>KB308810.1:380596-395758 GCA_000328365.1 Capitella teleta | reverse complement strand
ATACATTTGGAAACTCTGACCATTCAAGTTGAATTTTAATTTACGCTTATTCACGCTTCAATTAACCCAACAGCCATTCATGCAATAAATGAAATGATTTTCTACGGAGTGACCTTGAGTTTCACGCTTTCACCGAGCGAAACTAATTTATTATTTCATTCACGAAAGGGCATTGCATAGAAAGAGATTAAGACGTGGGAGACTATAATAAGGAAAATCGAACGAAAGCAAAATATATCACTATGAATAAGCAATGGATGGTGCAATAATTTCACGAGAATGCAATAACAATCCGAATTAAGTGTATTCGCTACCAATCCTCAATTGCATAGTGTTGTATACTCTTCTTGACTACAATATTAATATCATATTATGCTTCCCGTGCTTTGTAGTAACTGTTTATGTGCAGCGTTTACAACTTTAAATGTTTAACTGCTGTCCAATATACAGAGTGGGCCAAAAGTAGTTCATCTACTCCATGTTAAAAACAAAACTTTAAAATTGTTAAAATATAAATGTTTATATATCAATTATTCCAAATAAAATAATACCTGATATGGATTGACAATATTATTCTGTGCCCATTTATCCAAAGACATCAAGGAAAAAAAAATCAATTTTGAATGAGGGAGGAAAATTTAAATGCGAGTGGTGAGTGATCACAAAAATCTAAATCAGATGAGCCCCTGAATGAGCATTAAGGAATGTCATCTCTTGTATGGGGCTTCAATACAAACTGTTTGCTTTGTTTAGATTTTAGAAGATACACATTAGTGCTACGGTCGCAATAACACTCCCAAATAAAACAATAGTACGAGAGCGTTGCCTTTATTCTGCGATATTATATCCATGGTCCGGGGCCTTGTTCGACGCCAAGAGTGGAAATATCGCGGAATGTTAAGTGCCCTGTGTTAATTGAGATAAATCGGCAAACATGTTGATGAAATTGGAATTAGAAATTATAAGAAAAGCAGCATGGCATGATAGACTAAGTGAGTAACCATGCCAAGCATATATTTCTTTTATCTTTGTGTGATTATTACCGGCGATCTGTTTTGGAACACTTTCTCGGAAATGAGTAGCACCATTGGAAAACATTGAGATCTTTAACATGGAGTAGATATACTACTTTTGGCCCAATATGTACATACCAGTGATACCACTGAATGTAGTTGAGCGATAATTGACCCTTTTTGACATTGACTTAGACTTAGACCTTTCTGGAGCGAATGTTGCGAGGAGATCTTCAGTAAGGGTTCGAGAATTAGACAGGATCATATTTAAACAAGCACACACAAATGATTCGGATTCGGAACATGTAATAAGGAGATTATCTAATGGAATAATCCCAGTATAATCGGCCTTTGAATTTTGAGCAATTTAACCCAACATAATTATTACATCACCAACATGAATTACGTGTTCTGAATAACAATTAAAAAAAAGACGACCTCTCAACGCTAAGCATTTGACCTTCAAATCAAACAACAGTTCATCAATTTCAACACCATAGATTCTCCCCATATTGATTAGAACCAGATGTTTGCATGCTAATATATTCATCGAAATGAATCTCTAAAAATCGTGTTTTCTGTAAGTTTTAGTTCATTCGAGATGGCAACAACCCAAGTAGACATGCGATCTATAGCCAAGAAAACAGTGTTCAGTTTACTGATCATTGGGCTTGTCTTGCAATATTGGAAAATTGAAACAGAAGTCCAACCCAACTCCAAAATGGCAAGTACATTAACGACGGCAGCGAGCAGCGAGTCACAGACGAGGGACGTTGTGACTATTGATGAGTGGTTGGAGAAGAGAAGAGAGAAGAAGAAACGGCCCAATGTGCTGTTCATTATGGCAGACGACATGCGGCCAGAGGTCAAAGCGCAGGTGCACGACAAGAGTCCATGGCTGGAGCCTAATATGCACACACCTCACCTGGATGAGTTGGCAGGGGATGGAGTGCTCTTCCGGAGGGCGTACTGCCAGTTCTCCTGGTGCAACCCAAGCCGGACTTCGCTCCTGACGAGCAGGAGGCCAGATACCACTAGAATATATGACAACAGAGTGTTCTTCAGGACGGTAAATCCTGATTTTACGACTCTCCCTCAGTACTTCAAAGAGAATGGATACACGACACTCGGGTTTGGCAAGATATTCCATCGTATGAGGCACCCTGACACTGAAGACAATAAATATTCCTGGAGTGAGCACATGTTTGTTCCAGACAACGATCTTCTGTTTCCCGAAACTGGCCCACAATGGCAAGCTGTGGATGCAGCACAGCGAAATGGACATGTTCTTTTAGATGAATCAGTGACAACTGCTGCTAAGAATGCGTTAAAACAAGTAGCTGCAGATTGGAAAGAAAATGAGAAGAACTTCTTTTTGGCATTTGGTTTGAGGAAACCTCACTTGAAATTCATCTTCCCAGAAAAGTACATGGAGTACTATCCTTTGGATGATGTGGGAATGCCTGTCAACCCTACTCTATCAGATAGCTCACCGGACATAGCCTGGATCAAGAACACTGAGCTTCATGGAGCCCCAGAATACTCACAGTTCATGGAAGGCTTGTCGCGTAATAATTCGCTCCCGTATGTGATAGTGCGCGACCTGAGACGAGCCTACTTCAGTTGTATATCCTATGTTGACGATCTGGTTGGTGAGATTCTGAAAGATTTAAACGACCTTGGCATCGCTAATGACACTGTAGTGTCATTCATTGGTGATCATGGTTATCACCTTGGAGAGCATAGTATGATTGGTAAAAACACTGCATTTGAAGTTGCTAACAACTCTCCGATGATCATTCGCATTCCCGGAGTCACTGATGGTGGACATGTCAGTGATAAACTGGTTGAATTTGTGGATTTATTCCCGACGCTAGCAGAGCTCTCGAATTTACCCAATGTTCCATATTGCCCTGGCAAAAGGAATGAGTCGAGAGGTGTGAGTTTATGCACAGAAGGAACCAGTTTAGTCCCGTTATTCCGCGATGTGAACACAACACAATGGAAGGATCGGGTGTTTTATCAATATCCACATCGAAATTCAGTGGGAGGACCATTCTGCATGGGATACAGCCTGCGAACGGAGCAATACAGATACACAGAATGGGTGAAGTATAAATTCAGATCGTGGGATTCTGCAGATTGGAACGATGTGTGTGCAGTGGAGCTGTACGACCACCACGTTGATCCACATGAGACAAATAACGTTGCTGCAGATCCAGTATTTTTGGAGATTCGTCAGGAACTGAGTACGAAAGTCAGGGCAGGGTGGGAAGCAGCCTTACCAGCATGAACCAGGATTTATATATTATTAGGCCAATATTATATGAATGCAATCCAGGTGTTTTACCAGGATTTTAACCCTGTTTGCCAAAATGGGCCTGATTCAAATTTCAGCTTTTATCATCATATTTAGGTATTGACCAATCAGAGCCATGAATGACTGTTGTGTTGACTTATTCAATGTCAACCCTCCACTCGATTGCTGATTAATAACTAGTAGTTACTTTGAAAATATCGTTATCTTGAATTATTTGGCCTCTAAAAAAAAAAAATCGAAAATGCAGATTAACAAGAGTTGGATACAATTATTATTATCTCTAATACTAATGGCGCTGGCAATGAACAAAATATTGATATCCCTCCATATCTCGCACTTCAGCTACATTGTACATTGATAAACATTTTTGGCATGTTCTGCTGAAGTGGCAGAATAACATAAATCTCGAAATAACATACTATTTTTTGTGTGTTTGTTAAAAATACCATATTTTAGTTAATTTGTCCGTGTGATTAAATCAAGCTAGATTTCTCTATAAATTGAATCGTCAGCTGTGCCATACAATCATGATCTATAAAAATAAATTAACAGGTGTTTTAAAGGTAATGATTATGATCCTATCCGCCTAATGAAGCAATCAAAACCAAAGAAATTGAAGCGGAATTGAATTATTTGATTAACTATTGTGTTTAGTTATTGATTCAAATACATCGAAATTTACATGGCTGCCATGTTTAAAGCATCCTGGGCTTAAACCAATTTTCTCAAAGAGATCGTGTTTAAATCTCTTCGAATTTACAGATTGTGTACTAGTTCTTTTTTAAATGTCATGTCGTCTTACAAATCTATTCTTCGTAAAATGTCACGAATTCACGGGAATAAGAGGGTAATGAACTCTATAACACAGGAAGTTGAATCTCCCCAAAGGTTACACAAAGGTGACGATTTCTCTTTTGGTTTACGTCTCACTTCAGACACACTTCTTCGACTCGTGATTGGACAGTCCAAATTTCTTCCAATCAGAATTGTCAAATTCATGTCAATACGCCTGCGCACTGATACACTTTAGCCGGTCCGACGAAACAACGAAATAGAGCGAAATAGAGCTCCCTATTATCGCACATTACATGGTGGGATCGTGTATATCTGCAGAGAAGCTTTAAGTACTTCAAACGCATCAAACTGATAATCTGAGTTGTTGAATACACCATTTTATACCATAAATTAATTAATCAAGTAATTTTCGAATTGTAATTTTCAAATGTCTTTTTTTACGAGATATTAACGTCAGTCATTATGATATACCAAACGCGGATCTGCAAATCATTTCATCACACGTTATGACTATTAGCATCAGTATATGATGATATATTAACATTTTTCAAACCAAAATTTACTTTTATTGGTGTCGTTTTTCTGTTTTACGAATCGGGAATCGGAACTGATTCATATTAAAGAATTTTTTTTTATGTTATAGTTGTCTCAATTATTATTAATTATTACTCATACTATTATGATTATGATTATTATTTATTTATTTAATTTTATAAATAATAAATTAATTATAAATCGCAATCATTACCCTCCGCAAACCATAACTATCAGTCTTGGCATGATCATGACCCATTCACCATGCGTAATGGTCCTATACCGAACATTCATTATCCGTAATCAGAACGAAAAAAAGATAATAATCACAAAAGGATTTTACCATTGATTATGCAATATTAATAAGAATTCAGACAACCGCTATAAAACATCGGGGCACAATGAATATAATTGTCAATGTATATGAAAGAAAGTTTTGTTATAGGGCACATGCACGATTTCCACAGTGAAGCGGCCGTTCCAGATCACACGGTGTCAGTCAAGTCTATTGTTTCGAGCTAATACAAGTGCCTCCTGTGCGTTACTACACCCTTACGAGTTACCAACGAGTTACCAACCCATTCACAGTGTCTGTTTGAACAGTCACAGAATGACAAATACCTGTGACAACCAATCAATCAGAAATTTAAGCTGATCAATGTAATGAAGAAAGTCTGAAGTTTCAAAGGTCGACGCATGCAGCCAGCGCAATGAAAGCAATCATGCCGAGAAGTCACTCAGACGCCCTCCTCTCTATGCATTGGATAGACATAATAGTTTTTATGTTAACCTGGATTTAAGATTTTAAGTTGTTTAAATTATCAAATGATTGGATGTCCGTCTTTGACCAATGAAATATCCAGGAATCGCCAGCCAGGGCCGCCACACTTGTTAGAAGAAAGAACAGGAAAACAAAAGGTCAATGGACATCAAACAAAAGCACCACCTTTGTTTTCAATTCACTTTCAATGAGATGGATGCGCAGCGCATCTAATACAAAGGTCACGTTTGAGGTGACTCGGTGTCAATTCGATCTAATGTTCTTGGGGTCTAAGCACGATCGTTATTTACTCGTGCTAAAGCACATCGCTCGTCTCCGGATGTTCTACCTTAAAAAAGTTTTTGTGTTTGATCATAATATTATTATTAGGACAGACATAAATATCCCACTGTCGTTAAAGTTCATTTCTTCTTGATCTTGCACAACTCTTAATTGCTGAAAACCGAGCATGCTGACAGTATGGGCATTGCGCATACCGCTGCTGTAAATGTGGTGTTTTCCAATATACTATGGTCTGATGGTTACTATTAAAGGTCAAAGATCAAGTGAATAAAAAATTTAGGCTTCAGTGCATAAGGACAGGTGTTATGACGTCACACTCATAACGCCGCTCTAAGCCCTAGTGCACAAAAAAGAAAAAAAAAAAAGAAAAAAGAAACGTATCATCGACGCACTCACAATTGTATAAAATTTTGAGCTGATCAACGATTTGCTCAATTAAAACTGTAATACTTCATCATACTAAATCATAACGCAGAAAATTGAGAAACATATTACATAATAATCTCACCGCTAAATACAGTACACCGGAGAATGAGGTAATCTGACTCCGAACAATTGACCACATAATTAATGGCACATAAAAAGCCAGAAATACTCAATTTTAAATAAATAAAAATTCTGTTTTTATTGTTAAATTTAGTGAAAAATTCGAGTTATTTACCTTAATTATTACTCAATATTATATTAATCTTTTATCGTCATTTTCCGACTCGAGGCGACAAAGCCAAACCGTTTGGGTTGATTCGTGGCGCTTATTTAACCTCGAAATCCTGAAGCAACTGAGGTCCTAGGAGGCAAGCTGGAGTTAAGTGCATTACTCAATGACACACGTTTGGTGGCTGGCTTCAAAACTCCAGTGGCCAGCGCCAAGCTCTTTCGAGGCGAGCACGCTAACCACTCGGCCACCAACCCTCCCATAACAACCTTTTTGGCGCGGGTCGCCTTGCGGCAAATAATGTGAAGCAGACCGATTTGGCAGGAGAACTAGTTATGCACTGAATATGCGCCGACGATGACAAGGTCAGGACATTAATAGTTTGCGATAAAATGATCAATAAGGGCGTATATTCTGCGATTTTGGCGTCATATCAAGCATATATGTTGATAATTAATCCGACCTTGGAGGCCGAATTGACATGATGCCGAATAGACACGAAGGCTGGATAATGGAGCAGAATTGGAAAGATGCCGAATTGGCATGACGCCAAATTGATTTGGTCCATGCATTCTCCTCTGTTTGGTGTGGTTGATAATAATAATAATAATAATAATAATAATAATAATAATAATAATAATAATAATAATAATAATAATAATAATAATAATAATAATAATAATAATAATAATAATAATAATAATAATAATAATAATAATAATAATAATAATAATAATAATAATAATAATAATAATAATAATAATATTTTATTCATTTATCTAGCGCAAAATGTACAATAATAGGATAAAGTTTCTATGTGCTTAACATAAAAAGAAAATTACATGCAGTAATAATAAAATGAATGCACAAGGTTACGAGAGTCATGGGTGCACAGTGCCATTACATATAATAATAATAATAATAAAATAATAATAATAAAATTTGATTTTATAAAGCGTAAAATCACACACAAAGAGTGCTCGAAACGCTGAGCGGTAAAAACAGAGAGTCACAAGGTAAAATAAGATAAAAATATTCCATATAAAGAAGCGTTTTAAATTGTTTTTTAAAAACAGATATTGAGAAATATTTGAGAAAATCGTGGCAAGAGCCCGTCCTCTTCCTGGTCGAAAAACTCACTGCACTAGAACACCCTGATACGTAATAATTATTTACATACAGATAATGCTAAGATATGAATTAAAATATTAGGTTATGTAACATTGACGAAACATAAAAGTCTTCAATTTCTTCTTGAAGGGCGGCGATGGCTGCGGCACTCGTAACTCACTTGGTAGAGAATTCCATATCCTTGGTTCCTTCACACACCATCGACCGTGCCCCGTACATATTATTTTTGAAGGATGTGTTTTCCCAATAAAAGCATTGTCGGACGATCTCAGTGGTTTGAGTGGATGGTAATTTAGGCTTGCAAAATTCTTTTTAATATTCTGGAGCTGAATCAGAGTGCAAAGCATTGTGGATGTTGCACAAAACTGGATCCGTTTCTCCACTGGGAGACAATGCAGTGACGCTAAAACGGGTGTTATATGTAGTCACCTTCAGGAGTTCTTGTTAGAATTCGCGCGCACTGTTTTGCGTCATCTGTAGCCGACGTATTTGGCATTATGGTTGAGCAAAGAAGAGGCCATTATGGTATTCGAGTCTTGAAATCACAGTGGCATGCAGCGCTAGTGCGCTGGCTTTTGCTGACAGATATTGACGTCCTTTCGCGATCCTTCGAAGGTGAAAGTAGGCACTTTTCACCACATGACCAACCTGGTTCTGCATGGTTAGATAGCTGTCAAAGATAGCACCAAAAATTTTAGCCACTTTCGTTGGTTTTATGTTGGCAGAACCGATATTGGGGGAGACCTCTTCGGGTTGTTTCTTGTCCGCTTTTTTTTTTGTACACAATCAATAGTTCGGTCTTGGTTTCGTTTAATTTTAATTTGTTAGTGCACATTCATACCTCTTTAAGACTCTTTTCCATTCTTTCAAGTTGCTCCTTCTTTTGGGTCGGAGAGGTCAGGGTTAGCGGGCAGTACAGTTGAGTATCGTCTGCATAAGTGTGGTAGTGAATTCCTGGTTTGATAAATATTCTTCGATGTGGTAGTATATAGCCTAGGAATAGAAGTGGTCTCAAAACGGGTCCTTCAGGTACACATACTAGTATGGAGAGATCAGAAGCAGCAGAGTATGATTAATTTTCACATTTTGCTAACCATCTTTAAGATAAGACTTCATCCAAGTAAGTGCCGTTCCAGTGAGACCAACTTTACTCTCCAATCGGAATAGGAGGCGATCGTGATCAATGTATCAAATGCTGCGCTCCGGTCCAAGAAAACCATCAAACAGCATCGCCAGCATCCATTATTCTTTCGACATCTCCTTTAATATATAGAAGTGCAGTTTCTGTGCTTGTCCCTTTCTTGTAAGCTGATTGGATGGGATCGTGAAGTTGATTGTTTGTTATATATGACGTCAGCTCATTGACAACGACTTTTTCCAAGACTTTCGAAGAGAAGCAATTTTGAGCTCATTTACATCCAAGTCTGGCTTTTTCAATATAGGCGTGACAACTGCTCGTTTGAAGCCTTCAGGGACGGTCCCTGATTCGAGGGATAAATTGATAAGCATTAGTAAAGCAGAATTTAAAACATCTTCATTCATTAAAACACAGTCTGAATTGAATCCAATGTGCATGGCTTTGGAGGAAATCTTTTGATTATCTCTATAATCTCTTCTTCTATCTGGGGCCTAAATCTGCTCAGCTGTGGAGAATCAGAACCCTTCTGCGATGACGTCACTTCAGTTGAGAGCGATGTGCTCGTATTCATATCCATGCAAATTCGACGAATCTTAGATGTAAAAAAGGCTTCGACAAGGTTTTCTTCAGGAATGCTAGATGGCAAAGAGTGCCTATATTCAAAATGTTGCAAGTCACCCACAACCTTAAAGGTTCTTTCTGATTGCCATTTTTGAACTTGTCGTTGGAGTTTACTGCTCTGCTCTTTTGTACTGGCGATACAACGTGGTTCGTTTGATTATTTTAGCATTTTTTTTTTTTGTGCACTTCAAGCTAAGTCTTCCGGTTTTTCCTCTCCAATCTTCTCCGTTGCTTCCTAGCACCGTAAAGGTCATTGTTGCACCATGACATCTGTCTGTCTCCCTTTATATGGACAACTTTTGTTGGGAGCATGTGTTCCGTGCGTGTCCTCGGTTCTGGCCTAGTCTGAACTTAGGAAATGAAGCACACAGACTAAGGCTGAAGAAGTGAATCCAATTTATTGTAGAAGGTCCAAATGAAAGGTGGTTGGAAGAAGGCAGGAGTGGAAGGAAGAGTGGCTAGGGATGTTGGTTTGATCGGGTTTTTATAAGGGCCGACAAAGATATATTAATATTCATGGAACGGGATCTCGTGGGTAAGTCACATGCAAAATTTAACCATTGGGGAAAGAGCAAAATGGGTCAAGTACAAGTCATTTTGCGGAGCACTTAAGGTGATCTTTCTCAAGTACTGCAAAGGGTGATTGGCGGCTAGTGGGTTAAATCCGAACACAGCATTCCCTCTAGTTATAGAATCATAACTCTTGAATAATGTGGCAGCTCCCACCTGGAGGTCGGTTAGTGTCCTGAGGGGGAGTTCAATGTTATAGACGAAGGTAACGCTTGATGGAGAGAATGCAACAGTGGGGCAAAGAGAACGAGATAACTGCTATAGCGTAATCTCTGTAGGCATGCATGGATATTCACAACAACATGTGCTGGCGCCCGTATCACCCGAACGGGTTGGGTGGAGCCGTAAAACCCCAATCACACACACACACAACATGTTTGTCGATAATTGCCAATGACATCTTTTCATATGTCCGAGCAAAAACTTCAGTGCCATCTTCCTGCCCAGTAGTTGACAGTACTATAGGTCATCAACAAAGGCGGTCGGATCTGCTCTCTTCGGTGGCCTGCAACTGATCCCCTTCTTTCTCACTTGGACGGGCTCCACAGCTAGTTTGCATGTGATCAAGCAGAAGTCTGATATGTCGCATACATCGATACATCTGTGGGTTGCGATTCAATCTGCAGGGTAAAAATTAGATCGAAAATATGATTTTGCGGAATGTGTCGGCTGCAGAACGTCCTGCTTTGAGCTGAAGGATGATTCTATTTCTTGGAAATTATTAGCTGTTATGTTTCCTTCACCCCAGTGGACATTAAAACCACTGAGAAGGCATATAGCGCTCGATTGACTGAAACAGAGACCAGCAATGAATTCCTCCATTTCTTCTAAAAACGTAGCATTGGTGAAACCATTCGTCTGTGAGAAGGGTGAGCGGCACAGCAGGATCATTTTCAGTGGAGGCCTGGTCTTGATTTGGATTCCTTCTGTTTCAAATGTTCTGTAATAAGTGTCAATGGTGATACTTTGCGAGATCACAAAATCAACTCCTTCTCCATTTCTTCCTTTGGCAGTTAGTCGTGGTTCACCAATGAAACAACAACAGCGAGTGGAGATGAGAGTTCAAGAACCTCGAGGAGTACAACCTTTGGGAAAGTATATGTAAAATTACAAGGGGGTTGTTTTCAGCAATCACAATACAATATGCTTACCGGATACATTTTCGGGTGTTCCTTGCGGCCGGTCGTAGATCCCAATACAGAGACAAATGGGTGATTTAAGAATTTTAAATTGTACTGTATCGATCTGCATGTTGTCGATAAAACGACGGACATCTCCAATCGTCATTGACCTAAGATTAAGGTGCAAATGGCAGAAGAAGTCACTGGACGAGGGCAGCAAAAAAGATAATATGTTCTTTAATGTGGGAAAGTCGAAATACTATTAAAATTATATTTGAACAGGTGGCCGACAGCCCCCATGTATCGACGAACCTTGTCTTCTGGTCTGGTCCAGTGGACGAAGATTGCAGGTTGAAGCTTGAAGGAAGAAGGATCAAGGTCAAAGCGGCTGGTAGTATACACAGCGTTCGATCGCTTCAGTGCTTCGGGTCGTGTGTCCTTCGCATCTCCTGCGCGAAGGGTGACGAACCGTTTAGAAACAGGTCTGGGATTCCCGCCAAGTGTGGCGGTCACGTGAGCTCAAGCTCGTTTGGCTGAGAAACGTTGACAGTGATCGAATAGAGAGCCTCGTGGTCCTGACAATGTGTTTATACTATTTAAATATATTAATTATCGTATAATACGGTGCTGCTAAATGGGGGCATTGTTCATTGTTAAATGATGAACAGTTTCAAATGATATTGATTTTTGTTGCAAATTTAGAAACTAACAAGGTCAATTATGGTGTGAATAGTTTTATACGTGTGATCACAAGAGCCGCCGATATTATGTTGGTGCTTTTATATTCTGCTGTTCTTGCTATCTGAATCTCTCACAATCATTTGTGCTGCTCCTGAGGCGAAGTGTGAGCATAACAAGAGGACGTGTAACTCAGCCGTGGTCATGGTGGATTTATCAAAACTGAAATATATCTTCATCTTTAACATGGTTGCAACTTCAATTCTAATCCTGGCCACAATCGTATTTCAATTTGGACACCTGAAGTTAACGGGTCCCCAAGTTAACTTTATTAAGCACATCAACCGTCGAGATCGCTTTGGTACAGAAATATTCAAGAGCAAATCTCTTCAAGATGAAGTCGTCATGGATTTACCAAAGGACCAGTCAAGGGTGAATGTGACCAATTATCTGTCTGCATTCACAAGAAAGAAGCCCCAATGCCCAGGTGCCTCTTGTACTCAAGAAGAGCGATTCGCAAAACTTCGACAAATGTGTGACAGATACCCAGAGCTGTCGATGACATTCAAGCCTAATGCAGCTGAGACTTATTCTCGGATGCTTGTGAATGAAAAGCATAACGTTATGTATTGTGCATTGCCCAAAGCAGGCAGTACAACGATAAATAACCTCTTCTACTACAGCATCACCGGTAAGTTGCCGGAAGACGACATCCACTGCATGGATTGTTGGAGGAAAGCAGGCATGGAATATCTCCATAGATATAGCCATGCAGCCAGGCGCAAAATGTTGAACACGTTCTACAAAGTTCTCGTTGTTCGGCATCCACTTGACAGAATGGTGTCCTGTTGGAACGGCAAGTTTGTACATCACAATGGGAACGGCAATCCATGGAAAATGCACTTTCCTCGAATGGTTAAACTCCTGAGGAAGATTCAAATCAATTCAAGCCTTGAACCCGATCTGAGAATGAACCCAACCTTTGAAGAATTTGCCAAGTACATAGTTCATTTGAACACTCTCGGTTTAAAGGATGACCAGCACTGGCGACCACACTACCGAATGTGTCACCCGTGCAGCCTCGACTACGACCTGATCATCAAACTGGATACAATCGGAGATGATTTGAAACCCTTGATGAGGAAATTGAATTTGACCGACTCGAATTTCCCTTCCTTGAATGTTCGTCGTGACATTGGAACCCATGCAGCGTTTCAACGAACCTTGCCCGAATACAGGCAACTTTTGGCAGATGACATTGAAAAATTGAGGAACATGTTTCGGTATGACATGGAACTCTTCAATTACCATTGGGATGACGAAAATTTCGAGGCTTCATGTGGCAGAGCGTGTGACCCGAGCGACTGTTGTTGAATTTTGTCTCAGAGCTCTTTGATGTGTACGTTGGTAAAGAGGATAATTAAATGCATAATTATAATGGACAGCCTATTACTTTTCAACCCAGGAAAGTGTTTTCCCAAACTGCAGGTGAATTCCTTCAATGCAAGATTTTTCCCCAACTGCTCATGAGTGATTATTATAGGCTTATTGGACTCAATGTGCTACATTGTACACTATCAGCAACCATGCTTTGGAAATGTACAAACTGAGACTTGACTTTATGAGGCAATCGACCTCAGCTGATTCTAAGGCATCCATCACCGGAAGTGCCTTTCATCTCCTTGATATGCATGGCGCTATATGACGTCACAATGCGTTCTCTTTTTAACGTGTATGTAGGCCTAAGGCTATGATGTCACTAATAGGTTGTGATCGTGTTATTTCATTTTGCTTAAAAATGGTTCAATCCTTGGAATATATGCAAAATAATTTGTGTCTGAGATAATGCTCCAATCGGCGAGTTTAGTTATGTGTATCAAATTAAAGTCACGAAAGCGAGCAAGACGAGGTATACTATTGTGAGCGATAATTGGGGTATTCAGTGGCTTCAAATTTACGCTATGATTGCGTCATGATCATAACGGCTGTAAAAAGGGGAATTTTCTGACGTGATATGCAAAGGTGAATAACCATGGTTATTGTCATGAATATGATTGAGCGATACATTGTAATAACTTTTTTGTTAGAGAAGAAGCTAAAAATTGTCTCTCTGTGTTCCTCCACCAACTGGAGCAAAAGCTCCACTTCTCTTTTTGATAATTTTTTTCTCTCGAGTTGTTTTTTTCTTTCTGAGTTGTCACATATGAAATGAAATAAATTGTTTTATGTATTACATTTTCAAGATGATTAGTTATACAGTTATTACTGCATGAGTAACAGTAGTAAGTACTCCTTCAGTAATACAAAATATAATAATAAGATTTATCAATCATTATTTTGTCAATAATTATAATCGGCATACATTAATAATTAGAAAAGTGATCTATATATTACAGTAATTACAGATATGTATATATGGTGCAGCAGTTTTAATTGAAACAATATCGATGTAATATCAATGCTAATCATGATTTAAATACCCGAAATTACCTTCATCTGAGTAGACAGGATGACGAGAGACGACATCACAATTAATAATCCTTGAATAAAACGGCGCGAAATGAGATCGTCTGCCTGATAATGGTAAGCCAAATGCAACGCCCACGTAATCATAACGCAATTATTTTGTTCTCGGACTTATGCGCGCATTCTGCGCATAGCGAACTTGTGAGGATCTTATTAAAACACCTTTCCAGAGATTCTCATAACTCGACTGCGCATAGCCAGTTCTCATAGCTATATGAGGCTCATTCTTATTAAAACGCACCCCTGGTCACTAATCGCCACGTCCAGATCCGTTCTTACGTCAAAAAGGATGTGGCTATGAAAGATGTCGAACACTGATTCGATTTGTGGCACATTGCGAAAAGTTTAGGAAGAGGATGCTGGCCAAGATTCCATGATTGTTGTATACGCTGCAGCTCAAGTCGATGTACAAATAAATGGATACATGATCCATACATGTTGGATGTTGGATGTCGCTGTACATTTGTACAGTGACTTGAATAGCGTTTGTCTCACGGCCCAAAAAGAGCTAAAAATAGAATTCCGCACTGCGCATGCGCGGAAAAGTGCGGACAAAAATCTATGGCGTCCTATCTTTTCCATGTTAAATCGCCTATGTTTGAAGTCTAATAACTCTTTGTATATATATTGTCAGCGGGATCAAACTATTGTGAAACGACGCAAATTATCTCTTCTCACTCTCAACGAAGGCGATTTTCCGGATACTAAGCTCGTGCATGATAACATCGGAGATAATTCAACCATGCACTGAGACACATTCGAAGCGACTATCGAGTGCCGAGGCGTCGCTGTCACGGCGATCAAGTCATGTTTTATCAAAAGATGAGCCGTGTGGTCCTATTTTAATGATTAATCCTGGTAAACATTAGTCTGAAATTTAATTATCGCCTATTTCTAATTGACGAATATTCCGTGATAATTCGATATATGATGAAATACGAGACAATCGTCTGCATTTCGCGAATCATAACGCACTATCTTGTGACAGCACTCATTT
>KB308810.1:316186-371064 GCA_000328365.1 Capitella teleta | reverse complement strand
AAGCGTATCCAGCTACTTTATTCTCAGCCAATTAAGCGTTTAGCTTGCACATAGCTGGATGTCCCAAACAGCCAGTGATATCATCCAGCCACATTCTATGGGGCCTGCCCCTGCCTCTGGTGCCTTCAATAGCACCTTCTAAAATTACATTATATAAAAAGCTGGAACTGACCAGCATATCTGAACTTTCCCTGCATAAAATTTTTGAGTAAAAACGTTCCTCCTGCGTGGTCCTCAACTACATCATTGGTGACTCTGTCTGCTCAGCTTATTTTTGGAATTTGTCTATAGCACCACAGTAATTAGAGGTTGTAAAATTAGAGGTGGTGCTCTGTGCCGATGAACTCAATAACCGAGTTCTCTGAAACTGAAATAAAATCGCTTGCTTACAAGCCACAACAGACAACCAGCGAAAGTGTCATTTTAGGAAGGGGGTGGGGGAATAAATAATGGGACACATGTTAGGTCAGACAGGAACCCCCCCCCCCCCAAAGGTGATAAATTATGTTGTAGTCTGCGTGATATAATCAATATATATGTGCTGTCACTACACACAGGAAAACAAAAACCAAAATCTCAGTTTGATACGGCTTGTTCAGATGTGCATGATAATCCGACTACCATAACAATAGGAAATATTCCATCAGTTCAGCTAAACTCAACTGGCCCCAAGACAAAGACCGAGATTGCCACCAACATCCGCTGAATGGACAAATGGTAGACAATTTCATAATTATTGGTGCTGACCGTTTGATATGTAATAATGCGTGTTATTTATAAAATGCATACAAATATTATGAATTTTATTATTTATCAAAACTCTTGTTGTAGCTTCGATCAAATACCAAAGTACATTTGTACACAAAGGCCTTTGTTCAAACTTCCCCCCTTCCCTCTCTTGATTTCAGAACCGCCACATTTCACTGATGGCTCTGCCGTCATTGCAGAAAATTGAAAAACAAATTTAAGTGGAACCTGACATCATGGTGCAATATTCAACAATCGACATCATACTAATTCCATTCGAAGGCACTCAAACATAAAAGCTAAAGAGTTCCAAGTGTAATGAGCGACATATGTCAGCGATATAGATAGATAGGCAAATAGAGAATTTATTTCAGACAGAGTACAATGCCTGTGGACCATGGCAAGACGGGGACGTCTGTGCGAGGCCAGGGCCCATGTAGGAAAAAAAAATCATAATTCAGAACTACTTATCTATGGAACAGAAACAGAAAACAGCGATATTACCTTATTTGCGTTGTGTCACAATAACACTACACACTATAATATTTCGCTTATTTGCACACCCATAAATATTTATTCGTTCAGGACAGAGATGAATTTGTGGTTCATGAGAACAAGGTACATGTAAAACAAACAAAAGAAATAATATTTTGGAAATGAACGATGAGTTAAAATGAATAATAATCCGCGCATTTCTTAAAAATTACGTATCAAAAAGAACATTCTCGATTAGGAATCTTTAGTTTATGTTTTATTATATTTAGATTTACATGTATTTAGATTTACATGTATTTAGATTTACATGTATTTAGATTTACATGTATTTAAATTTTTCGAATACGTTTCATCCTCCACCAAATTTCGACCTATATTACTTTTTCTTTGTACGTGCATGCGTGGAATCTCAATAATTAAGGCTTTATCTAAAATTACGGTGCATCTCATTTTGTTTGCATAAGTGGAATCGCCATGAAATTTCATTTCAAATTCCCTGTTTCTCAAAGTAGATTAAGCGATATCTTTGCTATGATGGCACGAGACAATAAAACATGCTTATTGGGTAAACAACTGCAAGTAGGCATAGTCTGGCATTCTGGTTTGTGTCATCACGAGCAATCATACAGAAAATTAGGAATGTACGAGCATATTTAGCCAAAACTTAGATCATATTCACATTTTTTTTTATTTTTTTTTTTTATTTTTTTTTTTTTTGGGGGGGGGGGGTTCTTCTTCCTTTTGATTTTTTTTTTGGTTGTAATATAAGTGTCTATTATCTTAATTTCTATTTTTAACACTGTTTATAATTATTTCTATTTCACCCCCACACCAGCCCTCTCCCCTCGTCAGGGGCTGGGGCTATACATGTATGGATTTAGATAATGCATGCAACATGTATTAGCAATGCAGTTGATCTGAGCCAGCCGGTAAAAAACATATCACAGTTAGTCAGTCACAAAGAGATCGGCTGACCGGCTAGCCAGCCAAAAAATGCCTCAATCTAATCAATTGATCAATTACGCAATCAATTGTTGAGAATTGTCGTTATATCGCATACTCAGTACTTAGTCACATATCGCTTCTCGTAACTTTTCACCTTTCGCATCAAATTGCTTCAAAAGAAATCACACACAACTAAACTTGCATTTTAACTGGCACATGAATATCACCCCAAAACTAACTGCTCTGTAACAAATCTCCCAATTAACCTCTAATTTAAATCTTCCATCACACTATGGAAAATCATAACGCACGCACACAAATTCGTTGTGCACCTAATGCCATAGTATTCATATTACACAGGCTTAATCAATTGAATGTGGCGCAGTGCTGGAGTCAATTCAATTACAATGATATTCCGCCTCTCTTTTCTTCCCGGTATAATATTGCGATTAAAATTGTCGCGCACGTATGCGCTCATGTATATGTGAACGCCACTCGAACGCATGGCTATTTCAGGTGTTCATTTGGCTCACTGGAAAACCCAGGCTGATAATCAAAGAATGGAATATTGGTGGAACCTAAATTTGGAATAAATACTTATCTTGTCATTGGCACTCATGATACATTTATTACGTGAGCATTCATTACATAACAACATATACTGTGCTGAGCCGTAACAGGATTTATGGTTCGAGAAAAGAAAATATAATAAAATTACAATTATGTTGATTATCATGATATAATAATTCGTGACCAAGAACCACAAAAGCGGCCTGTCCAGCAGATGCAGTGTCTCAGCAAGTGCCATCATAATGCTTTTCGAGGCGTTAATTTTCCGCCTCATTCATGCATCATAAAGTGCAGCTCCAATCGCATAATATGAAAATACCACCTGACCTAAATAGAATTATTCTCCTGATCAGGACACAAATCACGGGACCGGATGTCACCTCAGACTTCAGCATGATCGCAATTACTGAATCAGAGAACTTGGTTATAACGCCACAAACACAAACGTTTACATAGCGTTCGTATGGAACGTTATGGATCGTGGAATTGACGGTGAATCATAACGCATAATCATAACGCATTTGTAATCACTAAAACGATGATTACAAACGCTTGTGTGTGGTAGCGCCCAGTGAAACATTGTGGTCTCCGGCGCTACCGAAAAGAAGCACCGGCACACACCGATGAAAACTCACCCCTATTTTGGTACATCCATTTCACTCAATTTCACATGACGTCACTCGGAATTCCCAAGATGGCTCACAAGGCGAGGCGAGTGAAAATGAATTCACAGTATTTGCTCAATACGGCCAGTTGACTAAATGTTAGTATAAATAGCAGCCAATGAGATACCACCTGTCATCGTGTGTGCCTGTGTCATTATATATATGACCAGGGAACCAGTGAATAATGATCGTCGGATGGATGTGTACAGTGTTTCTTTCGTGAAGGTTCATTGGATGCACTCATTTCAGACGTCATCTGAACATAATAGTGTAACATCATTCAATCTGATATACTGATCAAATTGTTCAAGGCATACGAAAAACACACAAAGATTCATTATTACATTGTTTTATTAGCACTATAAGCATATTATATTCATCGTTTGGAGGTAAAGTTGACGATAGATTGTGAATCATCGTAGATGGAGGGTGCCTGGAGAACGATGCCAAAAGTGCCCACCACACATGCCGTAGTGAAGATCCACAAGAAGAGGCGGTCCAACACCAGGGCCACGTACTTCCAGTCCTCCTTGATCTGCAAACAAACCAACTTGACACACTTTGACGTGAGTTCACCGAACATGCAATACTTACGTTCGACGCTTCGTCCTCTTCCTTCAAATGCTCAGCGATGAAGCGAACGCCTTCGATAGCTTTAACCACTTCGGGTGTGAAATTCGAACATTGCTCCGGACTGAGTTCAATGTCCGCTAAGCCGCCTCCTCCCGCACCAGCAGCAGCACACGCAGGGGCGTACTGCGAGTCAAAGTTCAACTCACGGCTGAGCCTCTTGAGGTCGCCGTACGACTCACGAATTTCCACGCCATTGCAAGTTCGCACTACAACCCTGGGTCCTTTATCTCGGTCCATGCTGGGTCTGCGCATGATAAGCAATCTGGGTAGAATGTTCAGAAAGACTTTTCGCACCCACGGAGACATGGTGTGGGTGGATGGCGAGCGGAAATGAACATTGAGTACTATAACAGTTACGATAATGGACAACGTGACGAGTATCATGGTGAACAGGAGGTATTTTCCGATCAGAGGGACGACCAATGATGTGGGAGGGATGATCTCAGCCAGCAGCAGAAAGAACACAGTCAGCGAGAGTAGAATCGAGATGCAGAGAGCGATCTTTTCTCCGCTGTCTGATGGCAAGTAGAAGACGAGTACAGTCAGGAAGGAAATCGCCACGCAAGGAATGATCAGATTCACGGTGTGGAAGAGGGTCTTTCTGCGCATGGTCACATTGAAGGTGATGTCAGGATATGGTTCTGAACAGCACGTGTAATACTTTTCATTCTTCTTGGCTTTTGCGCTCATCAGGTCCCACTCCACGCTACGGTAGAAGTCCTTCAGGTCAATGCCCTCTTCAATAGCCTCCAGTTTCTCCGAACCTCGATTATCTTGCCAAATATGCTGTAAATCTACCTGCAAATATAACATCTCTGTGTTCTTGTACTATTAGGACAGCTATTCAACTGACTTGAAATCCGTCATAAGTCCATGAGCCAAACTTGAGGGTGCAGAGCTGTTTGTCGAAGGGAAAGAACTCAACATCCATGGTGCAGGAGCTCTTGTAGATGGCTGGTGGTTCCCAATGCACACGTCCGTTGGGGTAGAGGGTGGCCTTGGTCATCAGTGTTACCTCATAATTACCATCAGCACTGCAACACATGTGTTGGATAATGCGATTAAAAAATAAAACAGAAAACATCGCTGCAGCAGCAGATGAAACTCTTGACGCCGGTCCTCTGCTTAGTTAGCCGGCCTAACAAGCGCCGGGGTAGCGGTAACAATACGTCGTTGAGCTGCTTGCAACAATCAGTGATTTCTGCAGAGAGAAATTCACAAACGAAGCTACGCCTCCCACCCCTGCAAGCCCAAAGTGAGCAACGCAAGTGACAGACAGCGACGCCATTTTGTTTGCTGGTCTCGATAGAGAAGGAGCAATCTCGCTCACAATTTAGAAGCTGAGAGCGACACTGTCGTGGCGGCTAAGAGCTAGCTGCCAGTGACACCTTCCTTCGAGAGCCAACTGTCCAACAACTCATTTGCGCCGAAGAAGGCACCCGTTTGAATGGGCTACCCAAGGCGTGGCTCCTTGGCCGCCACTGACGCAGACTAAAGTGTATGTCACAGCTGTAAACACCTTTACGCAACGTGGCTCCCTAATTACAGGCCATTAACTACCCTTTGAAGTCTACAGAACATGCACAGCCTCCCGTGTACATAATAAATAGGAGGCGTATAGTGTATTTCAGATGTACTATAGCAGCATGGTCCACTTTAGCAGCAGCGAGAGAAGAAGAGCCATGACCAACGGGTGTGTGAGGGTTTCTAAAGGAAGCCTTTCTCTGCAAATTCTCCATTTGTTGTGCAGATTATGTAGAATGGTGAAAGCACAGGCATGTCGCGCGTGAGTTATCGAGGAATTACAGAGCGCTGCCTGCTGCAGACGGGCGAGGAGACGACGTGGCTTATGAGACTTTTATTCTGCAGCAGCGAAGCAGACGACATTCGGGGCTGCAACTATCTCCTAACTGCTGCTGTGTATTGCTCTTGTTTTAAGATGAGCCGTTTCAACGTCTGTAATAGCAACACTCTTACTTGTTGTACAGAACGATGTCTGGCAGCCAAATCTCTTCTGACGGCACGTACAGTCTGTCAACTCCGCCATATTCTTGTGGGTTCCATAAAAGCTTGTAATCTGTCCATTCCTATAACCATAAACTTTGATTTTTATAGATGACAGCAGAGCGAGCATCCTACCTGTGTGAGCCATACGTTTGTCGTCATGATTTGATTCTTCTCGTCCTGAAATACAAATGCAAATTAGCACTGAAATCACTCAACATTAGAAGGTCAGCCTCATCAAATCATGCTCATGCTGTTCAAATTTAAATACGATTTTTTTAAATGACGAATTCACCATGACATAATAAAGGTTTGTCCTATATTCAGTCCAATCTTTTGTGCTAAGCATAAATAAGAATTATTTAAGATATTGGAGTCCTATGCGAGGCAAGATGAACACAAGCAGTTAAAGACAATACTGATAAACATAGCATCATGCAAGCATGTCACGTGTCTCGAATGAGTGCTCGATCAGCTGTGTGCGGGAGACATGTAACTCCCTCATGACAGTTTTCAGCCAAGAATCGATGCGGCAAAATTGTTTTTAGGCGATCCTGAGATGGAACTCTACAAGGATGCTGCTGCAGCGAACCAAGGAAGGCGACCCAACCAAAGACAACCACCCTAACGGGAGGAGGAGCAGGGAAAACATGGCAAGCGACTACACACCGCTAGGCAAACAGGGTTGTACTCCTTGATTGCATGCATGCGACGAGAATGCTATACGCGGAGGGGCTGGGAGTAGTTGAGGGAAGTTCTTTCTCCATTCCACTGCGGGAGTCAATCGAGCTGATAACAAATGGGAAAAATATCCCCAGCTGAATAATTTGATCAGAGCTGGCAATAAAGGCTGGAAAATCAAGCCATTCTGAGCGGAGCGATCGGTTTCCCAACGCTCAGCCACAGCCACCGACGCAATTGAATTACTGCCACGGGCGGTGAGAAGCTGACGGGCGGGGAAGGAGGAGGGGGGAGGAGGAGGTGAGAGTGGGGCATGTAGGGAGATAATCGGGCCTTGATCCTTGCTTTTTCTTCTGGGATCAAGACTGAAGCAGAATAAACGCTCCTGCGGCTGGGTGATTTAAGACAACCACTGCCTCATTACAACAGTACATTTCCGCTGGTCCCTTTCAGCTCATATAATAGCATAAACGGTATGATTATTGCACAGTGGTTATGTAATGGATGATGTCATTGGCTAATGGAAGGCCTACCACGTCAATCAGCTGCGAAAGACGCAGTCCCAGTTTGACTGTTAGCTTGTCGCTGTCGTTGCCAACGGGTCGTATGAGTTTGTTGTAGTTGTTGTCACGTAGGAGATTCTCGTAAAGCCGTTTCGCATCAGGGTTGGCAGTGCAATCTGTAAAAGATAAAAGTCCAATTCAATGCAGTTGTAATCGTAGAGGGAGTCGGATGTTCATCTTTCATGGCTAACTGATCATGCGCTATTCAGAGGGTTTGCTCTTCACTCTGCTTCGTATTAACCCTGTGGCCCCACGCAGTGTGTGCTCTGACAGATGCAGAGACCACTGAAAACCCTCATGCAAATGCAAGGCGTCGCCCCGTTCTCCTAAGCCGCTGGTCTTAAGACCTCCTTAAGTGCCCCAATCTGTCTCTAGCTGAGAGATTGTGGATGCCCCATGCACAGATAGCAGCCCCCTTTAGCCGCAAAACAATACTTGTCTTCACAAACGCTTCCTTTCGTGTTTTGAACCCTTGTATATATGCTACTGCAGAGTTGTAATACACATAGTTGAAACGGCAGCTTCTGCATAAGTCAGGGATATAGATTGTAGCAAATGCGTCTTTGATGCATGTACTCTGTCTTGTGGGGTCTTAGAAGCCCTCAATGGGAGAGGGAAGCCCTGAGTATCCGCTCTTTTTGGTCCAGGAAGAGAGGAGACTGCAATCGACCTCGTGGGAGCCGTTCTCATGCTGATGCTGCCGCTGCTTCGATCTGAATGCTATAGGAGGAGTAGGGGAGGCATGGCGTACCCAGAGCAAGGGATTAATGACAGACATTTATGTCCACACTCCGGCTTCTTGTGCATTCAAAAAGCCCCTCAATTTTCAATGCTTGTGAGCAGTTAAAAGTGCACTGTTTAGGAGGGACTAATCCTAGCCGCACGCAAACCACCACAGGTGCTGCAAAAGTCGTCATCAATGCTTCTCATGACTGCGATGAAGAAACAGCTGCGAGATATCACAGGTCCTCTTTATATCCTCAATCGCTCCTCCTCGCAGGCCATATACCCCCCGCCTAAGAGAAGCGGCCTCAGCCAAATTGACTTTCGTGGGGGGCATCGTGACTTCGCATAACTCCCTTGGTACCACTTATCCTATCTTGGCCATATCTTGCCTAGCTGCGTATAACCCACTGAGATCTACACCCAGGTCATAATGGCATCAACCGGCGACGAAATTGTCTCTTGCCTCCTCCTCCTCCTCCTCCTCCTCTCCGTCCTCTTCTTGCCTGGACGAGTGGCCAGGGTTGACTCGAAGGCAGAGGCCAGCACCCTAGTGTATCGATTGCAAGCGCATGGACAGAGGAGTTCCATTAGTCAATCACTTTTATTATCCTGCCTATCATCAATTGTTTATGGCAGTAGGCCAATATCACATTCTGTATATGGACAACTGGCCCTAATACTAGCCTTCATTTCGCGACAGCATCCTAGCATGCTGGCTCAGAATCGTGTCCCTTCCTATTCAAGTGAAGATCATAAATAGGGATTTCGGCTATCCCCTCTTGAGTGTGTTAGGGATAACGGACACTATAACCTCTGAGAGTCGGTGTATGCTGTTGAGGGCGAATTTCACTGCTTTTCGGCATGCTATGGTGCTGTGATGCAGGTTCCTGCTATGTATTCTTAAGTTCCAACATTCGAATACACTAAAGATGACCACCCCTGATTGTTTTTTTTTTCTTGAAATCGAAGAGGTTGATAGGAATATATGTCCCCCTACACCTTGGCATTGGTGAGACAGTTGAGAGCTGATTGTCCCTTTTGCTCTCATTATCTCTAATAATTTTCTGTTATTCCATATAATTCAAAGTCAAAGTCAAAGTAAAAAAAAAAAAAAAATACCTGGTGAGCTTCAGGTTAAAAGGTCAAGGTTATCAAATAGCAGAGACACCAACACGAATATAATTATAATAAAAGGTGAAATAATACAGAAACCGATTATTATTTCAGCTAAAATTGAAGTTCAGTGTTCATTGGTGGAGAGGACGTTGAGCGACTGGTGCTTAAAGAGAAACAAAGCTCGACACGAAACATGAGAGCACAGACAGAGATCAGAAGCAGAGGGCTATGTGACGTCACTAAACGGCAGCAAACTGTGACAGTGATCGGATTAGGGCGAAGCTCTGGAGATCGGATCATCAGATCCAATATGGTGCTGCATCTAAGAAGCAGTAGAAGGAGGCGTGATCGATGGGACTTCATCCGCTCATAATTGGCTGGATTAATTAGCCCTTCTGGTCCTAATCACCGAGGAGGTTGACAGGCTCTGATGCATGCAGGTGCAGCTGTCTAGTTAAACTTGGTACTGTCAATGCAAAATTGCAGGACTAACATCAGTTCAGTGAGAAATCTGTGAAATTTACCAAAAATAAATTAGCAGTAATTGGAAGAAGTAATCCAGCTTAGTGCTAGACTGGAAAACACACCAAAGAACCCTTTTTTTTCTCTTTTTGCTTTCTGCATGATGTTGGGTGCATTTCCATGATTCCTCGGCGTGGTCATTTTTTTGACAAGTGAGTTATGAGTAGCCCATTCCCCAGATAGCCTCAAAGTTGACCTCTCGAAACCACGGACGACACAAGTGCAGTGATTGCAATGCAACCGAAATAACACAAGTCGCTGCTACCAATGCGTGTACTTTTCTGCTTGGACTCATCCAATCGGCGAAATAGCCTTTGCGGTCTGACCTTCTCCGTGTCAGGACCGACGCAGGGTCACAACTTTGTTTTCCACTTGATGAAACGGATTACGGCCTGTCACGATTCAGGCTTTGCGATGTAATTGGTTGAGATTAAGAGATTGTCTTCTCTTGACACAACTCAGCATAGCTATGCAGGTGTGAAAAGTTGGCGCCTCAACGATGTGAATTGCTCACTCGCGCAAACTGTCTTTCTCCCTTTCCGTTGAAAATGGTGCGCACATGTTGCCTAATGTTTCAATCATAATAACTGATTGCATCTCAGGTGATCGAAGTGCAATCAGGTGCAATCAGTCAGCTGCCTCCGACGGGAAGCAGCCACAAGTGCCGTTCATGAGCGCCTACTACCAACAACCGCTTCCATCTCAAGTGTTACGTCAAGCTTAGCGCACAATTACAAGCAATTAGTCCTTACAAACTGACAGCTTTATTTTTTTTTTTTTTTTTTATTTGATTGGCCGTAATCAGTCTGGAATCGTTGTTTGAATAGCAGAAGAAGCGCTCGTACATTTGCACTTTTGTCGCTCATTCAATTTCGTATTCGGTGCTTTGGGGCTCATCGCAAAGTCCGAGGAGTCTTGATGAAAGGGCTCGGTTACGATGCGCGTGCCTTATCAGGAGATAAAAGACGCCTTTCATGCCCACCCCGCTACACCCACGCCGAACCTGAGGCCGCGAAAACGTCGTAAATGCGCAATTTCAGCCAACGTTATGTCGCAAAGAAGAGCAATAGGAATGAAACATGGCCAAGTCGCAACGGGGAGATCTTAGAGTGATTGTGTGATTTAACAACCACCTGACTCATTAAGTCACGTGAATCGCTCTGGGGTAGTGTGTGAAGGTCGCATATATATGGGGGGAAGGGGGAGTTAAAAATAATACCATCATATTGCAATAAGTTTGAGATATCCAAAGATGCGAACTCACAACATTTGGAAATGAAATTAATCCAGTGAATTAGTCGAGGGCTGCAACAATGATACATAGACAGACGTATGATAATTGATAGCTCGAATGAACAGGTACAGAGAAATGGAATCCTCAGTAATGACAACGATCCAACTGATAATGACGGATGTCGAGACTGATTCATGGATGGCTGAAACATGGATGCCTCTGACATCAACACGATCAGTCAGTGGTAACAATTACAGGCTAATAATGAGTATGAATGTCCAGTCTGGCTCTCGGAGGACAAGCAGACTCACGCATGATCTAGTGTATGGGATTATCGGCCAGACAGAAAAGCATCTCGAATGCACGTCATGCACTGCGAGCCTCTGAACAAATCTCTCTTCATTCTGTAGCAGCGAACGCCTCCCTTCCTTCGATGGCACAACGATCATGGCGAGAAATTGATCATGAAAAAGGCTTTGGGAGTGGGTTGGTTTCAGCTGCTGCAGCTGTGAAGTTACGGCTGCGTGTGAATCAGGATTTGAAGAGACAAATTACAGAGCTGCAACCATGAGTGAGTGAGTTATTTCACTGAGGTTGTGATGGATCCGGGATTACGCTGAGGGATGGGCTAAAGGACGCTGTCTTTTGTTTGGCCTGGTTCTGAGGATTATATTGCGAGAGCAAGGGGGCTACTTGTGTTTGGAGGGATAACATGTCATTTTAAGCGTCATTTTGGCTCTAGAAGTTCAGTATAAGCAACAACAAAATTAGTAAACTGTACAATAATGATGTAATCATGGTGGTGTTATAGAGGGAATGGAAAGTGAGTGCGTAAATTAGATAAGCAATGATGTATAACCGACATAGAGACAAAGCAATAACCAATTAATCGCTCATATTCTTCTTGCATAAAACATGTCGACAGTCGATGTCATGAATCAACGAAACATGAAAGCGTCTGCTTATGACGCTAATCACAAACCGCTTTTTGCATAAATATGCACGAAGCAAATCTGACATTGTTGCTCATTTCTATAATGCATGTCTGTAACATTTGTGTACTCAATATATCTTGTTATATGTGAGTACATTGATGTACATCTACACGTAAGCATTATGCATTTATTCTGACTGATATGAGTACAAATTGCTTTATTATGCCATGTCAGGGAGATCATGAAAAGGAGGAAGTCTATCTCTCGCATGGTTTAGCTTTCCTTGGAGGCAAATGGAGCAGAGCAAGGTTACTGCCCTCGCCACCAACTTCCCTTTGCTAGCTACCTTAGAAAGCTTCCCACACCAACAACATCGCAACTACATTAGTTGGCAGAGTTTCAATTAAATATACACATGCACATGGACATTGAGTGTTTCCTCTTGTTTCCCATACGACCCCAGAGGAAGTTTAGCTGTCAGTTAAGCGTTATGTGGTAGCTTCGCCCCCAGCGCCAGTGCATATCAACCCCTAATCAGCCAGGGGGGCTAATTTCTCCCTTTTGTCCTTGTCTTGTGTAGCGAGAGTAATCTTGCTTTCACAGCCACTCCGGTGCAAATCGGTGCTCCTCGGCCGGCAGTGTTGGAAGCAGCGGCTCCGAATGGCTAATTTGTCGATGACGGGCGCTGCACCTTATTATTCAATATAAGCACACGTGTGGCGAAATCGACATCTGCATACGACGACGATTACAAATCGTTTCATCTTTACGCGGCCGAGACTCGAAAATTGACGACATCGCATCGATCATTGCGAATAATTCTTTGCCCTTGACTTGGCTAGGGGCTTGCCATAAGCGACACTGCCCGCGATCCCTCAATCAACAGAACGCGCTTGCCCCTTCCATCATTCGCTTCAGCTCCCTTAAGAAGCTTCCAGAAAATAAAACCTTTGTTCAGCTGTATATTTGCCATTGTGTCGACGTCGAAAGCAATAAGTTGTTTGCATCGCTCAGCAATAACGACTATTTGAACGTTGTTTCGGCCGCTTTTTTTTGTTCTATTGGGTTAATGTTCGTATTTGTATTACGCGCACACACAACGGAAGAAATATCAGGAGCTTTTCTCAGTAAATTTAGATACGCGGTTTTTTCTTCCTATTCCATCATCGTAAACCAAAATACCAATTGTTATCATAAATCAGCTTGTACAATGTTTAGTACGATTGTGAGGAATGTGTGTGTTGCTTAAGCGTGGTTACGTGCAGCACACAGCAATGACTATAATTCGCATTCACGTGTTGCGCAAGTCATTGAAAAGCAGGGTGTGAATCAGGACTGATGAACAGGGCGTCAATTGGTCATTCCAGTCGAAAGAGGCCATTTCCTTCAAGGCAAATCCGTGGTTGTGCCGCGCCTTCCAAATTGCAATCGTACGAATAATTCAAGGCAAGACTAACAAGCGGCTAATCCAGATGCCCGCCCAAGTCCATGCTGATTGTACCCTGGTGGACCTCAATACGGCAGGAGTAAATCCAATCTGGCGTAATAGATTCTTCTCTCCACTCCTTTGCAAAAGTCTCCGATTTAAAGATGAACGACATCATCGGTCGAAGCGAGTACAAAATAATAAAGCAGCAATTAACTACTAAAACCCTAATCAGATTTCCACTATATGCTGCCACCAGATGAGCCCTAAATCAAACATTTGCTATCAGGGTAGAGACATCTTTGCCTCGCTGTAAGGTAAATACTCTTAGCCCGAATTTACTCTCTGAATAGCGCTGTTCAAGAGACCTTTGTATGCAGCTCAACCTCATTTCAGAAGAAGAACGGCTCTGAAGAAGGAGAAGAAGGAGGACTGCATCTCCCGGAGGCTGTTCCTCCCTCGGGGGACGCTGTCTCTGTTATGCTGAAGGGTAAACAGGTCACAAACGACCAGGCCTTGCGTTCATCCATGCATTGCGGGCCCTTTGTGTGCTTTTGCTGCTGCTGCTGCGGGGAAAGAATCGCTCGTTCTGTGTTATTATTCGTCGTGCTGGCCATCAGAGTGTCATGATGAGAGGAACTCAAGCACGCATCTCTACGTCTCACATGGCGATATACACATACGCCCCTGTGCAGATCAACCTCATGAAATTGGATGGAGGCGGGTATAAGTAATGGCTAGAGCGGACATTGGATTCCTTCTCATTCAGTCGGATATGAGGTCTCGAGTATCAAACGTTCGCTCGATCTTGTCTCAGTGAATGCTAGACAAATGTAAATCCTGCGTTCTCTTATTGGTTACGCTGATAATTCATATCTCGGTCGACATTCAATACCAAGTGCCCGGGTTGTTTCTCAGAATTCTTCGCGCACTAGTAGATACATTTTCGCAGATTTGACAAGATATGGCTGAATCATTGGACAGTGAGGGGCGCATTCGAATGGCCGATTTCTGTGTAGACTGTAGAAGACTGACTACAATAAAATATGGACCGGTCTGAGTTTCTTGATAACTACACAATATCTGATATCTATGGTATGTTTTATATAATTTTGCTTATGTTTTAATAAGTACGTTTTCAAATGCAAAGGAAAATTGCTGGTTTTTCGGCTTAAATTTTGCTCGGCTTGAGTGGGTATCTAGAATCAACATCTTACCAAGCACATGTCATGAAATATCTCATCCTACCGGAACACTGGGGGTTTATAAGGCGCTGATGGTCGAATGGCGTCAGTTATGAGAAACAAATGGAGGCCTTTATGCCATCGTGATTATATAGCGCTACTTTTTGCATTCTTCTGCTCGGGAAGAACGCAGAGATAAGAGCGGCCATTTTGCTATCATGTGATCAGACATTGTTCGGATGGGAGATGCGTGCGCATATTGCCTTCGATCTACTCTGTGGTCGTCTTCATTTCTGCTGGGCTAACGTTCAGTTTTATTATATCTCAAGCCCACTCAGCATACTAGATACCCAAAATGCTCATAACTTTATGGGGCCCGCGTCTTTCATCATTTTAGCCAAATGTCGTCTCGAGGGTATTATTGTTCCCAGACTTCGCCTGACATCCACAGGAAGCAAAACAGAAAATCGCCTAAATTGAATTCTGCTCATGCGACCGGAGAATCGGACCCAAACAGAGAAACAAGAGGGACAAATAGCCGACATAATGTGAAGAGGAGGCTGACGAGACCGAAACACCGCGATGAGCATCGCCCAGGGCTACGGGCTGAGAAGAACACGGCCTGCTTCCTCCTCCTCCTCCTCCTCCTCCTCCTCCACCTCCTCCTCCCCCTGTAATTCACCCCAACCCCTCCTTTTATCTTGCTTTGCACGGACCCTTTCTTTGCGTCAGTTTACACCCCCTGAATATCGGCTAATGAATTTCTGGTGTAGTGCCTGTCTGCTTTTAGCAGGCGGCCGTTTCGTTCATGCTTCCTCGGGTCCTCGCTGGAAGTGTTGACAAAGCGCCTGAGTTACTATCTGCCTTTTAGAACAACCCATAGACGCTTGCTTGGGAGCGGCAGTCTGGTGTTCAGAGTGACACCCCTTTGTTCATTAGGCGCTGCAGCTCTCAAGTGAAGAGAGCCAAGGAACAAACCGAACAAGCATCTTATGCATTATGTATGTCTAGTGGCCAGTTGTGATTTCTTGCTGCATCGAATTAAGCATGATATAGAAGGTTAATCAGTTCGACTTATTCATTCACATGCTTCTATCGAGATGGAATATAAAAGGACTATCCATGGCTGACTAATGTGTGTTATAGAGGGACTGAGAGCACTGCATTGAAAAACGGTGCAGGTTGGCTGCAGCCCTTTGGATTCAACGTTGTCCGCGACCATCTCTCTGTTCTTGCTAATTGACTCTTGCAGACAGCACGAACCAGGGTCGAGTTGTCGACAAAGAGTCGAGTGTGGCAGGAAATGGCACCTGTTATAGCATCCTGCTTCTGAGTGCAAAAGAGTACTGAGCCACAAAGATAGGCAGCCGCTGAGCAATGAAAGGTGAACGATATATACAAAGGTGTGACTGATCGCGCTGTAACATTGTCAATTGCCCTTTAATCCTAGGTCTAAATTTCATGCTATAACAGGTAATATCATGCCAACAGGTGAAGAATCTCTTGAGATGCTGTTATAATTACTGGTGAATTCTATCTCAGTAAAACACGAGTCAAACGTGACCTTCTACCAAAAAAGGTCGTGGTGATCAGCTGAAAAGGGAAAATATAACAATTATATAAAAATACAAGTATATTATTATTTCGAGTGCTGGAACTGTGGAAAATAATGCTTTTTGAACACTTTGGTTTAATAATTTTCACATGAATTTCGAATATATCAGAAATTATGGCTTTTTTTTTATATCTCGGGCGCGATTCTTATGAATCTAATAAACTGAAATGAGCCAATTCCATTGGAAAGTGATGGACGTGTGGTTGCTATACCGACGGGCAAAAGAAGCGAAGAGCAAGTAGATTCATTCGTGCGTACTGTGGCGAACATACTGACACACTGATAGACATATCACAAATCATATCATATAATAATCAATCGCAAAAAAATACAAGGAATCCGATTGTTAAAATTTGATGCACCGTTTTAATGAAGTAGTATGTCAGTTTGTCAACTCACATCAGTTTAGAATGGAAATAATGTTTGGTTTTTTTTGTTTTTTTTTTGTTTTTTTTTTTTTCTTCTTTATGAAAACTTATTAATTTATTTTGCAATGAAATGTGGAAGGAGAAAATTTCGGTTTGAGATAGTCTTTAGTACGCATGCACTGTTGCTTGGCTACTGTATAACTGCCAATCATCGTGGCGTCTTTGTAGTCCAAAGTTAACACATAGAAAAACAAACTGATTAATATAAAATATAAATATAATTTGAAAAAAAAAGAAGAGAAAACAAAATAAGGGTGAAAGGTCTGAAATTGACCTTTATCATAAGCAAAATAAGATCAACTTGAACCCAGGTGAAGAGGCTCACATTTATGCTAGCCCAGCTCGCGTGGGAAGACGCCAACTAATTAGCGATTCAAGATGCGAGCGACAACACAACCACACAGTGTTGCACTGTTTGCATAATGTCCTCATTCTGACACCGATCCGCGCATGCGCGATTGATCAGAATGCGAGAGCTATTCCTCATCACTAGAAACACGATCTCAGAGTCGCCTTCGAGCGATCAATGCCCCCACAGGTTTTTTTTCCACACAGCCTCTGATCATGTCTCCATTTTTATTTACGCGCTAAAGGATTCGCGATTTCGTTTTGGGGATTACTTCGGCCTATGAAATCTGAGTTTGCTCTTTTGCGTTTGTAGTAGTAGGGTCATTCACGGTCAAACTGATTTGTATTGTTCTATTTGGGTTATTATTAAATGGCTAAAAATGTATCAATTGCAAGACCCAACGTATGCATATAAATATACAGTGGAGGATATGTAGGTTAATGATGCCATTCCAAGCAACTATCTATTACTCACTATTATTTGAATATAACTATGGTATATCAGGACCTCTATTCATTTTGCAACCTCTTAAATCGAAACTTTCTATGAGTTTAATTGTATAAATTTGTAGAGACTCCTTTTGGAAGGATATGTTTACTGTGCAAAGAGGTGATGGAGTTAATCGTATTGTTACTTGTATATATTTTTGTGATATTATTGCAAGACTTCATCCTACTCAATTGTGGAACTTGGAAGTTAGATTCGTTTCAATCCACCAAACGTTGAACCAGGTCAACCGAAGAGGTGAGTTGATGAACCAATGATATAGTAATTTACCTGGTGGTCATGATTATAAAGATAATGAGATAGATAAACCTGTAAATCAACAGTTAATTACTGCAATATAACACTCAAAATTGCAGAGTAATCAAGAATTGAAGCCATAATTACCAGAGCAATTAGGCATTCTGGATTTATGAAGGGACCACTCAGAGCTAAATGCTATCAAAAATAGCAGTCTTTAGGCACAGAGAAAGGTGCAGAGTGAAGGCGGCAATTACCTTCGTTTAATCAGACAGATTAATCTCGTGCCGCAGCTCACTCTCGAAAATTTTAAGAGCTTTTGAATCCCACAGAATAATAGGAATCTTTAGATGTCACCACTAGAGCAATTTGTCTCTTTCCTGCAGATATCACCTGATTCAGTTTGTCTCAACGCAGGAATTACATGATATGTAACAGGTGGAATTCTAGTACCTGACAATTAGTTCAGGTATCGTAGATTTGGGATTAATACTCCACAAAGAGATTGCCAGAAATCCGGTGGATCATTGCTTGGGGCAGAAGTGAAGACCCATGCTGCTGTGAGTCAATTATGAAATTCCAGGTAATTCATGTACACCGGTTAGTTTATGCAATGTCAACAATTAATACGCCAATTTATTCATAGGATATCGATAATGATGATATCAGCAACTCGTTAAAGGGTTTGTTGTTTTCGTTGTTGTCATTTCTTTTCAAAGTGGATTCAGTTTTGCATTCGATATTTTTCAAAAGTTAAATTCTAATTGATTGTTTAATGATTTGATACCTTTTTGCTTTTGTTCAAAGAAATTTGCGATTGATTGCAACTGATGCATGAAATTCCAGGAATCCAATTGAAAATCCTTTTGGTGTGAGAATAATTATGGTTAGATATAGCATACTAGCTGATACTCATGGTATCAGGTAAGTAAAAACACCTGGCGCTATGCTCAGGAATGCTGAATGAAATTCAACAGAGAAACGGTAAACATGACTGTTAAGTTTGCACAAGGAAAAGTATATAAATCAATAATCACCCCCTCCCCCCCAAAAAAAAAAAAATCAATCAATCAATCAATAAAAAATTAAATAAAAAAATTTGTATATATATATATATATATATATATATATATATATATATATATATATATATATATATATATATATATATATATATATATATATATAAGAACAAAATAGTTGCATCTTTCTTCATCTGTACACTGTATTCCAAGTGTGTGTGTGTGTGTGTGTGTGTTTTTTTTGTTTTTTTTGTTTTTTTTTTTTTGTCTTGTCTTGTCTTGTCTTGTCTTGTCTTTTATTTTATTATTATTTTTTCTTTTTTTTTTGGGGGGGGGGGATAAACTAATATTCGTGCAAGGCAATTCATTCACACACGATCATTTCATTAGGCCCACGTGTATGATAGATAATACGTACGCATGAAGGTCAATTGCATGTAGGCCTACGTGTATACAAACATGTTATGCAATGTTTAGCACACGCTGAATAATGAATGTAATTGCTGTAACTAACTTTTGTACACGTAAGCTACTTGAAACACATTGTCCTTGTAGTAGATTGATAGCCATGCTCTAATTGAATGATTGTGGGTCATAATAACGCCATCTTTAGCCATTGTGAAACATGATTTGCAATCACAGTTCGTTCGCTTTTTGTGGCGTACCTTAACATGATCCGGGTTCTTCGCTAAAAGGGTTTAATCTTCTGCGTTTTGTTCTGGGTTCTTTTGAAAAGATAAAAAAAAAAAAAAAAAAAAACAACAAAACAAAAAACAAAAAACAAAAGAAACGACTTTTGTTCAAATCGCTCGACAGATTGAGCAGCACGTCAGTCGATATAATTGTCAATATGTTTTTAGCTGATGATGATTTTGTGGCACTGAAGAATAATGAGGGGGTTGAGAGTGGGATCTAGAAAAGCTGATCCACTAATTTCCTGGAACATGGTCTCGTTCCGCTCAACACCGGAAATAGTTACGGTTCACTTCCGGTATGGGTTGAAAGACTACATCACGCAGGTCGAGTGATTTGCGGGGAGAGGTAGAACGGGTTTTAATTTGAATTGCAAATAATTTCTTGTTATTAGGGTCGATTTAGACTCACCTTTTATGATGATAACCATAGTGAACAGTGCCACGAAAGTCGCTACCATTGCTTCCGTTTAGTGCTCTCAAATGGCACTAATATTTTGCGGTTGTCTTTCTTCTGGTAGATCAAAAACAGCGAAACGAAAAGTTCTCTTCGTCAGAATCAAATTCTCACGTTGGACCCAGAAGCATCCCGTTGGTTCTCCAAAGATCCAGAGTCGAATTCACTTCACAAACATCAGCGTCCCTTGTATTATTTTCCGAATGAAACTCGCAAACAGCAAACGAAAACAAGTCGTCCAGCGCCGCTGCTTTCTCCTATAGTTAGTAATAACTTAATGGTGGAATGTGTTTCCTTTTGCGAAGTAGGGGCGCCATTGATCGGTCTTCTCTGCAATGGAGGTTCGAAGGAGACTCTCTCTCCCTCCCTCTCGTTCTCTCTCGCTCACTTCCCGGGCGAAATCGCCGCAGAACGATGCGACCGCAACGCTCACTGTCAGCCCAGATCGGTACGAGATTGGAACATTATTTACTTTCGGCTAATAACATGGCCCGCTGTGAGCCTTTTGTGTATGCTCAAGACGCTCTGAGGACGAAATTAACCATGTCCATTTGTGCGAAAGGAATATTAAAATTATGCCTATTTTTTATATTTTTTAATTTCCACTGAATGGTGAATAATAGAAGTTGCCTTAACACTTGATGCTAGGCCTTTGTAAATTAATGTGTAAATAACACATAAATATACATCCAGTGTAACCACGACGTCATAAAGAGAGGTAAGTTGAAAACCAATATCAGAGAGATCAGAGTGGTATATGGACACATAAGCAAAGGCGCTTGGGCCTGAAGGTAATTATTCCTCAACAATATCCTCAAGCCTAATTAATAAAGACAGGAAAGGTAATTGCAGTTACACACTCGGCTAAATGACAGGTGAAATTCTCTGAAAGTGAGTGGGGGGTGCGTGGGCTGCTATATCGTAGTGTATTCCGGTTACGCGTGATAATCAACATGCACGTAAAATTCGCCCGGCCGTTACTTAACTAATCTGAGGGAATTATCGAGATATATTGTATGAGCACTAGCCATAATACATGTATTCTTCTTCAATTCAATCATACTTTTCATCATATAATGTTTCGAATTGGTTGTTGCGCTTGCTTGCTATGTAACACATTGTTGCTCCATACAGCAGCCTTGGCTGTCAGCACTGATGTTTGACCACACGGTTTGCAATTAAGGAATCCCACCTGAACCTGAATTCATTCCGTTCGTGATTACCGACAGTCTTGTCGACTTCAGTCGTCGATGGAGAGGCTGCCCCCGGAGACTGCGATGTCAGGCGCACTTCTCTCTCAGTCCTCTCAGCTTCTCGGCTTCCTTATCAAACTCATCCCGACCTCGAAGGATCTTTTATAAAACTCTGATCCTAGGGGAGGAAGCAACTTTGAAGGCACTTTGATGAATGCTTCCCAAGATGCTCTCTTGAGACGTTTGTGTCACAGTGAAAATTAGAAGCAGTTATGTGTAACAGTATATTATAATGCTCTATTTGTTACACATAATGTTAATCATGCTTATGTTAGCTTCAATAACAAACATTATTATTTTAGTTGATTAAATAGTTTACTGTGTGCTTGTAGACTGAATATATTGAGAGCCAACCTTTTATCGTATGGTGCTAGGTCACAGACGCTCCCCTCCTTACAACTGCTACAACGCTTAGATAAACATAACATGGTTTCTCTATTTAAAATGATTGTGTCTCGGGCAAAATGTTTCGTTCACCTTTCGTCACTTTTGATAAACAAAACTCTTCAATGTTTCCGCTCAGCAATCGGGAAACTAAAATAGTCCATTACCCACGTTTTATAATAATAACATCCAGTGATTATAACATCCACTTGAATTGGAGTTCGTGGTTGGTTACAGCAAGCAAGTCAAAATAATGAAAATCTAGTCAGTGTGATTAAAAGAGGAGCTATAATTACAGCGGTCAATTTCAGAGAAAAAAAAAAACAACATATTTAACATTACAACCATGGTAATGTCACATTTTGCAGCAACAATCGCTCATGAATTAAAAATTATGCAAGCTAATTGATCAAAATAGTATGAATACAGAACGACTTTCAATCTGTGCCTTCGATGAAATAGGGAAATTACAACGCCATACAATTATTATGAAATATAATAAATGGAATTAGTACATATAATGGTAGGATTACCATACAGTAATGGTAACCATGGTAACAATAACGTTTGAACTGTACACTTAGTATATTATTCAGAGTTACGAATACACGATGCCTTATTAAGCTACCACAAACGTTATAATCCACAGAATAGCTCACACACAGCATAAAGATATGCAGCTTACATACAACTGATAGACAGAGAGAAAGAGAGAGAAGCTTAGGAGAGTTATTGGGGGAGGGGTGTGTAGAGAGTTGCATGAACCCTACGAGGAGACATCCATCCCGAGGAATTGCGGCCCTTATTGATCAACATGGTCGCAACCAGGGAAAGCTTTTTGGGGCCAATCCAAGACCAGTATTGCACCGACCTAGCGAGGCTGCTGCCCGCCCGATGCGACAAATCTACGGTGCGACCAGCGAGATCTATTTATCCCGCAATTTGGACGCTGATGAAGGCTTGTGCGCTGCTCGATTTCCGACACCAACGCATAAGCCGGCCGTGTACCCGGTGAATGTGGCTTTTATGGTGTCTCTCTCAGTGCCGGCCGCCTTCTTTGAGGTCCGCGAAATGACCAAGGGACTCAGAAGCATAAATTCCCGCTGTTGTTGGGCGAACGCGAAAATGTCTCGCGAGCAGTTTATCTTTACGCTCCGCTGAACACGGTCCCAGGAAGTAGTCCTGGGAGGGCACTTCCGGTCGGTACGGGCGCAATATGGCTGCCAAAACCCACGATTTGCCTGCTCTGCATTTGCACTCGCCCATGGCATACCCGGATCATCAGCCCTGATTGAAGATTACGTAATTGGACTCCTTGATCCTCCTCAGGCTCAGAACGGATTTAACCTCCGACACTGGTCCGACAACACATTTAAACATCAGTCACATCACCTATACATCCGTCACATGACCACAATGACATTTACACCCAAAAGCATCATGACCCAATCCTGGAACTCTCTCCTGCCTTCCTTATCTATGTCGGCCCTTCGGAGCCACTCCACGCATTCGCCCCTCAAATATACGTGTCATGCAATCCTGGCATTTACGTGCAATCTCTCCTCTTTAGCAAATATAATATCCACTCACAACTGTTCTATTCTTATTTCGTGACTAAAAGTCCTTAGTGAGCCGCTTGTCTTGGTATCCTCTTAAATCATCGACCCATCGAGAACGCTCACTCACGGCAAAGCATCCATTACGCCGATATTAATAACTGACCGAAGGTGAGCAAAAGTACCCTGCAGACACGATTTACGCCCCGATATTATACAACACATGGAGTGTGGAGGTAATTTGCTACTCATTTCATCTCCTATTAGCCAGGTGTGTGGGCAATTTGTCCATTGGAAATGCTCCTATTCCTATCTTGACAGGAGAACAACAAAGATGAACATTATGATTTCAACTCGGCGCTCCATTGTCACAGCCAAAGGCTGCGCAAAGTGCGTAATTTTTAATAAACGAAATAGACTCTTCAAATTGTATGCATTTCACAGTTTGGTCCACCGTAAATCTCTATGCCACCACTATCAAAGGATTTGAAGGGAATGCGTTGTTACCGCAGACGCTTTAATGGTGCACAATAGAAGGAGCTGCATACTAAGCGAATTCAGAAAAGGGTAATCCACTGGATGCTCAAGATTACGGCATTCTTTCTTTCTGTCTGTCTTTCTTTCTTTTTTTCTTTCTTTCTTTCTTTCTTTCTTTCTTTCTTTCTTTCTTTCTTTCTTTCTTTCTTTCTTTCTTTCTTTCTTTCTTTCTTTCTTTCTTTCTTTCTTTCTTTCTTTCTTTCTTTCTTTCTTTCTTTCTTTCTTTCTTCTTTCTTTCAAGTTTATTCTTTTGATTTGGACAAACAAAGCACCAGCAACTGAAGAAGTTTATTCACAAAGATAGATGATATTATTTATAAACAGTAGAGGAGAGAGACACGTGATCGAATCACGTGACGTACCGAGTGATCCTTGCTATCACGTGATCAAGTGTGGTTGCTCGGATAAGAGGTCAGAGGAAAGGGTGATTTCACGCCAAACAGGATTACGCAAATAAAAATAAAAAAAAGTTCCGGACTATTTAAGTCATAGTATGATGGCGTATGTCTTGGGCAAGGTTGCTACTCTATGGATTATACACAACACGGTACATTTGGTTATCAGCAAGTGAAGATGAAATGCTGGCGAGTCGTCATCAATAGCGTGATCATGTGACCCCGTCACATGGCGATCACGTGACGTTACAAAAGGGATATTGCTGCTTTATTGCGCACTCTATAAAGCTAAAGGACTGATACATAAGCATTGTAATAACGAGTATTTAATCATTAATTTTGTTTAAGTCACAAAATCAAATCAAAAGTTCACATTCAAAGTCGCAGTCAATAAAAAAATCCAATGAATGGAAATGTAACAAAAGGAAAAGATAACACTCTAATTTAAAATTGAACCAAAATGTCGCTAAACTATAGTTGAAAGAGAGTCGCTACACAAAATCAGAAGAACTAAAAAAAAAAATAATAATAACAATAGAAAATAAAAACAGTACCAGGTGATAATAGCGATTAAATTCTAATTTAAAAAAAATCACATTGTTTCTTATCAGATCAACTGATAAATATATCTCCCACCGATTTGAACATCTTTGGCAAAACATGTGACAAAAACATTAACAGTCAGGAAAGAAACGAACAAAAACAAGAAAAAACATCTTCCGCCGTAACACAAAAAATGGCGTCTGCTTCCGGTCACATGGGATGCGCTAGCCTCGTTTTGGATTTACACTTGAGATATGTTTATGCGTCTGCGCAGAAGGGGCTCGTGACGGCCTATTGTCACCCTTTGGTTCCCAACGGACCAGAAATTTCCTACCCCAAACCGCCTAGAAAAAGGCGTGCGGGGTTTTGAACGAACCACACAGCCCAGCTGTTACGTGGACTAGCCTAATTGTTATCCTTCAGACTGTCGATTATGGCTTTTTGGTCCACGTAGTCAAAGATGTTGGGCGCATTAATCAGGATGCCGACTGTGCCGCCGATTGTGACTGCGAGGAAGATGTACAACATCAGTCTGTCAATCACCATAGCTATGTAGCGCCAGTCCTCGAGAATCTGCAGAGAAACATGAAACACATAAAACAAGGGAATTGGCAATTAATTGGGGCGCTGCTCCATCCAAGCTCTAAATGCTGCAAACCACTAACTATATTAAGGTTTTTATGAGCAAGGAGTCGTGGAATAGTATGACATGAGATGAAATTCTAGACTCCCCAAACCAGTCCGGTCGCACCGACACGTGGCAAGACTATTGCACCGTCTACTCCCTGTGAACTCTGACCCGGGCACGCATGCAGTGGACGAAATGGCACGCATCGTCCATAAACAATTATCATGCGAGATCAGATGTCAGATGGAGCAATTTGACGGCTGCATCTGCTGCAAATCGCGGAATCGCCTGATCGGAATTTAAATCCTCCACGTCAATCAGACTTTGTGCGAGATCATCAAAAGAGTGAGGGCCAATTAAAGGAACAGGAACGACGCCTCTGCACCTCTTGTTCATGTGTGCGCCTCGCTGTTCTTTCAAAATGTCAATGGGGGCTCGACCTAGATAAAACTTCACCGTGCAGCCTCTTGTGCAAAGTTGAGTAAAACCACAATATCGACAACTATATAGAACGAACTCTTTGTGCGAACCAATTGTAATCTATACAATGCAAAAAGTCAAGAGTCAAAGCGCATGATCTCAACTAAAGCATACAGCATCGTCATTTTACATCGAGATGCCATATATCTTGAGAGGAGGCAAATTACTTTCCCGTCTCTCCTTGAGGAGGGGGAAGGGGTTTGGTGAGTCCCCTGACACCGGGGTTCAGCCCACAACGGCTCGTTGTTGAGGTCATAGGTCAAGACGTGGATGGCAATGCCGAGCATCTATCAGTTTCTTGCAGGAAGACATTTTGGAGAGGGATATCAGGATTGAAAGAGAACCAGTTGGGGCAGGGGGTGCTGTAATGGAAGAGAGGGCCCTGTGCTGACATTGACAACTGCATAGCACTGAGCGATAACTGGGGACATTGCACTGCGAGGGTCTTTAATGCAAAGAATGGGTGCCGAACAATAGGAAGCCGCAGAGGGGAAAAGCAACGCCACAGAAGAAGTAAACTAAATTAGCTATAATGTCTTCTGTCCATAGACCGGTGGAAGTCGTATTCAGGCAGCCACTTGATGATGATTCCGTGGATACTTATATTCCCCCCACCCTCACCCACCCTCAGCCCCCCTTTGCAATTCACCATTACATATTCTTCCCACGTATTTGCTGCGAGTGACTGATCAGAGTACAGTAAAGGATGTTTGACCAAAGCCAGGGAAGGACTTGGCGTACAAAGAGAGATGTATGGATGCTGAGATCGAATCGACATTTACAGATGCTGCTTCCTGACCACTCTTATTCATAGGATGTTAACCTGGTGAGCGAGGGAAACGATTAAAGGGTAAGTAAGCACAATTAGAGAAGGATGAGGTGTCGGGATTGACGCTTCACTTTTGAGTGATTGGTGCTGACGCAGTGACGAGGGTAGACAGGGGATTTGTAACTGATTGGGGAAACAGTGAATTGAAGGAGCGAATGATGACAGCCACACAAATGATGCTAGTCTCGCACGTTATCACAGTAAATGACAATTATTATGACTGCCTGCGTAGCGCCTTTCACGAGGCAAGTGAGGACAATAGGGACCTCGCTCCTTCGCTAGCCTCACATCATGAGGGCCAATTAACACTGAACCATCGGAGATGGAAAGAGACGGTGCTTTCCTCAAGGGTATTCACGGGGTGCAGGAGCAGATGGTGGTGACGACTGGTGATAGGAAGAGGAAGGTGTGGAAAAGGAAAACCATCCCGATGAAGGGAAGGGGAAAAAAGAAGCAAAGAGGGCGAAGAGGAGGTATGAGAGGAGGAGAATATGATAGAAGAAGATGAGGCATGAGGGTCATTGGAAGATGAAGGGCGAAATTGAAATGAAACAGAAGCAATATATGCGAAATGGAAGAAAGGCAAAGGGTAGAGAAATACAGGGGAACCAGATAGAATGAACACTTGCAAGCCGTCCATAATATACTTTTTTACAAAATGGTTGAATTCAACGCCTCGTATAGTATTCAGCCTGGTTGCCTTTATCGCAATCATCACATCCCAGGAAAATTAAAGATTAAGGTTATTTTGAAACTTCATTGCCCATCGTATAAAGTGATTAACCAATATGCCCAGCTGAATGGCCTCTTAGATTTAGAAAACCTGGGACCACATCTTCCTTAATTTGCTGTCCATTGTAAAACATCGATTTACTGCAGCATCTCTGGAATCATCTCACGTGCTTCAGCATACAATCTTCCGGGAATACAAAATTATAGGTTTTCAAATCCATCAAGTGCCCACGAAGGCAGCCACATGCGACCCCCACTTTCATGAAACAGCCATAAAAGATCACTTGGGGAAAAACTCTGAAGCTATAAACACAAGTCTTTGAGAATGGGCACTTGAAGTATTCTGGGTATAAAATGACAGCTATAACGTTAGACAATGTCCAGCTATGCCATAGATACTTGGAAAGTGCCTGTTTTTGATATTGAATACATCACGTCAGCATGCCATTAATGCTTGATCAGGAATGGGAGGCATCTTCATTGCCACATCAGCACCCAGCGTCACCTTGCTCTTAGGCATCCCCTCTGATCAATTAGTCTCCCCTGGGTATCTTGACCCTTGTACATGAGACGGTGATGGGACCCTTTTAGGCACGTTGCTCTCCCATTCTGCCTGGTCAGCGATCGCAGTGACACCCCAAGGGCAGTGACACTGCAGTCAAGACCCCTATTGGTGGAGGACTTTAAGATCAGAGCAATATATTCAAGGTGTAATCTGTGCACCTTTGATTAACCTGATCAGACTTTGTTATTACATTAGACATAGATAAGCTTTGTTTGTGAGTGCATGATTCCCTGAGGGGGGCTTAACAAACACGCACGAGGCACGATCCCCATGCAGCACGTCCCAAAAACCCATGTGCTAATAACAATAGAAGCTGGGCAGCACGTTGCCAAAGGAAGATAACTTCGTTTGAGAACAGGAAGGGTCAGCACAAAGTGAGAGCAAATCCAAGCGTCTCGGAGGTTAAGGCGAACGGATTACGCCATCATTTCGTTTGAGAAGCATGGCCTTGGTTGACCGTAGAACTAATGCCGTCACCAACTCGTAGCCTTCGGTCCAATAATTGTGGAAATCGCGGAAGAAATGGCTTGAATGGGAAGGAACTTTACCCACCACACTCGCCAAGAGTCTAGCAAAGGAAAAGCTGAGGACAAAGCAAGAGCCCTCGAGAGAGATTTTCCACTGAAGGGCTCTGTGATTTGAACACTGTGCAGGGAAATTGAGAAGTTTCCTAAGCATTGGTCTCCGTGGTGTATTGCCCGTGGGGTTCTTGGCTTATACAATGGGCTACTGGAATGGTTCTCCAGTGTTTTGAAACCCAATAATCAATCTACTTAAGGTATTGAATAATAAGTGTGTAGATGTGCGTTGCTGAATTCTAAGCCACTGATTACTTTGAAGTATAGTTCAGAGGAGACTTACCTCTGCGTAATCATCTTCGTTCTTCAGGTGGGCCGCGATGAACCTGACAGCTTCAATGGCTTTGTGTGTTTCAGGAGTCATATGGAAAGTGCCCATGTCACCACCCCCTGAAGACCCACCCCCTCCCATCGAATTCCCACCATCCATATCACCAAGGCGACCGTCTCCATGTCGACGGTTGGCTTTCATCTTGCAGTTAGGAGCATGCTGCATCTCCGACAGTTCCATGAAGTCGGCATGACGAGAATTCAGAGATGAATACTGAGGCCCGTGCGACGGCATGTGCAGATCTCCCGCGTTGCCGCTGTTCGAGGAGGCGTTTGTGTTGGGCATACCAGGCGATCCAGAAGAAGCAGTCTGCCCGATCCGACTGTACGTTTTTGCAGCCCACCGGTCGTTATGGTTGGGGCGTTTCATGAACAGAATGCGAGGTAGGTAGTTCAAAAACACAACTCGCACCCATTTGGACATACGATGGGTCCGCGGTGTACGGAAATTCCAGTTGATAATAACCACGGTGATAAGAATGGTAAAAATGTTCATGATGAAGGTGAACAAAAGGTACTTGGCAATTAGAGGGATGGTGATGGAAGTAGGTGGCAGAATCTTGGACACCAGCAGCAGGAACACCACAAGAGCTAGCAAAATGCTGATGCACATGGTCATTTTCTCCCCTGCATCTGCCGGCAAGTAGAACACACATACACTAAGAAAGGAAATCAGCACACACGGAATGATGAGATTGACAGTATAGAACAGCGTCTTGCGGCGGATGAACAGTGTAAATTTAATCTCAGACTTGAGGTGCTTTTCATCCTTGTCAAACTCTTCTGTCTTCTCTCCCGGGCAATTCAAAATGTCCCACGTGCCACTGTTGACATAGTCGGTCAAATCGACCCGCTGCTTGCCTTCGTACCAATCCAGTGTCACCTGCTCGCCGTTGAACGTCCACGAACCAAATTTCATGTCACATTCTTGTTTGTCAAATGGAAAGAACTCGACATCAATTGTGCAGGAACTTTTGTAGATCGCAGGAGGGATCCATAAGACTTCCCCCGTGCTGTAGATCACCACATTAGGCTTGTAAGACACTTCGTATTTGCCATCAGCGCTGAAATATATGAAAAGTAGCACAGTTACAAATATGTCAGCTATTGTTACTATAGCAATGGGAATGGAAAAGGTGTAATGATTATAATGTTACATAAGAGCCCAACAGAGCAGTTATGTGATGTATGGGCGCCAGATGATAGCAAATATACATAAATTCGTTGCTTCAATGTTTTCACTGACGTGAACATCTCAGACAGAAGTTTTCTCACTTATATCCGTGATTTACTACTGGTCAGCAATTTGACCCTGTCAGCTCCAATACTCCAACTTTCATTGCATGGTATTTCCTGAGTGAAGAGTGACAAACAAAATTCATATTTATATATATATATATTTATTTGTAACAATTCATTAATTCGTCTCCCGTCTATATTGTGAATCTAATATTAATCACATTGCAATCATTATGCTACAAAACGTAACTTTATCGGTTAGAAAACGCCGGGTTAGTTGTCTTTCTGGAATTTCGAAGCAAGATAGAGAGACATGCAAAGCTTCGCTCAACTCAAAAAGCCAATCCACATTTGCACCTACTTGTTAAACAACACTATATCAGGTTTCCAAACCCGATCAGGCAATATTCTGATAACGCCAATGCCTCCAAATTCCTGCTGGTCCCATTTCAGTTGGTAATCATACCATGTCTGTAAAATCAAGAAAGGGTCCCTAGTGGATTAGCTCCTGGGGTTCAAGCAAATAAGAGTCAGAAGTTACGCAAAACAAGAGAACCAAGTGGCATGGGGTCTGTGAAAACAGCAAAATCGTATGGCAGGGAGAGCGCTTGCTTGTAAGTTGCAGCAGTTCAGGCAAACTTCTTGTTGAACTATATCTGGTATCCATACGCGAAATGGTAACATTCTGATTTCAGTAGTACCTCCAAACTAGTTTGGATCCCTAGTCAGCCGGTAATCATTCCAGATCTAAATAAAATACCCAGCCACCAGGCATATTAGTTATTAAAATTAATGGCATGCAAGCACCAAAGAGGTCCTAAAAGAGAAACAAACTCGCCTGGAATTAGTGTTAAGAGTATACGTTACCCACTTGTTGAATAGGACTATGTCAGGCTTCCATACTTTGTCCGGCAGGATTCGTATGACTGTGATCCCACCGTATTCCGTGGGGTCCCAGCGAAGCTGGTAGTCATTCCATAACTGCAAATGAAGTTGTGTTAGTACGAACATGCAAGGTTATCGTGATAAAACAAGTCCTCAAAAGTGTGAGTTCCTGATATCTATGCAATGGGATCATCGTGAATCCTTATCTATTGATCAATCGAGCCCGAGTTTTTTTTTTACATCCTGTGTTGCACCCATGGAATGAGATACTCTACACCAAACTTTGTTAAAGTGTGACGCAACAAAGGGAACCATGGATGGAAACATGCATGTCGTATTTATCTATAAATTTCTTACATCTGTGTCGCAGTCAGACTCAAATACTTATTTGGCCTCAATCGAGTTATGTAATGATACATTGAAACAACTGCATGTTACCATCAGTACTATTGAACTTTTTTATGGAATTGGATCTCATTCAATAATATATTAATTAGTTTTTTTCGTTTTATCCCCTGTCTCCCCCACCGCCCAATATGCTCTGCATTTCCACTTGTTTGTTTAATTGTGAATGGAATTCCATGTAACTTTATGTTATTCTTATGTAATATGATAGAAGATGGAATGATATAATATTATACACATTATGGTTTAAGAATGATACAAAATATCCATGCATTATTCGATGAGTGAATTAGTGAACAATACAACTCATGTGTCAATCAATAACCAGTATGCACAATTGGCCTAGCTATATATGAACTCATAGCACATTAGCTATATATGAACTCATAGCACATGAGCTATATATGAACTCATAGCACATTAGCTATATATGAACTCATAGCACACTAGCTATATTTGAACTCATAGCACATTAGCTATACATGAACTCAAAGCACATTAGCAGCTATACATGAACTCATATCATAGCTATACATGAACTCATAGCACATTAGCAGCTATACATGAACTCATAGCACATTAGCTATATATATGAACTCATAGCACATTAGCTATATATGAACTCATAGCACATTAGCTATATATGAACTCATAGCACACTAGGACACACTCCAACCTGTGAGAGACAACACAAATGTAATTACAATCGAATTCAACAATCTCAGGTGCCACAGCGCACTATGTTAATAGTCATTGCCTCGGATGTAGTCGCCAATCAATCGGAGGTCACTGTGGTTATCAAAGTATGAGGCAGTCTTATGTCTACACTTGATGGCTCTGTGTGTACTCGCAGCGTATAAAGTTAACGTGAGCTCGGCATGATTGCAAACATACGATTTCCGGATGAACTGGGCTGACATTGTTATATTGTAGCAAACTTCGGTTTCGCAGACAACCGTATGTGCACCTTATGGCGCCAGCCAACTCACGCGCGCCTCTGGTGAGTGGCATACACAGCTAGGCGCGCATAATATTGAGAGCAGTTGCAACCCCAACCAGGTCAAAGGAGAAGTAGCAAACGCTAGTGAACGTGTTTACACGAGAAGCGGCTGTGGTTAACTCATCTCGAGTTCCAGCCTCCTCCTCAAACCCCGCGTAGGGAAACTCACTCGGCTGACGAAGCGTTCCTTCGACGCTGTTGGGAAATACAACAGCGAGGTATTCCTCCATAAGTCACCCAAATACACGCCCACGTGCTTTATTTCCTCATGCCAATGCAGTGAATCACCGAAGAAAACATTACATTGATGTAGACTACATCTTTCTTGTAACAGGGGCATGGTATCATTGTATGTTGTATACATGTACATCTTTGGTTAATTATGTGATACAGATATTTATTATGCTGTATCGTCTATGCCTCTTGGAATTCGCCATAATATTACGTAAGACAACCACTCCTGTCGATATCGATTGAGATAGACAATGATTGACATGCTATCACGGGGAAGGTCATTTTCGCCCCGTCAGCATAATCTGATGATAAATGATGTCGTTGGAGCCAAGAGATGGCCACTCTGTGCGATTGTGTGAGCTGGGTAGTTCCCTGCCAAATTGACAATACTGTCTGGTATCGGAGTCAAAACATAGACATCGGTTCGTGGTTCGATTTGTCCGGTGATAGACTACAAAACATTTCAGTATTTTGAGCGTTACATAGTCCTACTTGAGTTGAGTTGTGTATTAACTTACTCAGCTTGAAGTATGGTTGAATGTTCTGAGGACCCCTAATCATTATATCGTCTCAGTTTTTTGATATTATTATGACGTGCATCCATGGTGTAATCATGTTAATCTCTAAATAGCAATTGTATGATATAGTAATGAAGAGTAAAGAAAATGAAAGGTGACAGTGAGAAAACGCAATCATATTGAATTATTATTATACACAAAGTCATAAAAAAAAATTATAATAGCAAGCAAACATACATACATAAAAAAAGGTGAAAATGTACACACACAAAAATCAAAAATTGGAGTTGTAAAAAAAAATTATTCAGCTCGGTATAAAATTGTAGGGTTGTGCCTTACTTAATCTGGTTTCATAAATTTAAATCTTGGTGGTGATAACTTTGCGTACTTACCATTCTCAGCCAAACGTTCGATTTCATGATTTGGTTTTTCTCATCCTGAAAGAAGAAGGCGAAAGAAATTAATCACGATAAACAAAAATGCATAAACGAGTTGAGTGCCAGCAATCCAATTTCAATGCTGCTCTGAGACATCCTACAAATTCTCACTTTTTTTCTCTCGCGCGTCTGAATTTGAGAGGCGTGTATTTATGGTACAGAAGATAAGATGAGGCAACCTCTTGAGGCCGATTTTTTTGGTCGAACTGATCGACAGAAAGCACAATTTCTCTGATGGACCAGCTACGCAAAATGGCTACCATCACTTCCGGGTTTAAGTAGACAGAGGTCAGTACAATAGAATTTGCGGAGCGACATCCATGAAAGAAATCGTTAGTGGCTAGCAGACCCTTTTCCATCAGGGGTGGTTACCGACCTAAGTGATTTGCGAGCCAAGTTTATGAGTGCCTCGGCCATAAGACCATATCCTACTTCAGAACTACTTCCGGTGTCGCTATGGTTACACCTAAACGTTTTTAGGTGATTCAATTTGTGTTTCAAAAGCTGGCAGAAGTCGGTTTTGTGTTTCCCAAATCAGCATTTTATGATCTGCGAAAAGACCCTGATGAAATCAATCTGGCAAGTGATCTATTCCCCAATGACTCCCTATGGAGACTGGAATTTTGATAGAGATCGGTTGTGGCTGTGCTGTGCCTGGCGGAGAGGAGGTTGCTATGGTGAACCTCGTACTACGGGCGGAGCGACCCATTCATGCAAATAACGCTCTTACGAAATTCCTTGAGGATACTGTCAAGTTTTGATTAATGATATAGATGTAGCCTGCAACTCAATCTGCAGGTAGTGGGTTGAAAATTCCCGACGTCGTCACCCCCATATGAACATCCTAGATATACAACCCCATGCGTCGTCCATTTCATCAATCTGATGTGCATGCTGATGTCAGTATATCAGAGAGCCTCGAATAACTGACATCGACATGAGTGTGTCAGAGATGAATGTTTCGATCAGAATCCAGGCTCTATCCGTTTATATATCCCGAAAGTTCTCACTTCACACGATACTTTGAGGACAATTAATTGACTCTTACTGATGACCTTGACCTCATTTTTGAAGATCAGCTGCTCAGAGACAAGTACATCATACGGATTAGCAATTTACCATAATTATGATAATCCAATAATATGATTTTGCTGATTCTTCCGATGAGCAAACATTTGTATAATAACCTAAGCCCCTAAGAAAGGTGTAATTTTACGGATGATGTACAATATGCCAGAGTGATCAGTAGCTCAGATGGGTAATCAACAGGTAACTGGAACCTTCCCTTAGGCTATGGGGTGTAGTTCACCAGGTGTACTTTGCATAGATGACCCTTTTATCGCTCGTGGGCGATAATATAGGAAATACGGCGCTATTAGAAAGACATGTACTCGGAGCAATAATCAGATATAATATCCACAGGTGAGTTGTGTCAATCAATTACATCCATCCTGAACTAAAGTTAGAGCGATTCAATTCGGTGAGTGATAATATGTGCACTTCATGGCGAGGATTATGTCAGGAAACGCAAAAAGAGTTCCGTGAATCGACCACAAACAGATGCCACATTGAAGAAACTTCATTGCCTGATAATCTGATACAAGCAGCTTGCTTTATTGACCAGCATAGCATTGCACTCGGGGTCTAGGTCACCGCGCAGATGTGACCCGTGAGGTCGGGGAGGTCACGCAGGAAGATGGATAGGTTCATATTTCGGGGGTGGGGTAATTTATCACGTACCACGTTGATCAGTTGAATCATGGCCAGCCCGAAGCGGACCGTCACTTTCTCGGTGAGGTTTCTAACTGGTCGGATCAGAGGATTGTAGCCCTTGTCTTCGAACAGGTGCTTCACCAGTCGAACCTCATCCTGGCTACCCAAACCTGAAAAATTTACCAAATATGCATATCAATTGTAGATGAAGCGTTTCATAACCTGAATGGGGATGTTATAAATGGATATTCCATTAATGTCAGCGGACTATATCTCCAAACATACTGAAAGGGATGCCCATATAAATCAGCATTTACTTATTTATGTGGTTTATAAACGTCACTATATTATAGAGACTCTGATATGTATATGATCAGGAGCTACTACTGAGTCGGGAGGAGGTTAATAAATTTTCATGGAGTTAATTAAAGTGCTTTCTAGAATTGAAGCTGAATTTGAAATCGTATCATTGTTTATTCGAATAGCGTTAACACAGCCATTTTTGGCCAATATTTAGGGCGATGTTTTAGTATTAATTGCAAATTAATTGGTATGACAACTCTTGCTGGTAAGTGAGTGTGGCTTTTACGTGGGATTCGTCTACGTTTAATTCGAGAAATGACTCAGTTGGTGGTGTGCCCTGATCACGAAATATACAAACGCACACATTTACTTAAAGCATACGCCTTGCTCACAATGCAGATTCAGCGCAGACAGATCCAGAGCAGACGAACATCAGATAATCTGATTGAGAGAAACACCTTCACAGGTAGAGACACCCTTCTCTCTTATCATGAGCCAATCCGAAAACATTTTAGGCAAATTCTTATATTACATCGTTGTGTTACAGGAGGGCAGCAACTAATAATATTTGCGCCAAATGTAAAGCATAAACCACCCCAATCAGTGACATCGCCGCGTGGATTCATACTTGGTAGATGGGCTGATAATATTTCAGTATTGAATTGCATACAGATGTATATCACACAGACACCACGCCATCATACGACTGATAGCTCATATCACATTAGATAGATATCAGGGAGCAAAACTCGTAGATCAGAGCGTGATGAAATGAATGGTGCATTGTGTTTGCTGTTTTCCTTGAATCGGCTACAAGGAGGTTTTGCTATGCAGTGAGATGCATCAGGGTTCTGCATCGAAATGTGTGTTGCAAACTTGCAGCTGTTTTGGCTCGAAACAGCCATCGGTGCAGGCAGGAATTCCTAGCTTCAACAGTGTCAAATCACAACATAACCCACAACTAACATCCCTGAAACTCCACCGCTGGTACATCGCACAAAGCACGAATCAGTGTTCTACCTTGAGGGTGTGACCTTTGGTTACAGAGGTCATTTGCCCAGCCGGAATCCAGGTACTCGACCTCAAGTAGCTAAGCACTTTATAGTATAACTCCTTGTGATAAAAAGGGCGGTGTAGTCTAGAGATGACCGAAAGTAACAATGAGCTGATATTAAATTCAGAGATCAACAAAAGTGGAGTAAATTATATGTTGATACCATTCATTTAAATTATCACGCAAAAATTAATCAGAGAAGGATGCCTATCAAAGTGGAAAGCAGAGTACAGGTAGCATATAAACGCAATTAAAACAGCGACATGTTATGTCACACAAGTGGGTAGTGCAAAGAGTGGAAAACTATAAACTCAAGAGCTTGCAACTTTTGTGGTTTCTCCACCCAAGGCCAACCTGTCTACTACTGCGTAGCAAAACCTAGGCACGAAGGCGGCTTGTTACCACATTGAGTTGGCACCGACGGATGGACCGTAAATCGCAATCAGCAATCACCAGCGATGCATTCCAGGCTATAACTTCACTCTGATCCAAAGCCATCAAACAGATTACAGCGAATGAAACATGCGCGGCATCTTCTCCTCCCATAAAACAACCTTTCCCAGGCTGTGTGAACATTTAGACATCGCTATATCATTCCTGGCATGCCTCGTTTTGAAATGGACTGCAGAGCAGAATGTTATGCACACTGAAGCAGCGCTATGATAGATGACAATAGCAGAGTAATACGGCAGCTGTAAGACTATAGTACCAGAACTAAGACAAAAGGGTATAAGGGTATTTCCCACTAGTATTCAGATGGTTCATTAACTCTTTGTCTTTGTTAACACCTGGTATTGTGTCATAAGAGACACAAATTGCCGCTCTTGTTTATCGAAAGTTACGCGAGGAAAAAATTAGTTTACTAAGAGTCACAAGATCTGGTTTACACCTTTCGCAGTCCAATGATGCATTTCCACAAGCATAGGCATCCAATCCTGAAGGTATTCATTAATTCATTTCTTCTTTTATATTATATCCGTATATTCTACCTGTTCTGTTTGCCAAGCCGTCAGCCGGCCAGCTAAGTAACTAGTCGGCCAGCCAGAAATCCACCAACCAGCCCGCCTGCCAGCCCGATACCTAGATAGTCAGCCAATCAGATAGCCGGCCAGTCAGTTTTTTTTCCATTCAATAATTTACGAAATTCCCCATACTGTTATTACTCATTCTATGGATGGCATTTTCTTAACTGAATGGCTTTGTATGCCAGAGGGGATAATTTTTTGTACATCATAGGTGTGAACTTTAGTTTATGTCCTTGAAGCTGGTCAAAGGGTTCGATGCCAGGAAGCTTCTCTACAACGTGCATGTTTATTGAACGAGGTCTTCGCATCTGTTAAAACTGAATGATTCGCAAATCATTCCTAGGGTGCACCTGTTCAACAGCTGAGCTATGATTCATGAAAGCACAGGTGTGTGAAACTTCTAGTAGCACCTCAAAGACAATTCAATAAATTGACAAAGAATTGTTTGCGAATGGTCCATATGCACTACTCAGTGTTGATTACACCATTGATGTAATATGCGTGCCGGTCCAATCAGACACTCCACCTGCGTTTAGTCACTGACATCATTAATTTTGAGTATTACGTAATACTCCACAATGCCTTCTGTGATAATTGTCAAATACCATAGAATTAGAAGTACATTTATTTCTTACATCAAAACTTTATAGCATACAGGTTTTAGCTATCACTGCCTTGCATAGTCGGTACTTGGCGTAGGTTTTTGGCAGCTCGAGGCCTCTCGATACATCATGGTCCTGCTTTGGCTCAAGCCTTAAATCGCATTTTGCGATCGATATTACGGTGATGAAGATTGGTGGAGAGAAGATTCTAGACAGTAATTACATCTAAGACCTTAACTGGATCCTTCTGTCCCCAAGACGGAAAAAAAGGTCGAAGACGTTGCAAGTATATGCAGTTGTAGAGTAGTGGAGACCTCCATGGATGATCAGATATGGATAACGTCCAGTAATTATATATCTACTGAAGTTAAATTAATAAACATGATAATAAGAATCATGGGTCCGACTCCCGTACCATTGTTTTAAATACAGAGGAGTGTCCAACTACCAGGCACCTAAGTTTTCATTGGATCAAAATACAAACAGTTGAGTGACAGAATTGGTAAGCACTGACATGGGAAAGTATAACAACCCTGCTTTATGCTCGCTTGGATTAGGAGCCACTCACGGCCCGTGGTCGGGCACCCCGTCTCGCTGAACGGAGATGTTTAGTACAGTATGCTCTAGTTGGAATGATGCAGCTTAAATCAAATAACATCGCCTCCCCCCCCCCCTTCATATTATCAGATGCAGCATGCACGCAGTTCATGCACCCGTGGGAAAGCTCCCAGGTACAGTGATCCATGAGCAATTAAGTAGTAGGATGCTTCGTATCACAGACCAAAATAATTAAATATTAGTATATAGTTTATTGATGCATCACATTTCATTTAGATACAATGATGCAAGGGAAGCTGAAAAGCGAAAGAGACAATCATAAATTTCAGGTGGATGCAATTGATATTAATATCTGAAACTATTTCACGGATTGAGTACACACTGTTTCTTCATAGTAGTAGCTCGTGGTACTGAGAGTAAAGGGGAAAGAGCACAAGCACTGCGGACTCTCTGTGAAGAAAACAGTGGTTTTGCACCCTAATATCTAGCCTCATTGTTCATTTTAAGCGACACAAGAGCCCCTTGCTGGTTGTGTGAAATCGATGGCTGTGTGATGCTTTGTTTAAGACGAAGTTAACACTGGTGATGCCGACGCAGTATTGCTCCAATGTGCGTTTATTGCTGTAGCATTGGTGATATGTTGCTTCTGGGGTTGCAATTGAGTGCGTAAATTGATCTGTAAAAGGTAGTTTGTTTATGATGACGAATAGTGGTGTTAAACACCGAATCACAAGTATACTATTGATGTGCTTAGTGATTCAAGCCATAGTATGGCATATTATTTTGTCTATATATAAACCTTGTCGACTAGCATGAAGAGATTACATTGCTATATATCAATGAAGAAATAAACGTATGCAGGTAAATTATAATGTGTACTAATAAAAAAAAACAAGAAGGTTATATTATATGCAAAAGTTGAAACGATAGCAGCACAATTATAGTTACCATCCCATTATAATGTAAACATCAGTGCAACCATAATTACACCAAATGGCAAAGTGTGTGCATATGATTCAGAGTTGGTGCAGGTGATATAGTGATAATTACCGTGATCAAGGTACTGCAAACTGCTCTTGATGGACAGCAAGAACACGACAAGAAGCAGGTAAACTTTGCAGTTGTCTGCAGCAAGGGATATGCACGGTATCCTGAATGGCATTGTGCATCGTTATGAGCCTTGGACCCGAACGTCGTCGCCCATAGCACCTTGAACACCTTAGCAAGCGTGGTCAGTGCAACCTGATGACTTCACAAATAGATGTATCCGCAGTGATATCCAATGTTCTCGTGGCAGGGTGATCACCGAGGCCTGCTTTCTCATTGATTTAGCATGGTGAGTAGTAATAGTCTCTCCTCGCTCTCTCTCTCACTCTCTGGCCTCGGCTTCCTTGCCTCAGTCAGCCCACACTGCGCTTGCCCCGATGCTGAAGCTGCGGCGGTGTTTCTGCTTGGCATACACCCCTTACACGCAGCCCCCCGGCATACACACATTCTCAAAGAACACACAGCCCTACTGCTTCCTTGAAAGATATATGAATGAAATGACCTCATTTTGCAGAATGCCTCTTCCAATTGCAACGTCAATCTAAGTAGTACACGCAGTGTTTAGCTTCTTGGGCATTGTCTCGGTGGCGGTGTCCCCCTGGGACGAGCATTTGATGCCGCTCGTTTTGGGTCAATCAGGTGATTAAAACGGCGCAAGTTGAGGATTATACGATTGATGGTCATTTAAGGGTGTTGTATGCGTCTCGAGGGCCGCTTTATTCCCGTTCAGACGGAAGCATTGGACATCGTAAGACTGCATTGGGTAACACCGGAAACTCCAGCGCTATATAGGGTCTACTATCCCTCCCCCTCTTCCTCTCACGATCATCAGTTTTGTCGGATCGGTCCATTTTGCTAATTCAAATTAAGGGGCTTTATGCGACTGAATCACATATTTGTAGGCATCACTCGTGCAATTTAAGTCCCATATACATAAGGTGTACTAATTAATTAATTCACAGGCCTGAGATATCCAATTGATTCCAGAGGCGAATAAGTTTAATTACTGGAACATAATATGCTCGATCAATCCAGGGTAAGATATCAGATTCATTCATTTGCCTTGGCTGAATCTTCCACCATCGGCAGGTTATTTTTGTATAATTTATTACTGCAGCAAGTGTTGTTGAATCTTTGAATTCTTCGGAAAAGAGATTTGTTAATTGATCTGTCCTCGTTTGCTTCCGCGAAATCATCGGAGCACTCCACTGTTCATTTATAATCCCTGAATTGTTAACAAAGTCCGTGAATATCGAAGCATCGATTGCACATGCATCCGCTGTAGACAACAGACCATGCTATCTCATAAAAATAATAAGAATAGTTTTAAGAAATAATTTTTGTGTGTAAGGAGTTTCAGCGTAGAATTTTCACTGTATCGCTCAAGACCTTTCTGCTCGTGGAATCTTGGGCAAGAATCTGATCTTTGAGAACAGCTGCTCTTGTTTGAAAGATTCTTGAAACTTGAAACTAAAACAAAGGAACACGAACAAAGCTGCTTCGGGGGAATCTCCGACCTGACATCAATACACAGCCGAAAGGAAGTGTTACGTAACCAATGATTTAACAACTGGTCACTTGCATAATTGGTTTCCCTTGATGCCTCCCTCACAATACTCTGCTGTCCAAGAATGGGACCAACCAAGGTCGAAACACGTAGCAATAGGACGAGGGTGGCATCCCTTTTAAAGCCCTCTTCCAGGGCGTTCAGGGTACTCCGTGCTAATCAGAAAAGGAGGCCCGGACTCATCCCACAACCTCGTCTCAATTTCCGTGAACCCCTTTTTTTTTCTTCGACACAGAATTTTTCCCCTCCTCCAATTGTTACATCGTTTTGAGAATCTTTTTTTTTCTGCCCAATACATTTTGATTGCATTTGTTTAGCTCTGACTTCGTACGTAGCAGAGTTGCTTGTTTGTCGTTGTTTTGTGTGTGTGTGTGTGTGTTATTATTTTGGCCTTTCCCTCTCCTGTTTTATTGGGGTTTTTGTTGTGGTTTTCTGTTTATGTGGATGGTCTAATACCATATGCATTTAATTTGAATTTGAATTTGCACTTAACAAACTGACCAACATGCTGAATGCATGATTGTTTAATCTCATTAATTACCAACAAGAAATTGATTTGGGAATAGCACAATAGAAAAGAATGTTAGATTTAATGAGTTTTATAAAAACCGCAGATGGGATATGGTAAGTTAGTACAAAACCGTGAACTATTCAATGTAACCATGCTAGCAAACGAAATTTTCTTCACAATGGGTAATAGGATCAAACGGGTTAATTAAGTCAAGGATTATGGGATGATGCGGGTTAATTGGGTCAAGGGTCGTGGTGTCTCATAAGAGGATCACGCAACCACTCTACTCACTATTGCGGATATAATGTTGTCGAAACCTTCCAAATGCTCTCGGTTCGAGATCACATAAGCCTAGAGATAAAACAGAACATTGTCACGTGCGGTTCAACCAGAAGCTTATTGAAATTAAAAACACATATTTGTGTTTTGATACAGTGAAGTCCCACGTTGCGTGACTCACCCCTAAACAAATATCACTCTCACGTGCAAGTTTCACGAAGTCGGAATTTGAATATTATTGGTTACCATGCCAACGAAGGATCAGCCGGCCTTAAACCATACACCGATTGCTCCAAATATAAACCGTGAACTTGCAATCATTATGAATAATCATGTACGTTATTATGTACCACACACTCAGACAGAGTCCAGATGCGCACACCATTTAGATCTCTGTGATCACCAATCCAATGCGTATAGTGTATGCCCTGAACAACCCGAAAATAAAGGGTCGAATGCACATCGAGCCAAGTGCCAATTTCATGACAGCCTCACGCAGTTGTAAGCACATTAAACACGTGTGTGCAAATAAGTGTAAGGGGAATAAGGACAACGTTGTACAACCCTTGCGGAAACAGTTGTATGGGAATATAACTATAGAAGTTTGCAGGCGGATTGTAGACAAAGAAATATAATAAAATCGAAGTTGGTCCTACGCTGTTCCAGGGGTTGATACGAAATGTGTTGGAGGAATTGGCGAAAGATCCCCAGGGCTTAGTCACGAATTACTGCCAGATGTATTCGGAGTGTAGGCATACTATATAATAAATATATGTATGCAAAATATTCTAAATTATATCTAAATTCATACCCAGACATAATTTATCAATTCCTGATTATTATTGTTGAAATGGTTATTTAATATATTTGGATTTCCGTATGACGCAAATTGTAAGAACCCATATTTTTAATATGAAATGTATAAATAAAGGTTTCTCATCGACCATCTAATGTGTTTTAATGTAAACTTCATGCATAGAAGCGAATGCACAATTACGTTTAATATTATGAAAATTAGTATGAAAATTAATAAAACTATCAATTATTACTTTTTGTAAAGCTAGGCTGGATGTCAATTATTAATGAAAACTTTTGTGTTCATACCTTTTTTAATTTTGGGTTTTATAACTGAATGAATACCTTATAATAATTACGTGTAGCCGTGTAACCCACCTTAAGTTTCCCATAATTGTTACTCCGCCCGTCCATTCTGAATAGATAAGCTGCGGGTGAAATGGATTTGACCCCATACTTGACCTGTGATATGGAGGAACCCCAATGCCCTTGAAGGAGACCCTTAGAGAAGCCATAATATGTAATCATCTTGTTACTACCACATAAAATGTTATTCGCGTTTGAAGAGGAAGAGGGAGTTAATCTGAAGTGTTCTTCTGAACACTTTGTCACCGATTATTGCATAATAACCGAAATAAAGTCCAAGAAATTCAGGAGCCTCCCCGGAAGTCACCCACCTCCTCTTCGGGCAACGTGCACCCGGGTCTGTTACACGGGTTTTATTGTCTGAGGCACTCTCATTTTGTCCCTGTTTTGAAAACGCCCAGTCTCGTAAAACATTGTTATGTATCAGCCAGTGTTGGAATGAAAGAAAGTGATACGCAATATCCAACGATCACTTCTACACATGAGTTAACCGTTATAGGATCATTCCAGATTAAGTAATTGAGGTACAGCCCGATTTGATGCCGTCCAAATTCCATCATTTCGTCGGTTCATTGCCGCAGCCAATGGGCGTCTCATTCCGTTGGGCTTGAGCCCCGTGCTTTGCTCGTTTGCCGATTAGCTTCCCATCCTTGCTGTCAGCATGCATCTTCCAAAATGTACGCGTGACGCAATCGGTCATTGGTTTGCTCATTTGATTATTTCTTGCGTGTTTGGTTCGTCAACATGGCTGGCTTCCCATCTTCATGGTAACCGTTGCATGGCAACTTTGCATGGCAAACTGGTGGATTCAGTCAAATCAGTCGATTTTCATATCACAACATGATAAAAGAAAAATAAGATAAATAAATACACATTTGTATACCGATGTTGGTATACCGAACTGGATTCGCTTCTATCCGGTTCACACATTTTCCCTGGTTATAGGACCCGAGAAGGTGACACGTAAGTCCTCATCGGGCTTTGATCACAAGTGGGCATCAACTACGGAGCACACACTTAGGTGATGAAAATACCATTCTCGTCAGGTACCACAAAATGACCCTCTAAACGCCCTCGCGAATGCGCTCCATCGCAGCGCCTGGTAATAATTATAATTACGATAGATCGTGTTTCAATTTAATCTTTCCAACGTTGAAAGTGCTCATCCGATTTCAAATGTTATTATTTTCCTTTTGTATCGCATCACATCATGGATATAAAATCTAGCAGCCGCAGCTTGGATGATTGGTACAAACTGCCCGTACTTGATCAGTCTTGATGGGATAAAAAAAGGAGGATCAAATTGTATTTTACTCACAAAGAACACCAATTGATACCAGCAGAATGTCGTTGAATCGATGGTTTGTAGTCCTCCCTCATATAAATTATACTTGGAGCAGTATTTGCTTGGAGATCATAATGGTTACAGATTACAGTGTGGGATGCAACTTATCAGTTATAATTAATGGCATTGCTTTCTCTGATCAACATTATGACTACTTTCCACAAACACACATAACAACCTATGACTTCTGAGGGAGTTTCTTGTAGCCTTGGAGGATTTAACTTTACTCTTTGGGCTCGATTTCGATCAGCCTCTGTGCTGATCGATGACCAGTGAAGCCGGCAGCCTTATCAGTCTCTGTTATATATGGGATCTTACAATGGGTTTTATGCAAGCAGTACAATGTATTTCTGGCTTCGGTCGATTTCAATCATAATTTTCACTCTTTGTCAATTTGTTGTTATTTTATGTTTTGGGTGGTTCCTAATGCTTAATTACACGATACTATTTTGTGATGATTTCTAATTTGGTATCTTAGCAATTGCACCCTTAATTCATGTACTCAACGATAATATGACGAAATGAATTAAATTAAGAAGAGCATCCCAGCACCGATCGCAATAATACTTCGCTGGCCACACAACAGCAGCTACAGCGACCTCGAAACATACGCAGTGCTTATTGTCGTCATATTCCAAATTCTTATTTAACATGCTATGGAGGAGCGCTGTTTAGACGATGCTGAGTCAAATACTGATTTGCAATAATTATACTATCGAAAACGCAGGGCTTATGATGGCAATGACCAAGTAGTTTAACAGACGTACGAAGTGGTTGAATTGACATGGAAAGTTTATGAATTGCGGTGATCGATGACGCCATAAAAAGAACAAACGAAATATTTAGGATACTATATTCACGAGTCTCAGGAAGCTTAATTGGGTTTTACGGGTCCAACGGGCATCTGACAACGGGCGCTAGAACAAGAACCCGGGGCCGGGGTTTCCCCTCCTCTTATCGATAAACCCTGCACTGTAGAGTCACCAAACAATATTTACAAGAAGATTGGTATATAATTTTTTATACTTTGCTTATTAGCCTTCAAAAAGTATCAACTTTTTGGAAGTAGAAATCTAAGATCCGAAGAAGGATTACATTTCTTGCCAATTACGCTGTCGAACACTTTTTCCAAATAACGATACGATGTGCAATCGCTCTGTAATCATCGGAGTTATACATGATTTGTCGATTGCTTCTAGGAAGGGCAAGTTGCAATTCCGAAATTGCTAAGAAAAAAGAAAAGACGAGTGATATTGAGCCATAAGTGGATACAATTGTGTGGACGCTATAACTATTCGATTGTCATTCATCGGTTCCCTGATTTAACACCAAACACGCGCTCTATTTGCCTCCGTCGTATTTGCAGAGTGAACGAGTATACAACCTCTGGGTCCTGAAACAACCTCGTCGCATATGCTACGAGATGGAGAAGCAGAACCGAGGCACCTCAAACAGGGACACTGTTTCAAAACCGCAAAGTCAAGGCGAGAGAGCCAAGCCTTGGATCGGATTGAGGCAGACGCTGTCTCGTTGGTTAATTAAGTGGCCCCGTGAGGCTCACCTGTTGAATTCAGACACAACAGATAATCTACTTCGCGTGGAGCTCATTACAACTCGTGGTGACGCGGGTTGAGCTATAAATAGGTTGAGCATTTATGGCCAGAGGTCTTACGTGCACCAGCGCACATCTGACCACGATCAGGACCAGTGAAAGCAGGTCTAAATTCGTCCATCGTCTGCTGTTCAGCAAGGACAGGTCATATCAGCACTGATATAAACAACCCAGCATTGCAATTTATAGTAATAACAATAATTTCCGGGTAATATCGGAATGATTGGTTCGTCATAAGGTGTCGATACCAGGCGATGGTGATAATTATGAGCATAAATTATGGCTATAATTATTTATATTTTACAAATGTAGAACTGTCTAAAATGGGTCTTTGAGTGTTTATAAAATCGTAACAAGCACTAAAATACAGTAAAATTTAATTAATTAATTATTTCTTTATTTAATGAGATGAATTGATTAATATGGTTATTATAGAAAACACAAACTCAAAGTCTGCATAGGTAGGATATTAATTAGTATTAATTAGTATTAATTAGTATTAATTAGTATTAATTAGTATGTGCACGTTTGTTTGCGTCAAGGGAACCATTAATTATTCAGACCAACAGTATACAATACCATATACCAACCATCTATTTATTTCCATAATATATTCAATCATATACTTGGTCATAATTTCAATCGAATATATAATATGATGTCTCTGCGTTTATACCCCTCAAGTACCGAACGTTCAGCCATTGTTGATAAATTACTTGCATTAATTAAACATTTTGATATGGTTCATATTTTGCTGTGAGTTGGGGATAGTTTTGCTACTTTTATTTCATTATAATTTTATTATGTTTTCCTTATTTATATAATAATGTTATCAATTTATTTAATCCATATTGAAGATTCACCTGAAGCAATCACGGTAAAAGTGCAAGGATCCAATTTCGAAGTTTCACGTCGACAATTACGCTTCCCGGTGTATAATATACGCTAGTAGCAAACGTCTCTCTCATGGCATTTGTTTCTTCGTGACCTAATTACGTCGATGATTATCAGTGCTACAAAGGGCGACCACTTTCGGTTTTCCTCGAAGGTCTCACTACGATCACTAAGATAACAAGTATTTGAACTAAAAGCTTGGTGTTAAGTGAACACATTTTATGGACATAAATTAATATAAGATCAAAGGACACATAGCGAAACATCATATAGTTGAAAATTACAATTGTAGTACCAATGATATGTAGAATGACGTATATATTGTGAAAATAGTGATTTGTGAGGTAGAGGAAGTTAAATTGAATTAAATTGAATTGCATTGCATTTATTGACACGACAGAAAGAATGAAATATTAGCAAATATAAGATGCCAAAATAGAAAAAGGGAAGTTGGTAAAGAAAGTAGGAAGCAACAATGAAATATGGAAATACATACTAGAGAAATGGAAATACAGAAGCGAAAAAGAATAGGGTCATGTCAATAGGCGACTAAGTATGGCTACTTGTGAGTCGCCTGTTCAAATTGTTCAATTTTTTTGTGATTTTGTCAAACAGATGGATCATGCATGACAAGGTGATATCATAAATGTATGTGGTGAACATATCATGGCTAGAAGACTAAGAGGTTCTTGTATCAATGTTCGCCATATTTTGAACGCAAATAATGAATGGTCTAAATAACATAACGTTACATCAGGTGGAAGATGATAACATTGTGAGTTTGTGACCTAACGACATGCGCATCAGATAAACCCTGATTGTGTCATTGGTTAAGAGTACCGTTATGACTGCAAACGAGAGAACCGTTATGATGAAAACCGGATGTTATCAAAAATTCAGTTCTCATCAATTCGCAGTAAATTCGTGGCGGCTGTGATGTAACAGTGCGCAGGCGTATTGACATAAATTTGACGATTCTGATTGGAAGAAATTTGGACTGTCCAATCACGAGTGATATCCGCAGACACCAACCAATAATGCTTTCATCCCTCAGCGCGGGAAACTAGCGGCCGGCTCTGAGGCCGCGAGCAGGCCATCGCAATTTGGAGCAAATAGTTATTAACGAATATTTGGTTAATTTTCTACTCCTCCGTTGTCAGTTGCATATTAGTATGACTTTCAGAATTCCAGCATGTACTGCATATCTGAATGACTATAGGTAATTAAAAGATAATTGTACTCAGTTAAAAGAAAGATGGAATGTGCGCCTATTGTGACGTAGAAAGCGACATGAGCATGCTTGCACACACGTTACTATACCACAACGCAACGCATCAATTTTATATAATTATAATATTATAATTATATATAATTATAATTATATATGCTACACCTCTTGATATTATTCGATGATCAATCCTTATTGCAGCACGTTGCTTAAATCCCGATTAGACTGGAATCCCACAGCAGCACCCTGGAATTAATTATGTGAGTACCATGCAGTCAAGGAACCCCGGGGTTTACCCTATGATCTTATCGATAGATCCGATGAGCTCTTCATTCATAGCCATACATCACGATCACATCACATAACACCGTTCACAATCTTGATAAATTTGAGGAAGATTTTCTGAAATCGTTTCAGTTGCGCATGCGCAGAACGCGGACATCTCACAGTTTCACAAGATTCAAATATCATGGGAACCAACTTCGATATCGACATCTCAGTTGTCGCTGGCGCTCCTCTGAGGCCCCTAATCATATTGAGGAGGACGTGACGCCTGTATAGAGCGAGGGGCTTTAGAGATGAACGCCCTCGCACCATTCCACAACTCCCCAGTCACCGTAGCGACATCAATCACAACCAGCAAGCAAGACTGCAGGACACGAGCATCAATCATTGTCCTGAATTAACGACTCAGTCATAATGCCAAACTGGATCATAATGTGCAGTCATCAGTCGAGTTCTGTCTGTTGAATAATATATTAAATTTTGCGTATGATATAACAATCATCTAGCGTGCTGTAGCATGTTGATTCAAAGTTTAGTAATTGCATGTAGTCAGCGGAATTGTCCATAATCTTGGGTCCATTTGATGGTGTAATGTGGCATAAGAGGAGTCTTCGCTTTGGAATATATGCGTTATGATAATGAAGGTAATGCTGTTAGTGTCTGCATTGCGTAAGCTGAACTCAAGAGTCAGATTTTGCATGAAGAGGTTTGTGAATACTGAGATGCCATAGTATGATAAGAATCATAACGCACCATGACCATCATGACTACTTCTATCATAACGTTATAAAGAAAGCATTATGATTTATCGATGGCCATTCTAAGATGACTCTCTGATCGCCCATTTTGAACAAATTCTGAGATCGGAACCCAAATCAGCCAAAGATAATTTGAAATTATGTCTGCAAAGAGGTAAGAATGGGCACCGGTGGAGTATAAGCTTCCTTGGTTTGGACTTAATTCACTTTGTTTTATTGGCGCTCGTGATTAAGAGTACACTCTGCTTTCTTTTTTATTGCATTCCCCAGTCAGAAGAAGAACTGAATTAAATAAAGGTATATTTAAATTTAAGACATACTACAAGGATCATAGTTTAAATCAACAGATGAAAATAATGTGAATAAATGGACCAAAGTCGTTGATTGAGAGCATCGATTGATTTCCAGAATGCATTGGAGCTTCAGCACTCCAATCAAATGTTAGAGTGAGCATCATTGGGTCTGAAGAGAGCGAGAGAAAGAGAGAGATGGGGCAATCCTATTCTTTCCTTGACATTTTGGTTGAGGTTTTTTTCTCCTTCAGATAAGTACTCAAAGGATAACACTACAAGATGCCTCCAGGGAACACGAAACACGCCATGGTCTTACTGCATGACCTTAACTCTGAGGTTAATTATCCCACTCCTTGTGCTCATCAGCCAATCAGGATTGAGGATTAATACGATATAACAATGTTTAAATAATATCGTAGAAATAGCCGCGCAATCTTTAGTTGATATTATATTTCAAGTGGTACCTATACTATATCTATATGGAGGTTCTCTCATGGTGTCTGCATCGAACTAAGCCTGATACACCTCTGAGGGTTCATTAGAGCCTGATACATCTTTGAATCATCCAATTACCTAGCAACACCTGCTTCTTGGGATTTAACCTTTGATTAAACTGAACACAGGTAGTGATTTTGTCCTAAATTGATTTTTATTAACAATACGCACTTGTCAATCACTACAGGCGAGGCAATCCAGTAGTAGTATTAGATGCTGCTAGGTTGGCATTGGTATACTATGACTATCTTTTATCTGATTCTTACCTATACAGACTCGCACTAATTGGTGATCAATATGCTTTTTATGTACAAGGATACTATACATCCCCGCCAATGATACAGGTAAAGTGACCCGTTCTTCCACTGTTACCTGCATCTCTACGCATATCAAGACGAAGGCACACCTGTAAATCCACCAAGTGCCTGAAACAATCACAAAAGCATTTCGTCTTATGTTTTTCCTCTTTCTTCTTCTTCTTTTTCGCCTCAAAACAAATATGCAGACAAGAGAAGAAAGTGAACAGCATCAAACGCCAGTGCAAAAAGTCCAGAGAAATGTCAGGATTGGGAAAGTGAATAGATCATTTACCTGTTGACAGTGCTAAGGGAATGAAATCATGATTTGTCATGCAAACACATTAGAACTATTACATGAGTTGATTGAGATCAAGTCGTAGAGGGGGGAGTTACTGCAAGGCAGTCATAGTTGCGACACCGATGAGGTCCCCTGGGAAGCATTGCGGCCGATAGCGGTGCTCAGCTGTGATGTAAGCCAAGTGAATAAGGCGAAGCTGATGACCATGTGGTCGCTCGGGTTGTTTTGCATATACAACACTCTTAAAAACACCTAGTTCACCTATTCTGTTTTGTTGTTTTATTGTACTGATTACAAAAATAACTCATACTTGTGTTAAGGTTTTATTGATAACTCATGATTTGGTTCCATAGAAGACAAATTGCCTGATAGACAGTCATCTGGGAGCAGACCTTTCATGGCAAATCGTGGTTATGTAGCAAAAATGTAGAGACCAAGGATTTGATTGATATGCATGTACCTACATTGACCAAAGAAAAGAAAGAAAGAAAAAATAACTATAATTGTCAATTAACCAAGCTGAGAGTAAGTGTTACGGAGCATTCAATGACTACAGTAATCCAGAACAAAATTATCGTTGATGCAGTCATACAGCTCTGATTGGCTGAATGGTTGGTAGGTTGGTTGGTTGGTTGGTTGGTTGGGTCACTGCATTCACACTGCTGCTCACACAGAGCATGTCTTAACCAGACATTAGCTAATAGCCAAAGGACGTGATGAGGAGCGTTCCTGTGGAGCAATGAATTGGCTTCGTGATTGTACTAATGGCCAACAGCTGAGAGGTGAGAATGTGTAATGAGATAAGGCGAGCACTGCTCATAGCTGACGGCCCCAATCTTCTGCCGTCAACACTCCTTCTGCAAGTTCTCTCTTTGCAACCTGCTCGCAAGTGTGGCAAACAAAAGCAGCAGCATGCAGAGCTCATGATGCGTTGAAAACTGAGAGTATACTCAGAATTCCAGACATAAAAGAAGAGCTACGAGTGTGCTTTGAGTCACCTTGCCAATCAGACAATAATGGCTTCCTGAGCACAGGTAATGCACACAACACACTGCAAGGTATTTATAGAGAGCCTACATTGAAGCCAATTTGGCATGCATTGGCCGCGATTACAGACCCCACAACCGGTCTTCCCATTTCCGCCTTCCGATGTACAAGACTGATCCACCGTGAGAGCAAATAGTCTGCCCAATATCAGCGGACAAAAGACTGGGTTCTTTTGGAACGACGATAGGAATGATTGAATGGACTCATAGGGGGCGTTGGTCGGGATATAGCTGTGCTGATCTTCACCCCAAGCCGATGTTTTGTCATATATTGCATTTATAGTGAGGGGGTGCTGGTCACCACATTATACAAGTCTCGCATTTTGTACTCTTAAATTACAAAGACTGATATGAAAATATTTGTGAGAATATTAAGGTGCTTTTGTGGGATATTATGCCCCCTGCTCTCCCTTTCTTCCCCCGCCTTCCCTCCAACTCTCATGACATGAAATGATCTCACAACGAGTTCCTTACATCATCTGTCGATGCAATAACGACGAAGCGACCGGAAAGCTTTTCCATAATAACCGCTCTCTGCTCAATTTTGCACGAGGTCCAAGCGACAGATGGACACAACATACGCCTCGTCATCTCATGCAGCGGCGAATGAATGCTGTGCAGAATAAACGCACTCCATCCAAGACTTTTGCTCTGCTCAATATGGTCACCATCTTGCTGTAAGGCTTCACTAATATAGTTCTTGCTGTATAACATAATTCTGCAGCTTTGTTTCGTCATAAATTTGACACAACATCCTAGTATTACACTGCTTAGAACTATAGCAGCATATATGTAGTACACCCTCTGTCAAGACTGGTTGATATTGGCTTTTTATGGGTACCTATTACATTGAATTACATTATTAATGAATTGGTATTCTACGAATAGGCAGGCGGCACAGAGTGGGTCAAAGCTTCGATTGGACTATTGGACCCTGTGTGATGAAGGGTAATCTTGCCATCAACACTAAACGACGGATCATTCGGATGTCACGTCAATCCGTCAGGATTTCTCAGGGGACATTATATTCTGTGTTTCTGAGAATATTGTTAATTGAGACATGTTCCAAGAACAGATTTCCGCTGTAAATGTCATTACCATCAAACATGACGTTTATTATACTCTTTGCGAGGTTGCCAAGAAACTTCTTCAACTCTTTCCAATTCATTCAAAAGCTGCAATTATTTCTTTAGACGACGTCGAAATAGAAAAGGGAAGCAATGTTTGAGCGGCAGCCGACTTTCAATCAGGAAGCAGTGTGTGCTTAACCCATGTGATGTTTGACCAATCTAAGCATTCGATTCAAACCGGAAAAAAAAAGGGAAAAGGAAAAGAAGTTCCAGACCAATCAAAGAATGTTCCAGCTCTATGCTTATAATGGCAAACAATCTCACCACCAATCAATATAGCTATCTGCAGCCATCATTACCACCGCATCTCACCGAGCAACTATAGACAATATTGCAGCCGTATAACAAATGACCAACACAAATGGTAAGCCAGATAGGAGGATGCCTTATCCAGCTTTTTATTCAAGCGTGCTATAACGAGAGTGGTGTCCCCTTTGGTAGGAGGCAGTCCCTTGTAGAAAATGACCACTGACAGCCCTTTTGGTCATGTTCCGAGGTGCTTGCAGCTCGAAGATTATTGGGGGCATAACACAAAAAGGCCTGCCTTGGGTGAATAGACAGGCGGGTCATTAAGTGCAACCCGTGTGAAAAGCGAGAGTGACGTAATGGATACCCTGCTTTAATTACAAATGCCAGGGTCAGACGACCATTGGCATCCTTACTCTGAGGGCGACACAAGATGAAGGGCTCAGATTGTTGTCTGCTTTATGACCGAATGAGATCTCTATGAAGTGCACTGCGCCTCAGTAAGCTTCAAACATGGGAGAGACGGAAGGGAATGGGGTTCGGATATATGCATGGGGGAACTTGCTCGTTAATACTTCCCTTATTCAGGAAACAGCATTGATCTCTTACCGCATAAGTTATTATAAATAGTGGGGTTGTATAATCCTTGTGTCACTATGCGAAGGTTAAAGAGGACCTCTGGTTGTTTTGAACTAGTAACGGATGATAGAGGATGCATCCCAAAAGACAAATACGCCTTTTGACTGACATATTTTCAAACACGCTTGCTGTGGGCTAATTCCTAGATGCATCGATTTTGAGAGGTTTAAAATCTCGCTTTCTTTTCGCGTTCGATTTCATACCGTCGTGACGGCAAAAAAAGTAATTCTCCTACTGTTAACAATGTGAGCCGTCCAGTGAGCAGATATTTCAGCAGTTCTCATAAAATAAATCTCGCACTCATCTCGTTTCAAGCTATTCTGCCTGTCTGCCTGAGCAGGAATTTCGTATTTTAATTTGTCTTGAATAGCATTCACAGTTGACCAAATCTTTTAAAGACGGTCTCTCGTCACTCAATAAAGCCCACAGAACCGATTTAAAAAGGTTTCAAAATGAAAAGAGGTCCTCTTTAACGCTTTTCATCTTTATGCATGCAATTGATTACATAATATTGTTGTGAGGATAAATAGCTGTGTCCTGTGTAGCCATCGGCCAAGAACAGACAGGTCACACGATACCCATGCATCATGCCATGGTGCCCACAGGCAATTCGGTCCGCAAGTGATCTTTGCACCTGGGTTATCGATGAGGTGCACGGGAGCGGTTCTTTATTGCTGAATTGCAGACATATTGAACCGTTTAAATATAATGTGCGAAGGCTGCAGTTATTTGCATTGTATTGCATATAAGACAATGCAATAGTCGAATGCATCCCATTCGTGAGTTGTACGGTTCCGTTACCCGATTCAATTCCAACTGTTGGAATTGAAGAACTGCGCGAACTGCGGCAGAATTCACCTCGCTACCTTGCCGTACTGCTTGGTGCCCTAACAGATTGAGCAATGGCTGTCGCGACCTAACACCGTTGGGTTCTCGAAAGGATCAAGCTGTCAAGTCAAAGTCCCATGGGAATGTATGGCCGCTGACGACCAGCGACAAGCAAAAGGGGTCTGGGCAACAATGTACGACACAGATTGCGACGACGAGAGGGTAGGGTTGGGGGTGGCGGTGATTGGTGCAACAGCCCTGCTGACCGACTTCATGCCGTGTTTGGTATTCAGAGACACAGCGCGTTATCTGTTTGGTGTGATTGGACGGTGGAAGTGGCCTTGGTCTTAAAATGGGAATCAGCCCATTGACATTAGTATT
>KB308810.1:276186-311186 GCA_000328365.1 Capitella teleta | reverse complement strand
CTCCTCCCTGACGACTCAGTGTCGTGCAAATGCAGTTGCATGACGGTTGGGGTTAGCTAGTGTTATGGGCCATGGTCATCGTTCAGGTGCATTATGTAATTGTATGGAATCATTCCAGTGTGATTTATGCTTAATCGATGTATGTGCAACAACTGTTTCTCCTCCCTTTCTTCTCTTTCTTCTCTGAGTTCTTGATCTCAACTTCTTCTTTTTCTTCTTCTCCTTTGAATTTTTGTTTATCCAGACCTCTTTGAGCATAAAGGATGTTTGGTTTTTCTAAGAAATTGTAACAGCAACAAAATCCAATAATAATACGATGGTTTTTATGCATTATGTATTTTTATCGCATTTTGCGATCTCTCCTTTGATGTTTCGTTGTTTATGTGCATGGGTAAAAAAGCAAAATGATCGCAAGGTTAATTGTCGTCATATAGATATACATCTATATGTCTATATGCTACGTATTCGTCAATAATAGGTGTTTATTTTGCATCAATTCAAACGAATAAGATAATTAGTTAATCATGTATTGATATATGTCACGTAATAATAATTTCCACAATATGTTCGAGAGCAAATGCATCAATCCAGGCAATATAATAGACAGAATCAGCCAATGCAATTCCGATACTGGGATGAACCATAAACACAACAATAATTATGCAATTTATCAACGAACAAAGTAATATAAAACTCACATTTTCTGCATTAATTCCCTGATAATGCTGATCACCCAACTGATATGAGCCCACATGGCTTCATGGCGGTGCCATTCCTTATCAATATTCGCGCATATCTGCCCTTGAAAAAGGGGTTATGTCCGCATTCCGAGGGGGGGGGGGTTCCTAGGATGCAACACTGTTATGCAAATCCTTCATAGCGGAATATGGCCTTTTCAGTACCCTCCTAGGACCCATACTTGGTGGTACCATCACGGCCTTTGACTCCATCGAGGCTTGCATCTATGATAAGGAGTATTTTGATGCCATTGGCCTGTACAACTATCAGACAGGTCCACGTTCACAACAATGAATTCCTATTTAGTTATATGCTTTAATATACTACTATTATTATTATTACAGGTTAGATTCATTCCATCTTGTTCTATCTAACACAGCAGTGTGTGGAATAATATTACAATGGGATGAACCTAGTAATGTGATCACAGGCAATTCTACGCCTATCAGTGCTGCAATGGGACGAATGTCTTTGTGGTCGAAATCGAATAAACCCGTTATAGAGAAACGCACTCGACGAACCCAGGGAATCATTCAATCAGAAAATATTGAGTTGACTTGCAATGAATCCATCTCTACGAGGATTCCACACACATCGGGAGGGAATGGTTGGATGGGGAAAAAACTGGGTGGAAGAGTGAGAATGTGACGGGAATTTTGAACTGAAACCTCAGGTGCATGTTCGAACAAATTACAAGCAATTGAGGTTTCCTGGAAACTTAATCAGCAGTGATTCCGTCGACATCTGTTCCGGAAGCTCCTTGAGGTAGCAGTCCAGAGTTGTATTCATCTACAGTGTAATAAACACTGGTGTACACCAGTGTTTATGTAAATTGTGTGATACTCTGATAAAACGAATGAAATACTACTTACACCAATTTATCCGGTCAATAACTGTAATCGGTCATATTTACACCTAAAGTCGAAGGGAGGACGTGGTAAAGATACAAATGATTATATAGTGCTGACCCCAACACGTCTGGGTCTCTGGGTATGAATTGACGCATATATTTTGTTGCATGTAAATACCAGTAATCTCCCTCTGAACTTGTTTCTTAGTGTAGCTATCTCCTGGTAAACCTTGACTCACACTGGTCAGAAGTGCTGACCAGAAGGAACAGTTGCAGGATTATCGATGTGCTGGGGAAAGTTGGGCAACAGGCATAAGAGCTGAGATCTCTTGAGAACGGGTTCTATTTTCCATCGTAGCTTGATAAGGAAATAGGCTCATAGAAATGGATCCATTGTACGTGCAGAAGGAAGTAAGGGCAACCGGGGGAGGTGGAGGGGGGGTGGGGGCTTCTCACTGGGGCTAATTTACTTGCCTGGGGAAATGCAGATATCAACGCAGAAATGAGGGAGATCAGGGATGGCTATTATTAATATTTTGTTATCAATGGTTCGGAAATTGTCAGTGGAATATTGTGCTGTAGATCTGTATGCTATCCTGGGTCACAGCGGGCGATCATGAGGTGATTATTATGTGCTTAATTAATTACTTAATTATTGTACATATCACACCTTGGGGTAAGCAAGGGGTGAACACAAGAGCATATAGTTGTATATGCAGCATTGTACACCTGTGTACCATGCGGAGAAGTAAGACCACCTTGTAAATAAGAGATTCTTATCACTACTTAACAAAGCAATACATCTTTTAGAGACTGCATTATGCCTCAGGAAAGCCACCTGCTTAAAAAAGCAATTGCAGCACTAGTATAGGTAAGAACCAAATGTCAGCAATTGCGAAGAAAGCAATAGTTCATAATTGTCGAGTAAATAACGAAAGAATGGTTTCTCGGCTCCCGCGCATGGCAGGCCGACACCTGTTTTACTTAGCTCTACCTGAACTCTGACCTTAAGCAAGGATAATTCGTTTCATCTGTGTTGCAAAGGCGATAATCTGGGTTTAAATTGAGGTATATGTTGTTGTTATTTTTATTTTTATTTTTTATTTATTTATATATTTTTTTTGAAATGATGATTAGGAAATGCAACACTGTAAATCAAAACAACACACAACTGTGTTGATCAAAGCAATCCGTTTCAAATGTTCAAATGTAGCAATTTACTTGGATTGTATTTGTTACCTGCAATATGACAGCAATGACGAAACCCAATAATTATGAACAAGGATTTATGAACGAAAGTACTCAAAGGAATTGATTGACAGACATGAAATTCAATAATCATATTCCACGTGCATACACTTAAAAAAAAAAAGAAGATACAATCCATTTTGTATATTTACCCCAACTTATCTAAAATCTCAATAATTAATAAAACATAACCAAAAATTCAAGATCACGCCACAGAGGATACTGACCTTTAGTCACGAGGCCGAAGATGAAGATGACCAAGCAATGGACACGTGTCAATGTCATCTTCCTCGGCCATGCAGCAGTGTCAGCGACACTGCAATATCCAAGTGTAATCTGTCATTCATGCAGAGATGCAGCTGCCTTGCCCTGCATGTCATTCGCAATAATCCCTCTCACTGCATGCCATCGCCGCCATATCCACCGCTTCTCTTAGCTGATCATTGTGCGGCGAGTCCGCTTTTGCTGTGCCTCTCAGCACGTTTTCCTGCCTCGTCAGCGAAGCAGTAATCGCACTGAGGCTGCTGGCTAAGAAACACCCACTAAGATCCTGGCTGGTATATTGGACTGGAATACAACCCCTGCTCTAAGTATGGCTGGTTTAATCTCAGTGTGAAGTTACTATGGCATAAATCGATTTTTAATTTGTTCAAAGTTACAATGTCACAAAGATAAATTCGAGTGTAGATTACAGAAACACCCATTATGACTGTCCGTGACAAGTATATTGGACTGGAAAGTTATTATGACAGAGATCGAATTATACATGTTATTAATTTAAAGTTGCAATAATGTGAACAGAAATCGAAATGTGCATTACAGATATAAATACCTGTTGTTACTGACGAACCCCTGCTGACCAGCAAAAGAACCAAATGCTGGAATCGCTCTTTATATAAGCATGTAAAACGGAAAACTCCTCATTTGCTGATAACTCTGACATTTGCGCTTGCATCTCTCGGCTAATATATCAGTCTACTTCAGACGCATCCCCGAAACACTAGTCCGTCGGTGGTACAGGGTTAGATAAACTCATTTCTAATTTCCTCTAGTGTTTCGCATTGTTCGCCATCATATTGTTAGTAGATGTTTCCAGAGTTGCAATTCGATTGCCCCCCCCCCTCCACCATTGCATGCAACGGTTACATTACGGTCAATTTTCCATCAATCTTTTCCGCCAATAAATATCTTCTTGGTCTTTTCAATACAACTTGACAACAGACATGACTTCTGTTTGTTTGTCCGTAATGGTGAATGTATTCAACTAGCTTCGGGACGCATCACTCCGATCACCAGAATCCAGTACATGTGGATAACACGAATCAGAGTTTAAGGCGATGGGGAGCATAAATAAGCATTTATTTATTCAAATGTTTACTGACCAATGGGCCACGTGACCTTTGGTTACACACATAACTCCTGCTTTCATCCTCGGATCTTTGATTCATAACCAATTTACCAGATGATTAGTTAACGAGCTGTATTGATTTCTTTTAAATATTGCAAAACATAATTTATTGTCAGTTTTAGCATTTTTAATTCGTGAGGCTGTGTCATTTTTGCACGAATTAGTAATAATTATTAATGTATCGTAAGTTGTACATTTTGTGTAAAGAAGGATAACCATGTAATAACAGAATGAGCAATCTCACTAGAATGCTTTGTTCCAGAAGGCGTTTGCCACGTGATTGATTAAGTAGCAACCTGTCTGAATTGATGGAGAAAGGCTGTGCATGTCTGTCAGTGAAATGGATTCTAAACCAACCGGTTGTCTGGCGTCAGTAACTTCGAAGCAGGTTGGTTGCCAGGAAATCTCAACTCGAAGTCAGAAGAGGACTTCGCACGTTCTAAAAGAAGGCATTTCACAAATGAATGGCTCAATGGTAAAGCAGCTTCAACCTAAAAATGTGAATACAGGGTTCACCTATTTTCTGTATTATCGTGTCACTCATCAAGTTGTAGGGTATTCTATTTTTATGATATTTACTTTTTATGTATTTATAAAAACTAAGGCAACAAGGCAAATATGCCTCAAATAAATTTGGCCCAGGGATTCAGGAGTTTATAACCCTTTTGAGCTTATTTAACCTTGAAATCCTGAAGAAACTATTGAGTAGTGGTGTATGTGGTCGAAGGAAGTAAGCACGAATTAACTGCCTTACCTATAAGGACATACGGATGCTGGCTGGCTTCGAATCTCAAGCGGCACCAAACCCTTCTAAGACGACCACTCTGCCTTTCTATAATTTTTCTGTAACTACCCAAGTCGACGCCAAATGATATCAAAGGCGAAAGAAGCACAGGGCCATGCAAAAAAAAAAAGATAAAAAGTAATTAATACAAAGTTACATAAAAATGACTATAGAGCAAGTCAATCGGATTATAGGATTGTCCCACCTTCAATATTCGCGCAGGCATCACACGAAACATGGCATCCCAATTCTTTGAATGTCTTTATCCAGCTGCCAGCTGTCCTTTCTTACACACAGCTTCTTTCTTGGGTACCTCCACAACTCACTACGAGAGAGAAACCCTGATTGGTACACGCCGTCATATTCTCCATTCAAGCCTTTAACTCATATTACATGTACACAACGATACAGATTGTATGTTATGTTTAACTACATGTATATGCTTATTTAATTATCAAATCATATACTTGTACCAATGAAAGAAAACATAGTATTCAGAGGGAGATTGCCTTTTAAAAATGCAGATAAAAGTATCAAGTTCATACAAACCTAATTATGAAAATGCATTTATTGAAAATCAAGGCAAATGGTGGAAAAGGAGGAGTAGTGAGTGAAGAGAGAGCAAGTATATGTGAGTGTGTTTGAGTCGTTTCTTGAAAGAGAATCAATTTGCTTCTATTGAGAGGTCATTTGTAGGATTCTCAACATTTGATAACACACAATAATTAACATTATGATTATAACTTATTATGTCATAGGTCGATCATTTCGTTATCAACCTTTGGCCGTTCCACCAATTGTCCAATATCCCTGGATGTTGTTTATACTTTCTATCATTTTTTTTAATACGATCAAGCATTATGCTAATTGGCTTCCATACAAGCGTTTGTGCACGATTAAATCACTCGAATACGCGATGCTGATTGGCTGGGAGACTCGCGGAGCGGTGTAATAACTACAATCACACGTTGTCTCCGAACGACATTTCCAGCATGAAAAGCGTCATCGCGTATGAAATGCTCAGGATGCAGTGAAACCCAGATTACGCTAAGTGTTCCGACAACACCACTCATTGGGGGTGTGAACGGAATGAACAGTTAACAAGTGCTGCAAGACCGCAAATCCTGCAGCAGTGAAATTGCGTTGTTCTTGCAGTCAAGGTTATTCTGCATAATTAGCATTGGCATGTCGTGTGTTTTCACGTGTGAATGTTTGACTAAAATTGCAAGGTGGCAATTGATGTCCAAGAGGTCAAGACTTCGCTTCTTGAAGCACCAGTAAGATCATGCCCAGAATAGTTTTCTCCACAATTTAACATTAATTTCCGTATTCCTTGCTCAGTGTTCTGCAGCATTTTCTAAGCTGTAATTAGTTGTAATTATTATATGAAAATATCATTATATGAAGCATCCGAAAAAAAAAAAAGAACCTTAATTCTGTCACTGAGAAATCTGAATGTCACGTGAAATGTTCAATGGTGCTTACGACTGAATGAACGGCACGGGACCACCTCGTGCATGGATTTGTGTACTCAGATTGCACACCAACTGCATTCATCGCAGGATGAAATAGATTCGCTATCCAATAAAGTAATCTCTTATTCGTGGACACGTGTCATATAACATAGATGCCCGCTTCTTCTTCGATCGAGTGATCAATGCTTTCCTTCGACCCTTCACACCACATCCCTTCATCGCGCTTCGTTCTCAGTCTGCATTTATTTGATCAGACGAATCAGTCATCTCGCGCAGGTCAAACTGCCAAGTTTTATCATTCTGTAATTCGGACACAACATGCTTGGTTGCGCATTCACACTATAGCGTTACTCCAATATTGTTTTTTGTTTTACAAAAGTGTTGAAATGTGCCTTACTTGTTATAACTATTTGAATTAGGATGTTATTGCAAGATGTTCAGAATAGCACAATGGCAGGTTTGCATCTCACAAAGTTCAAGATGTGATGAGTGCATCTGCAGTTCCACTCTTCACTGCCTGCAGTCTCCATTATGCGTGAGGTACAGTTACCGTTAAAATCAGAGGATCATAAATGCCTCTGATTCAGGAACATTGTTATTTTGTGCTCTGGAGGAAAGTCACGAAGTTATAATCCTAAATCATAATTCCAGTAAAACCGGTTTATTCCAACAAAAGACTGAGAACCAATGTTAATAATGATGAATAACGATGTATGTCGATTATATGCTAATTGAAAAAAAAAAAAAATAATAATAATACACATGCAAAATTTATCTGGCTAAAGGAGATCCTAGACAACGCAGTTATTTGATCCTGGTGACAGTGAGGAGCTTTGAATGTTATCAATATTTCGTCCTTTGCTTGCGATGTGATGTGACTCCCGGAGTGTTATTCACGGACGGTTGGGGTGAGCGATCGCTTGGAGATCGACTGAAGTCAGGAATTGTTTCAGCCCATAATAAAGTATTCTTCAAAACATCAGCAATGCCTTCCTCAGCTGCTAATCGACTCGAAATTATGACTATTCATGCATCCAATCCGAATTAAGTTACTGAACCTTCAGGGGAGTACACCCCATTCGATCACAAACGGCGCATCTCGTGCGGTTCACGTAATTCAGACCGATTCGAAACACCTGTTGGGGACGAAAAAAATCTCCTCTGGCATCGGGAGGATAATCTCCATTGAAGAGAGGATTGCAAGGCCAAAAAAATATGAATCTTCCATCAGAAGAAGACGAGGCAAAGGATCCGTCTGCGCCTAGGATCATACACTGCTAATGGTTTTCGATTTTCCAACAAGAAGGCGATACTCCAGAGGGCAGCGGCGACCTCTGGCCCCGGGGCTGGCAAACATTGAACAACGTTAAGGCTGTTGGCGGAATATTGATGCGCTACTTCTCGCCCTGTGGCATCGTAAGGCTCTCAAGAGTTAAGCTCTCCTTTGAGATAAAATCAATATCGATCAGCGTTGAATTATGATGCTACAAGTATTGTTGAAACAATAGTGAATGAAATCACAATTTCATAACAATGCATTAAGTATATTTAATTCAGAGGTTCGGCAGTCAGTAGAACGATTCCGGACGGATTTACAAAAGAGGTGATATTCTCGTTTGGTTTGAAAGAGCCAAAATGACCCCCGTCAAAGACTTCTGTGAAGTTGTAGCCGCGTTGATGAGTTAATCCAAGTTGCTTCAGACTGAAACTAGTTCTCAATGGTTGACCAACTTGCAGCAGATAAACAATAGCGATGGCGAATGAACCCCTGGCGGACAAGGGTCGAGTCCAGACTTGCAAGTTACCATCCAGGAACTATATAAACACAGAGATGTATTAATATATATTGATCTATTAAATGAATCAACCTGTATTATCGCTTTGCCTTGGACCCCCAAGGGATCCTGGTTGATCTTGAGCACTCGTTTGTTCTGCAGGAGTTCTTTGCTAAACGTGTCAATAGTTCTCAGATCAACCGACATCAGCAGAGGGGACGCCACCATAGCCCAGAACCCCATCTGAGATTTCGCGCCATCTTTACTGAGACCATAGTTCCCGATAACTAACTGAAATCGAGCACAAGACAGAAATCTCACAATTTAATCCTTAGTTCGTCAGAGCGAACCGGAACGAACGCCCTAACGCCCCAAGCACTCAATACCAGAATCATAACGTACTATTCCCAATCATAACGCACCATGTCTGCATCGTTGAAGCTTCCTGGCGCCGCCACCGCGCTGAAGTTGCCTTCATCGTCTGCGTACCACTTTGAAATGCTCTGTATGCTTTCATAATTATCCCATATGTCACCATAAACCCGGAAAGTGTTGCACGTTTCAGCAACAGCCGTGTAATTAGCCTGAAACATGCAGTGTTGTCTTAATATTCAGTATGCATCGCTCGACTTACCTTGAATCCTTTCGCCCTGGCATATAATGCCCATTCACAGGAGTACATAATTGGTCGCCTTGTTTTATTCAGGTAAAAGCCAAATAACGGATACCCTAACAACAAAAGCGGAGGAACATTTTATGTCATTAAGGATGCAACTAAATATGAGCTTCGTCACCTATTTCAAAATGCTGCTCGTCCGTATTGCAACCGTCGAACTTGACCATGTCGACACCCCATTCGGCAAACGTGTTTGAGTCTTGCTCATAATGATCTAAGCTACCTGGGAATCCAGCGCAAGTGTGTCTCCCAACATCTGCATACAGACCGAGCTTCAGACCAAGAGAGTGAACCTGCGAATGTGTTACATGTGTATGTAATAAGCATGCACATGCAAATATGAGAGCAAATAATTATAGAGTGCTAACAATATACATTGTAATACAAATAATGTATGGTACCTCTGAACTCATGCTGTTCTTCAACCTATATTCCCCGAATCATATCACTATGTATCGCCCTGCATTTCCCGATAACCATATATACCCTTAATTTTAAGAAGTTTGAATAAGCTTCCGTGACTGTTGCATTGTACAACAATCTGAAATTCTGAATCAAATTAACTAGCTGGAATTCAGCTTTATATTTGGTCAAAATAACATCGCTGAATAAAGAACATTGAACCATGACCCAGTGAACCTATCACACATTAAATTGGAACAGGTTATCCTCATTCTGAATTATGACAGGCACTAATTATATATTCTTAGGTAAACAATAATTACATAATCAGCCAAGGCCTTCATCCCATGTGGGAATCTCTCAGGATCGGGAAGAATGTTTCCCTTCGGATCGCGGTCTCTTGCCGGCCAGCAATCGTCCAGGGCGATGTACTCATACCCGGCTGCAAGGAATCCGTCTTGCGCCATTCGATCAGCCATCTGCATCACCAGTCTCTCACTGTGGGTAAATAAAAGTGAACCATGACCTCGTTCACTATTATTTGAACTCACCCTATACAGTTGTCAGGGTCCTCACGACAATTGGTGTTGCATTCAAATCGTTCCCATGACAACCAGCCCATGGGGGGCGTTAAAGCCAAGCCGTTATCCAAGGCATGGATAATCGGAAGCCAAGAGTAGGCGATGATCAACAAAGAATTCCACATCCTAGAATATTATCATACATGTTATAGTTAAAACGGAGCTCGTAATATGATAAGAGTTTCTCTTTTATTATTTTATTTTATTTTATTATTTAATTTGTACTTATTTTATTTTTAGGTTGTGAAATGGACAAATGGATTTGCCAGAGGAATTCAGGAAGCTGTTCATTGCTAAGTATCCCACTTGGTTGCTAAACCAATTATAGATCGTGCCGCTGTTGGTTGATAAGGACATGTCATAATTCGACACGCACTTTCATTGAAAATCATAACGCACCAATCCAAACTCAACGTCAAGTCAATGTAATAATATTTATTATAAAAGATTACCTAAACTGATGAATACTGTGTTTACATTATCATGAAGAGTGTGCATGCACTGGTGATGCAGTAGGTTGCTGGCCTTCCGGTTACTTAGCAACACGTAGGCGTTCGTATAATCGTACACAATATCTCACCTCAATCTTTATTGCCTTCAATTTCTAGCAAACATCAGTCTTGTGATCGCTCGTCTTGGTCCACTGCGTCTACTTATAAACACTCGTGCTTGCCTTTAAATCGGTGTATAATCATAACGCACCAGCGACATCACACAACACAGCTTTTCATAACGTAGCATTAGGTGCCTGCCAACCTAAAATCACTGTAGCTCGTTCCGGTTATCTGATAATTAGGCCTATTTATATCAATATAGCAAAGGCACAGATAACAAGTAAATATTCCATATAGTCCCACAATGAGATTACAATAAGAACATTTGAAAATTTCGGTGGGGACAAGCTGAACAGATATATCATTGCAGAATGAAGGTCACGGAAAAGTCAAATTAAAAAAATAAATAAATAAAAAAAGAGCTAAAATATACACAAATATGACGACACAAACCTTTAAAAACGATTAAAAGGTCACTGAACTCTCGGTCAATGCAAAGCGGTGTAAATTGTATTTACGTATGCAGCGCTGAACATGAGAGTATTCGCGTGCATTCAGACACGTTCAATGACGGAGGGGGGACGGATTGAACTCTTCTTAACATTTTAGTAGCAGCAATTTGAGGAAACTGAAAAGAACAGTTTATTTATAACCATAATGATTGGTCCAAATAAAGTTCAACTTTTGCACGCACCTTAGACAATAAAAAACATTAATTTGCAATGAGCAATGACGGATTTGTGAATGAGTGTATTTTCCATTTCTAAGTAAAGTCCACGTAGAACTCGCTCTTGCAGGCGCAGGTGCTGCTGAATCCATGCAAGATTAGCCTTGAAACACATGACAGTTTCACCCAATCATGTTACAATGGGTCTATCTCCAACATCGTAGTTTGATGAACACGACAGGCGGAGTGACGGGTACTTCAAACGACGAGAGTGGCACTCGTTAAGCGCCAATGAAGTCATCTGCATCACCATCTTCCGGAAACTAATCATTCACGGAATTTCAATCAATGCAACAAAGGAAAGTATACCTGGGGTGCATAACACTGTGTCCCTGGGTGATGTAATCCCATTTCCCCCTCTCCCTCCCAGACGCCACGGGGTCAGGGGTGAAGAATAAGAGACAAGAGGAGAAAAAGTACCAAGTGATTATGACGCAATAATTATATTATCATAGTGGGTTCCATCTGGCCGCGTGCACTGTGCCCATTTTGTATGCGTGCTCTCCATCAGTTTGGGAACCTGGATCCCAAGGAATTGCTTCCCTTTCATCCCGGTCAGCTGTTCCAGAATCCAGTCGCGGGAAATATCGCTCTCGGGGTTCCATTGTCATATAAATATGCGCCCGGTTAGCGCCACAAAAGAAACTATGGAAGAGAACCCAAAGCATCGTTGGGTGCCACCCTGGCGTATGTTACGCTGGACACGAATCGATTGGGAAATATTAAAATGCAAGGCATTCATTCAGCCTCTCTGTTTGCTCCCCAGTGCACGTGGAAATGACACAGATGCACTGGGTTTATGCAAGGAGTATTGGTCTTCGTGATGTCGAGCAATTTATAGCGTACAACTTTTCCAGATCATTTGTTCAGATGCTCAAGTTTGACGTCTGAAAATAAGGGGTAAGTGGAATATATGGAGACTCCTGCTTCTAGCATATCAAGGGATGAAGGTTCTGTTGTATCACTCATAGAAAAGGAATCATCATTTAGAAGAGAGCAACAAATCCACGTCATGCGTTATTAATGCAACGAAATTGCAACAATATTAATATTTGTGTGTGCGGAAAGTGCTTCAAGTATGCCATCATAATACGTACGGTAAACAGTAACTCCCAATACTGTTAGAAATGAAATATTCTATGCAACAGTGTGTGGCTTGTAACCCCCAAGACAATTGTGCTTTCACTTGGATTTTTTTTTATCAAAATACAACTCTAACCTTAAATTGAAAGCAAATTGATCAACTACATAATTTCGTATTTTATTATAATTATGCTAGCAATATATTCTACTATTTCCTATTCAATAACTCACAGAACAATTGTGATACATGTACATGCATCCGCTATTCAATAGGTAATCATCTCATTATTATGCAATGTTTCACAAGGACGTTGCATATGAGATCAGAGCAGTGTTCAATTAAAATAATTGTGCATATTGAAGCACTATATCCTTTGATGCATGTTACAAGGTGTTGGCCCAAAAAAAAAATAACGATCTATAGAAGCGATCCCGTATTCCAGTTTGAAATAAACATTGTATTCATATAAATAAAATTATCTATTAAAAAAAACAGAGAAAAGAAGGAGAGAAAGACAAACATTCTTCATATATCATAGATAATTTTAATAACCCATAACTGTCAGAAATTAAGATTTTAATTTGAGGATTTGCTGTACATATATGTTTGTTTGTTTGTCTTTTTTTTTTCTGCAGAATTGCTAGGTTGCTCAACATAATAACAGAATCTAGAATATAATCGATAACAGTTAGGTTACAGTGCTCAATCTGGATTTGATGACATCGATTGTTTTGCGGCTGACAGTGAACGAAAAGCACACGAAGCAGAGACCAGCGCTGACCATAAACGCATAGCGAAGGAAACTCAGAACCTCGACATTTGCCAAGAACCCAAAGATGCACGTGAAGCCAACGATGGAGCTCAACTTGCTATAGAGAATAAAACGCTGCCGGTTGCTGTACGTTTGGCCCGCGTTCTGAGACATCCACATCGTGCGAGAAATCTTGGAAACCACAATTGAATAGAGGATGATGTTGAACAGTACGATGCCAGCGACTGGCAGCCCAAAGGAGAGTCCTAGTTGCAGAGGATCAGAAATCCAGCAACCGTATTCGCCATCGTACTGAAATAAGTGGAAATAATGAAGAATGTCACATATAGCCACTGTGAGCGCGGGCAGTCCCCACTCGATTACGTAACCTGTCCATAACTTTCCTCTACCAGGCACTGTGTTCTCACGTACAAAAGTGTCAAAAATGTCCCAGGAGAAGATAGCAGTCCACGAGAACGAGGCAAGCCAAGCAAAGTGCTGAAATGCGGCCAACAGAGAACACTGGAAACCGTTCCCGATATCGAAGGCTGAAGAAAAGATGCTGATTTCACCCACGAGTAGACTGACGACGAGGTTCACGAAAGGCTTTTCTCCGCCTTTGAGCAAAGATGGAAACATGCAGTGGACACACAGCGTGCTGAGCAAGGAGACCAGTGACAGAGCAGCACAAACCAGACTCAAGATACTCTCCCACGACATCCAGACTGTAGTAGCGGCGTCTATGGCAGACTGACCGATTGCAGCGAAGCAGTCTTGTTCAAATGTTTCAGAAGAGCAATTATTGGCGATTGTGTAGCAGAGCTCCATTGATGTTGAAATACGCCATGTACCGTCAACTTTAGCAACCTCAATGCGAAACATTTGCTGTTGTGGATCCACAAGCATATCCATTTGGGCCACGTAGAACTGCATGTATTCACCAACTTCATCAACCTTCATTTCAAAAGCCGGCTGTGGAGTTCCAGTTCACACAAGAGCGGGGTTTTCGATTCGTGAGCGGGTGTGGGAGTTGGGGCATTTTAAGTGCTCATTTATCTCAAAGGATAAAGATTCTACGCCATATTTCTCACTGAGAACATCCATGAATTGGCCAGGCTCACGAATTATTGTGAGAATAGAGAGAGAGAGAGAGAGAGAGAGCATTTATTTGGCTATAAACAAACAAAAGTCGAAACACGATAGAAAATTAAGATAGTATGTATAGATATTAATATTATAGTATATACATAATGATAGTGATAAAGGAAAGAATGGAATATTGTAATATAAATTATCGTGCAGTAATTTAAAGCGAAATGCACAAAACAAAGCGCAGGAGGCCGGGCTAAGGCATTCGATAGTGCCGCTGACGCTCCGACCACCTAAGAAAAAAATAGTAAAAGGGGAGATATGAAAATAGAGAGAAAGAAAAAAAAAAAAATATATATATATATATATATATATATATATATATATATATATATATATATATATATATATATATATATATATATATATATATATATATATATATATATATATATATATATATATATATATATATATATATATATATATATATATATATATATATATATATATATATATATATATATATATATATACATATATACATATATATATATACATATGTATTTATATATATATATACATACATACACACATATATAACATACACACATACACATATATATATACATACACACATACACATACACACATATACATACATATACACATACATACATATATACATATACATATACACACACATACACACACATACACATATACACATACACATACACATAGATATATACATATACATATATACATACATACATACATACATACATACATACATACATACACATACACATACACATACACATCACAATAACATGTTTGTATTTTGCTTTAAAGACAATCAGCTTCACTGGGGTGGCTGGTGCGGCCGATTTACAGCCGTTCCCTGGATATGGTAGATACGGAGACTCGTCATCCGCCATAATATTAGTGATTATATCTTTAGTGATATCAAACGCATTTTCCGTAGTAATATAGAGGTCAATACACACTTCAATGTTTGGTATTTGGACCATACTCAAGGTATGCAAGCTGAAACGCTCAGAATTTAAACAAGAGCCATTCAATTGATACATTCCACGGGGGCAAAGCCTCTTGAGACAAACATTAGACGTGATATCCAATTCCTGCCAAATCGGTTTGCAAAGTCTGTGGCGAGCATGTTCAAGTTTAAAGACTCCAGAAGAAAAGTCTAAGGCAATTTGGAATAATGAGAGATGCACGGTTCCGTTATTATGATATCTTGAACGCATTATTCCTAATCAAGAGATGCCGTTGAGCGGGGCTTGATTTTCATAACGAACACATTGGAGTTCAGGGAGATCGTTCAGGTTGAATCCATTACACAGAGCGCAGTGAGCATTCTTGAAAACAATGCGGTCATGGGTTGAGCCGAAACCAAATTGAGACGTGTATGAATCACACGCAGATTCATAATCATCAAAGTTGTGGAAAACCGAGCGAAAACGAACATCACACGTGCTGAAAAGGGTGGAATGTAATGCTCACCTTGGTTCCGTGTAATGTACTTGACACAAGTTGCTGTTTATCAGACTAAGAACACTTTCCGTGTCTCCCGTGTCAAAGTATTCGTAGACATCGAGGGAAGCTGAACTATTACAAGATATCTCAGATTGAATGACGTAGGGAGCTTCAGGGATTGCAATTGAATTGCAGATAGCGCAGTGTTCATTTCGGTAGACGATGCCATCTATGATGAGTGGAACCAACTGTTTGAGATCGGCGACACGGTCAGATTCGCAAAGTGTCTTGATGTGGCAAGAGGAGTTCTCGTAACACGATGGACACCTGTTCACCAATTTAATTTGAGTACCTTCATCAATGGTGAAATAGGAAGTCCTCATCAACCGACTGCGCAGGTTCACCACAGTTGCCATGTCGCCTACGGAGGCATTCAGAGAAGCTAACTCATAAATGGTCTTATCATAGCCATAAGCATGGCTGGGCAAAACAGTGGGTAAACAAATATTTTCAAAATTTAAACAACAAGAACCAAATACATAGCAACTTATTCGACAACTACATTCACTTGTTTCGGTCCAATTGCCCCAAACAGTAGGATATTCACAGTCTTCAGGAGAGCAGAAATGCAGCGACGGTCCGGGGAGACTGAAGACGACATCGAAGGCTGCCGCGAAGGTCGAATCGTTGACGAAGAACGGATCCAACTGCATCTGACTGCATCTTTTTTTGTTTATTTGCATGATAGTGCCAAGTGTTATTGAAATTAATGCATCCAATGTAGATATAGCGGTCCCGTGAAAGCGTTTTCGCAAATCTATAATTTTTATAAATCTAAATTTGTGGTTATTTTTTACGTTTTGACAAAACTTTACGTAACAAGATGATTCGGCCTCAATATTTTATTTCCCCGGAAGAGCATGATATGTTTCTTTAGTAAGATATTAAAGTATCATGATATCGATCTAAATATTATTAAAGAATTAAAATAAAATGATATAAATATCCAGAATTGTGAATAAATATACTACATAGCCAAACCCAGACAAGAGAAACCCGATTGAACTCATCCGTAACGAACGCAACCAAACCATCAATAAGTTGTCTCACCTATAGCAGCGTAAACCATTGCCAAATAGGATATGGCAAACTTAAAGGACGCCATGTTCATTTCGATGGGTGGTATACAAGTGTGTCTACAGGTATTAGCCACTTGTCTTTTTATCGCAGTTATAATTCCCCTCATTTTCCCTTGGACCCACTAATGGACAGTTTGTGCGATGACACATCGAGACAAAAATGATAATTATTAGTATTTTATACAATTATATATAGATATAGATGTGTAGGGGTAGGATATGAGTGTTACGGTTAGGTATCGTGCATAACATACTTATATTTGTAACCAGAGATATGATAAAATATAGATAAAGCATTCTATTGTAATTTTGGCCCCGCGGGTGGATTAAGTCATCCTGATGCGTTAGATTGTTGAGTTATTTGCAACAGGAAGTTTCACATGTTATCCAGCTGGGTTAGATTGTTGAGTCAAGGAAATAATGACGAATTATCGCGAGATATCGCGAAATATCGCGAGTTATTCACTCAACTCTCACACTCAAGTCTCATGAAATTAAAGAGCTATTCATATTTCCAGCAACTATGCATCTAAATAGTTTTTAATAATCTGGGTCAATTATGGAAATGTTGTTTTCAGGCAGTTTCTGAAGACTTGTTGAGCAGTTCATGCGTTACAAATCGTTTCAATAGGCGTAATTGTTATATTCAAGCAGGTCATGAAAGTTCATGGCAACTTTAAAGTTATGGAATTTAATCTTTAAAAATCGTTGCTGATTTCTTGTCGGTTTAATCATTTGTTCCACACTGATTAACCAAATGATACTATGACTGAAGCATCGTGTTATTATATGATGTGCACATGTTTTTGTGCAGAGGCTATGCATTTAGACGACAAGCATGGCGAACTGGCCCATTTGTGGTTACTAGATCAGTAACTTAGTAATAATATTAGGTGTTATTGTGTGCAAGTCATTATACAAAACAGAAGAACTTTATCAAACGACTCAACAATTATCATGAGAGCATGCTTAACAACACCAACGCAATTGGCAGGAAACAGAACCTATTTTTGTTAATCCCCCTGTTTCAGTCATATTTGGATTCCAAATAGTCTTGCTCTGATTCAACAATGTTGAAGCCTTAAAAATGCCGTCTTGTAACGACGTAATCCAGTCATTAACATATAAATTACTCTACTATTTAGTTGGTCGCTCATATGACTATTTCATTGATTCGGTTCGTTGGAGGAAAGCCTCTGACAAACTTAATTTGATCGGCATTGATAATTTTGCACTGTATAATTAAATAAATAGATGAAGTCACTGCACCTTTTTTTAAGGTTGTAACATGGCAATCTGGTCGTTTGCAAATTAATTGCAATTAGGCCTTTGAATTTATCACCAATAAAGCACCAACTTCCGAGACACTGAGCTTTGTTATGAAAAGAAAATATTATACATGTATTCCTCTAGCGGCGCCAGTGAATCTGCGTTGAAAGCTGATGAATGAAAACGACATAGTTTTGAAATCCAAGGGCTGTCTATTGCCCTGCGAAGAGTTATCAAAGAAAAGTTACGCCACAGTAAGTAAAATGCCCTGGGGAGAAGCATATGCCAATTTCCTTCCATCTTTTAACCACTCATTTTTTTATTCATCACACCACACTATTAATTTTAGTGACTCAATATTATCGTCAAAATACTGTTAAACTTGATTTGTGACTGAGTGAATATAACTTGCAAAATTCATTGGTATTTCTAATCAATAGTTCATGTCATTTAAGTATTCAAATAAAGCTAAATAACCTTTATCTTGACCTCTTTCGTCTATATTGTACTTTTCTTCTGCATTGGAAATTCATTTGTAACCACGTGCATTGTAATTAACACTTTTCATGCTTTCGAAACTTTAGGATCAAATCATAATGCAAAGTATTTGCAGCAAAAACTCTACTTGTATATGAAAGAACTTTAAGTCAAGCCCTACAGTACTTCAACGGCGGAACGAAATGCCTGTGCACCACTTTTCCGCCGCTTTACCGATACGCTTGATTGCGTGCCGGGGTTTCGAGTGTCATGCGTGGTCTAACTGTACTAGGTCTATGCTTGAGATCTCAGAGTTGGAAATGGCATGTTTCTGTTTTGTCCTGAGGACATCTGACAGTTGACAAAACCACCGTTGCCAATCATATCGTCACCATGCAGTACAACAAGTGTTGTGTTGACCGGAAGGAAAATCTACCTTGACCGGTCGAACGACTTATCGTCACCGAAATTGACATCTCATTGCTTCCCATTATTCTGCACCTACACGTACTGAGATATCTACATTTGATTCCTTTTTTTTTTTTTTTTTTTTTTTTTTTTGCATCAATTTTGAAGTTTTTATTCCTGTCTGTGTTACTCCAAAGAAACGAAGAGCTTCGGGAAACTCCTTCGTATCTCCTACACAGACAGAGTGACAGACGAATGAACGAGTACTTGAAAGACGAGGTTAGGAGATTGTTTGGCCCACAGGAACCACTGCTGGCAATTATAAAGAGGAGGAAGCTCACGTGGTTTGGCCATACCGTCAGGAACGCCCAACATTGCAAAGACTATTATGCAGGGCACTGTCGAGGGCAGGAGAAGAAGAAGGCGACAGAGGAAAGCGTGGAATGACAACGTGACGGATTGGATGAGGGCAGCATGGATGAACTAACAAGAGCAGCCGAGAGCAGAGAGGAGTGGAGGAGGTTGTCAAAGCTTGCGTCCTCAGCTCCCAACAACGACCCTGGTCAAGGGACGTGTGAGTGAGAGAATAATCCATTGAAATGACCTCGTAATGGTGAGAAATGGAGACATGTGACCCCTCTCAGAGAGTAATGATTTGATCGAATTCCTGGCCGCATCACATATTAAAATATCTTAGCGGGCTGAATCCCTTTGATGGGAACCAGATGAATATGCGTTCGATATATTCTTGGAGTGCAGTGATGGTCTCGCGCGGAGTCACCGCTCATAACACTCAGTGTTGTCCAGATAGATTCAAATTATCGGGTCATAAAAACGCATTTGCCAGCCATGCTGCTCACAATCACTCATTCAAACAGTGCCGTCTTCGAAATAGTAATGCTCACATTCGAGTACGGACAAAGAACATACCTTCTTTGGTACAAATAAATCGTTCGATGATACGTAAAATATAGCCATGCTATGGGAGCGAACTTCTCCAAAGGGTGTACCTAGACAAAAAAAACAAACAAACAAAAAACACACACATTGAAGCTCATGCACTTCGGTGCACTCACACACCTTCCTTAAACAAAGATGAATTGTCTTTAACCAATCAGACCTGCATGGCGTAAGAAAAAAAGAGGATGATCGGATGCAATGCGACAGAACTCTCAACTGATTTCTCAACGTGTGTGTCCCGTGATATTTGATTCACAGCAATTAATAACAACAGCTCAGAGGATTAGCTCCCACTTGAGCTGCAGTCTGCGTGACGTAACGGCTGCCTTCTCCCGTTGTGTTATGGGAAGGGGGAGAGACTAGAGAGCGTCCGGTTTCAGCGCTGACAATTCCTCAAACAAAAGCGAGACATCAAAGAAATGAACAGCTTGGGAATCGCATCCACGAGAAACGTATCGATTAGAATGAGTCGATTCGTGCTACACTGTAGCAGTTACATCTTTGGTACGTGGTAGTAGTAGTAGAAAATATACCTGTAGTGTGTATAATAATGTTTATATACACCAATAAATATATAAATTTTGAATTCGTAGCATATGTATCCTGCTCATTGGTTACACCACACAACTATATCAATATTTAATCCGAGTAATTATTAGGAGATCAGTACATAGCTCAGTATACAATAATGGCAATACATAGATTGCATGACGCATTGTGTACATATTTTATAATAAATTTAGTAATGTATTACTGAGCCATTCTAACACACAACAGCAGAAGCACATTTTCTTTCTGTTTCCATTGGGTTCCGAATGATAGATGGCACTCGCCTGTCATGTTGGTTTCCTCTATGTCAAACACAGCAGCCAATGAACACAGCGTATTACAGTCACGTGGGGGTTACAACAACGAGTTTGAGAAGTTTTGGTGATAGAGGTACCATCAGTGGTGGTTCATTTATCCCCAAAGACTATATAGTACCTCTAGTTTCCCTTTTCGGCCATTCAATCAGAGCTGCATGGAAATGGGCCACAAACAGACGTTGTTGCTCTACACATCAATGAGACGCTGGTCTGTTGTTGCTCTCAACGTGTAGTAAGGAATTGTTATACTAATCAGTGGAAAACTGACGCTGTATTGTTAATCCGGATTCATTAGCTGAGATTATAATAGCGTAAGAGGCGAAACTGAAGAGATTGTTGACAACATGTATACCATGCAATAATGCCTCAAGCATAATTTTTGCAAGCAAAGTAACAATTGTTTTTGAGATTCTGATTTTGTGTTAATAATAATAATAAATAATGTATTCATTTATATAGCGCAAAATGTACAATTATAGGATAACGTTTCTATGCGCTTAACATAAAAGAAAATTACATGCAATAATAATAAAAAGGATGCACAAGGTTAAGAGAGTCATGGGTGCACAGTGCCAATACATATGTGAGAAAACCGTGGCAAGAGCCCGTCCTTTTCTTGGTCGAAAAACTCACTGCACTGGAACACCCTGAGACGTAATATTTACATACACAGAATGCAAAGATATGAATTAAAATATTAGGCAAAGTAACATTGACGAAACATAAAAGTCTTCGATTTCTTCTTGAAAGACGGCGATGGCTGCGGTACTCGCAACTCTCTTGGTAGAGCATTCCATAGTTTGGTTCCGTCACACACCATCGACTCTGCCCGGTACATACTTTTGGAAGGATGTGTTTTCAGCATAAAATCATCGTCGGACGATCTCAGTGGCCTGAGTGGATGGTAAGGCTCGCATAATTGTTTCAAATATTCTGGAGCTGACTCCGAGTGTTGCATACTATGATACGGCAATTAAGATACATTGTATGCATGTAGTATTTATTTATTTATTTATTTCCTTAGCTGAAATAAGCCGGCCAATATAAACACACCGTCCTCTGAGGCAGATGACATACGCTTCCTCCGACAGCTGCACGGACCTGTTCTCAGTGTTTTATCTGCATAGCTTCCTTTTTCTTGTCATCGATTCACCACAAGGAAAAGGAAGTATAGAATCTATTGGTCTAAAAAAAGATTAAAAAAACATCACTTCTCATTTCCTAAATTGCGTTTCCTCGAAGGATTGCAGCTCCCTCGTAAGGGAGTAAGGGGGTAAGTATAAAGCACAGCAATACCTGTGGCCTCAATGATTTCGCACATGAGAGTATAATTGAAATATGGCTGATGCATTCATCATATATCGGGCGCTCAACAGTACCTTCGATCACCTCCCAAAATGACGTTGTTCAATCCTGAGCTATGACGCTGCTTCGAGGCTAAGTATGTTCTTAAGTGATGAAGTCGGTCGTTGAATCAGCATTTGGGGATTTGCTTTTGTTCTTTATGGACACGAGGAGTCATAGAACACGGCCACACAGTCGCAAGGAAGCTATTTTTGCGGGGTTATATCAAGTTGCTGCATTGCGTAACGACCGTATAAATGTCAGGTCTCGTTTATCAAGCCGTATGCAATTAGGCTCTCGATCTTCGTCGGTTGTATCATCAAAAGGCAGTGTTAACAAATTATATCAAAATAAACCTATTTCTTAACCATCAAATGAGAGGGGAAAATTATCTCGTAAAACTATAGTTTTCATATCGTATATCGTTTTACTTTATTCCATTAATTAGTTATTCACAGGTCATAATACTATAATATGAACAAAAGTATCAAATCTCTTGTGCACGAAACCCAATTTCCCTTATCATTTCTGTTTAAATATAATGTTACATCAATATATTTCGTATGTAAGCGCTGTGAACCCATTGCTAATTTGTGAACGGTGAACCTTCCAATGATAGCACAATCGAATCAACCAACGAGTCAAGAAAGTGGAGCAAAGTTTCGTAATCGATCTAACCTAACCAATATACCAATAATTAACGCATCATGCTCCATGTAATTGCAAGTACAGACCAGCTCACTCTTGCACCCCAGCAGTAATTACACACTCATGCGTGCTGCATGGTTCCTATCTAATAGTACACACCATTCCCCTGACCACTTGACCGTACAACCTCCGCATGGACGATGAATCTAATTCTCTCAAACGGCCTTCCAGATCGAGTGGTGCACAGAGATCAGATAAGCCCCTTAACCCCAGAGGGGAATCAATATGAATCGATGGCCAAACGACGTCGTGTTGTGTCTAAGTGCATCTGCGGCTGGTCATTTCGTGTTGTTAATTACATCAGCAAGCATTCGACATTTGTTTATTCCAGCAAGAACTGCGTCTTCCTCCTCTCAACGCCATTCATCCCAACCGCAAATGAATTCCCGCATCAGCACCATATCCCGCTGCGCCTCCAATGGTCCTCAGTTGCTTGCGTGGGATCGAGACAGCGCAGGACGTAGACAGAACACGCTGTGTTTTGAGGATAATGGCTCTCTGACTTCAGCATGGAGGTGCTAGCGAAGGTCTCACGTGTGTTGAACAAGACCTTCTCTTTTGGTGATGATGTCACTAGTGAGAAATTGATTCGTCGGCTCGGGCTGCAAGGCAATGGTGCGCTGAACATGCCAAATGGTATTGCTGTCACCACAAAAGGTATGGCTTCGATGTATCCTGTCAATATTGCATGCATTGCGCCGAGGTAAATCCCGTTGCAACTCAACCATCTGTAATGTATTGACTTTCAAGAGAGGGCCACCCAACTTATTTGCGATGCACTGCCACAAAGAGCCATGCGTGCTTCTCTGTGAAGGCCCATCACATATCTGATCAAGACGTTTTATGAGCGAGGGCTGGCTCTCTCGTGCAAGGGGCTTAGCCACCATGACTGATTGCACAATACCCACGCCATTCACACTATATCATTACCGGCTCCTGACAAGGCTTATAGCCCGAATGCAAAGGATTTCATATCCGCGTATGGAAAGTCTTCGCACAGCACATATTTTTGCTGTGCTGGCATTTAGAACACGTTTTCAGCCTTTGGTTGCTTTGCTTTCCCCTGCACCGATGTCCTTCGTTAACTGAACGATTCGAGAGATTTGCATCGGTCTCGATGTGCTCGCAAAATATCCACCTTCGACCATGTCCGTGCTTCGCCTTTCATGACCACTTTCGTGTTTACCATGCGTTAATTATCACACTTTTGATTTCTATATTTATCCCTCAAAATGCCAGTGTCATACAGAGGCAACACCGTGAGATATATTTATTATAAGCTAAAAATTCGTCATAATTGTGATCATTCGGCATGATTGACTCGCGTGATAACTAGCCTCTGGTATATTCCGATGCCCTGATGATCAGTGTTTATAAATATTTCTCGTTTCATCAAAAGGTGATGTGGTTGTGGCAGATACCGGAAACCATCGTCTGGTCATCTTTGGATCTGACCGCCAGCTGAAGAAGGTCATATCGAGTAGAGGTCACCTTCCACATCAATTACACTTCCCAATCTGCGTGGCCCTTGCGCCGAGCCATAACGAGGACGAGGAGGAAATTCTGGTCACAGATAGCGTCAACGCCAGCGTCAAAGCCTTCAGGCAAAATGGCGACTTCATCAGACAAGTTGAAAATGGAGGAGAGGCCTTTGATTTCCCCCACGGCATCGCGGTTTCTAAGAACTCCTGCATCGCCGTCACCGACCTGATAAAACACAGTGTGGTCCTGATGAGCATGAATGGAGATATTCGCTGTGAATTCGGTTGCTATGGAAGCCAACCCCAACAGCTGGATCATCCTAATCACGTTGCCATTAGCAACGACGATCACGTGATTATTTGTGATACCGGAAATGCGGCTGTCAAGTTTTTTTCCCTCTCCGGCGAGCTCCTCAGTATGTTTGATATGAGACATTTTCGTTTGCTTGACGATGATGGTGTAATTATCATCCAAGGCGTTGCCATTGACAACCAAGGAAGCATATTAGTAGTCGGTAATAACACATTGTACATCTTATCCCCAAACGGACGTCTTTGGGAGGTCGTGATCCCAGAAGAGGGCTTGTATGCCCCTAAATGCATCGCTCATAATCCCACCGGATCTCTCCTGCTAACGCAATGTGGTGAAGACAATCACGGTGAAGTAACGGAATTCCGATATAACTCCGGAGATTACTGCTGCCTGAACAGCCCTACTAAACCTCTCACAATCTCTAAATATTAGCCTACCATACCTTACAACTCGTTTGGTTTTATATGTGCTCGTTTTCAAATATCTCAGAGACCCACCACACTATGCGGCTGGCTATGAATATTGTATGACATAGTGCAAGGGCTAGGACCCTTGTTGGACGTTAAAGAGGTCTCAGCAGACTGTGAGTCGATGTCGGATGCATAATTCATGTCAACTCGTAATGAAGAAGCATCCGAATTCATCATCATACTTGTCTGAAATAGCATAAACGGGTTAATGACACGGTGATGTGTGAGTGAGTTTGAAGCCTGTGTTCGAGAGTGTAGCATAATTGTGATTGAATGGAGCGCTGACTAAGCAAAGAAAGAAGCCTGGAATGGTTGGCAGCGATTGATGGAAGTCCTGAAATTGAGAACATGGGTTTTAAGGGATCTCTGTGAGTTTATACCGCAATAGCACGGGTTGAAATCGATGCTGTAATAACGTGTCAACCATTGCTTGATTGGTGTTGCATTGGTTTGTGATTATCACGATTTGAATTGGTGCTATATACCTAGATAATGGTGTTATGCATCAATGTGTCATCCATATGCTTGGTTTATAATTGGGTTTCAATCGTATATTGCATAATTCAGAGTGAATCCTTCGCCGTTGAATGGAGACTAAATGAGGCCCAATGGTGAGGAAGGACGAATTTGCAGAAGTGGTGATCGAAGACCAGGCACATGACATCCACTCCATCAACCTGGCAAATCCCTCTGTGAAAGCAGTCCATACGTGGCAATGGAATCGTAGATCGGGTTCCAAGAAGTGTTCTGCTTGAATCGCTGTAATGAGAATCGATGTGAAATACATGCTCGTAATAGCTGTGTTCCAGTGAAACTACCATTCAAGGGTTGGATACAATCATTAGATGCTGAAGCAGTACGTAGCGCGTTGAGGTAACGGGGACCAGTTAGAAGCAGGACTGTACATACACTGAGTTATTCGAGTTGTCAGTGACTGGACTCCATGGCTTCCATGTGTATATCCAGCTGGTGGATTAATTACTAAAGACTCTTGTTTTGTGATCTTCATTTTGTTTTCGATAACAAAACATTTAAAACAGTTTATAATGACAATTTATTTTGAACAGAGTGCTATATATAACTATTTGAAAGCTGTAACCGTAGAATTATAATTATAAGAGTAGCAATATTAACATCATAAATACTAATTAGATATATTTTAGTTATAGGAATACCAGAGGTCAATCTATCAGTTATATATATATATATTCGATCCGGATATCCAGGCATTCCTATTTCATACATGGACGCACAACTCAATCACTCGGATCGAAAAAAACAAACCACTTTTATGCAACGAAAGCACAATGCGGGACAAAAACGAAAGCACTCAATGCACTTGTACACGACGACCAAGCAACCACACAGCACGGTGATGACCTCAACACGCAGCACTCTAACAGACTGTCAATGTCATTGATATTATGGGGGGAAAAAAGAGAAGAGAAGATGTGCAATGTTATTACTCGCTTGGATGTCAATTTGGACAATATAAGTCCAATCACATTTGCAATCTGCGCGTAAATTCATTTCATTACCAGATATTGCTGATACGTTCCATGAAGCCCATGTATTCATTTCATTTATGGCCGCTATGAATCCGGTACCTTCGAAGTCAGCCATGTCCCAGTTCTTTGGTTTACACGTTAATTGAATATGGACACCATGTCGACATTGACACAGTTATTAGATCCTGTCCTTTGTGAGAATATTATGTGCAAGATGACATCACACCAGAAGTGAATGAGATGGACAATGATGAAAACAATATTACTGATGAGTTCCATTGTTACTTGGACATAATTGGATCCCCCGATGCATGAAGTTATTATAAGTCAGTCTGATGAACACTTCGATTATACGTGTCAACAAGGGGACATTCGTTCATGTCATCCAGACTGCGTCCAATTAAAGCCAATTTCAAATGCATTCCATCCTTTTTACGTGACTTACAAAGGCAAATGATGAAACTGTGTCAATTATCTGCGGACCAATCAAACATTCTCTAGCTCTGTCTATGTCGAATCCCATAATCATTATGACATCGACAAAATGGCGCCTATGATCCATACAAGAACATTCATTAGTTGACATTCATCAGTTCATTAGTTTACAGCGTTTCATATATTATTAGTTTATACTATTAGGTAATCGTTCACTGCGCATAAAAATAGAAATTCACACTTTTGGTCCGAGCTATTGTTTTTTGTCACTGTCGCCGTTTATATGAAGGCTCAATTCCAAATAAAATCCAAGGGTCAGTGGGATCAGCTGATCACGTGCTCATTTGCATAATTAATGTATCCACATGGATATTTCCCAAATTTGGATCTCCCGTCCACAAGTGTTCTTATTGCAAGCATTTAAAGAAGTCATGAATCTTTGAATGAAGCGCTGGATCTTACTGGATAATTCTAATGATTAGCTTGTTTTACGACCAAATAAATGATTGTCCGGTCATGTAAACAATAGAAGTGTTATAGATACTTATAGATACTTAACTGATAATAACTTTCTATTTTCGAATGCATTCTGGTGCATTCGGAAATAGAAAACTTATCGATCTCTAAGTCTCTGCTTGTGTCAAAACGTTCGGATAAGGTCGGGAAACTCCGGAAGAAGAACCAGTCACGATTCATCAGAGGGAGGGAAAGGTCCGTTTACTCCGTTATGGTTCGTGACGATCAGCATGATCAGTGGTGTTTTATCACGTATACCGATATGATTGACTGTTGTACTCCTCTCATTTGGAGAGGAGAAAAAAACATAATAATTATTATTCTCTCTCATTTCCCTGTCATTAAAAATAACTAAAAATAGCTGCGCTCTCTCAAAGTTTCATGACGTATAAACATTTGCAATTCTGTATTTGGTTGGGGTATAATAATAAATAAAAAAAACATTCGATAGTGATGGTTTACAAAAGATTTAAATCAATACGTCTTGGCCAAAGCAATATTTCAATATAATGGTAAATCAATCGGCGTACTTGAATCTTCCACAATCCTATACTATATTAGTATCTAATTTCCTAATTCATCGTAAGGTCAATTTGCTGATATTATAACGCATATAGTGCCTGCTATTTATATATGCTGTATTTATGTGGACATATCTCATCTTGGTGTGTCCGTGTATATACTAAATTTCGCTGTGGGGGCCGTTGCATGAATGAAATGAAAATGAATGAAAAATATTTATGATATATACAGGATCATATTCTTCCATAATGATCTCTCCAGTGAAGCCTGAGGAAAGGAGCTTAATCTTCCCAGTGATTCTATTTTTATGGGATGATCTCGGACCACCCTTGGCTGCAATTAATCTCAGTCGCAGCATGTGTAATTGACAATACAAGGGATTTAAATGGCGTCATTGTCTTTGTCGTCATCAGGGAGACATAAAAACCGCGTCATGTGTCCATGTCGGCGTCAGTCGTCAGGATGCTCTTGACTCCCGTGAGGAATGCACAGGTGTTCTCCAGGTGTGTCTCACCTGCTGTACTGCGCGGAAGCCCAATCAGAGATGACGTCATCTGCTCTCAGGTGGGTTATATGTAATGACGATGTCATATGCAAGAAAATCATATATTATGGTTATTTTGTTTAACTATATACCAGTTATAATTATAATATAATATTCTGTTGTTGTCGCTTTTTTGCATTAACCAACTTATGTATTATAATCTTAGTAGAATCTAACTCTCAAAGTCGTTTGTTTAATTGACGTTTATAATTAAATGCAATATCAATAATTATACCAGCCATGATTATCGACTAAGTACTACGCTGCATTTCATGCTCATACGATTATTGTCTGTCAGTACTTAAACATGTCATTGCTTTCTCTTTTGGTTACGTAAAAACAACGAAACTGCTACAACCCTAAATATGATAATCCGTACTTAGACATCACATGTGATGATAATACTCATCACACATGATGTCTCGTTCATAATTTCATATGAATTCGATTATCGCTCATTCGAAAGAATATCATAAAAAGACGAGTTTCATTCGTAGGGAAAGGGGGGAGTGCTGGTAAATGGTGTTTATTGCTTCATCATTGAGCATCAGTCGAATGAGGCTATTTGGATGATTTATAGGTCAACCGGGATGCCCAAAGGTCACCCTCAAATGGCAAGATCCTCCAATCTAATTAGGTCATCTGGCATATATCGACCATTTTGTCCCATGGCACGTACTATCTATAATTATATGGTTGCAATTCACAGTTGATCAATTTCGCAAAATTCCAACGTCCATTTGTGATTTGACCCAGGGATCTAGAACCCCTGTGAATAGGCAGAAATCGATTGTTGCTTCGTGTATCACCAGAGATGGACCGTGGCGTGTTGCTGGTGCATCCTGTCAAATGATACGACGAAATAATTATTGTCTAAATCGATCAGACACACACTGCGCGGTAGGGTACAGTACTAGAGGTTATTGATGAGCACAGCCAAGTCTCACGTCCTCTTTTGGTGGATCTGAAAAGTTCCGATGAAACTGTACGCCATTTGAAAATAATTATCCCTGCGCGAGCGGTCTGTGCGGTTGCTATGGAGACCCCAGTATGCATACATGCAAACGAAAGGTGGAAAATCAACTCCCGGCGGTACAAGTACTTGATTAGTAAATTCACTCAGGTTAGAAAGTAGCACTCGTGATGTGTTAAGTCGCGGATCACGTTTTAGATGCAGATGTCTGTAACGTTCTAAACGAATGCAGCAAAGTAACGAAACAAATGTTATTGGTTGCAATTGGTACGAAAACATCGGCCTCAGGCCATGACAGCAACCTATGATGGATTTTACCCAAATACTTAATGTCTACAAACAAAATTGCAAGTATCATTTACGGTGCAAGGGACAGATGTCATAGCAATTCAGATTTCATATTTGTTCTCAACCTATTTCATCCTCAGCCCTGCCAAAACCGCCATACTGCCGCTGCCTTGGACGAGTCAATTATCATGAAGGGTGGACAGGTTGTCCGCAAAGAGAAAAAACTGAAACCATTCAAGGACATCCCCGGACCAAAGGGACTTCCGGTCATTGGAACTCTGTTGGAATTCACCAAGAAAGATGGTCTCAAATTCAACAAAATGTTTGAGGTCAGATACATATTGATTCGGCTATAGTGTTACAATTGGATTAATTGAACCCCCAAAATATCAATTGTATCGCTAACGTGATACAAAACACTGATACATGTAATTAAACATAACAACCAACAAACATTTCAGGTTATGACCAGCCGGTCAAAGGAGTTTGGACCGGTGTACAAAGAGAGGATCGGCATGATTGAGTCGGTCATTGTATCTGACCCTCACGAGTACGCCAAGGTCATCCAGGTGGATGGGAAGCACCCTCACCGCATCGAGCTCTTCCCAATGGTCCACTATCGACAGAAGAAGAAAATGGCCCTGGGGACAGTCAATGCGTACGATTACTTGTTCTGCTAGTCGTCCAAATTAACCTTTAAATTATTGGTGCTCTTCAATCCATAAAAAGGGACAATGCAAGAAAACACCAATACATGGCATGTAGTTTTGACATTCACACATATTGCACAAGTATAATTGCAATTTCACCATAGTTCAAAGTATGATATCTTTAAGCCGATCAGTTATCTTAGGCCAGCGTTGAGTTCATTACCGTATTAATTAGAAGAACTAACACAATGTCAATTAGTGAAATCACTGTGGAGATTTCATCATGACATCTGATTCCATGAATTACATTGCGTAATATTTGCTTTGTCCACTCTTCCATCCAGGCAAGGGGAGGAATGGTATCGAGGGAGAATGGTCCTCAGTAAAGTGATGTTGAAGCCGAAGGAGGTTCAGGATTACGTCATTGCACAGAGCGATGTCGGCAACGACTTCATCAGGCACATGAAATCGATTGTGTCAAGTGATGGACAACTGATCAGTTTCGAAAGGGAAATATTCAAATGGGCTCTCGAATGTGAGTGACGTCATTATTTTGCCATAACAATACAATACCTTATTATATAATGAGCATATAAATCAAATTATTGGTATTTCACTCTCTCCTCGACAGCAATTTGCGTGGTTCTCTTTGAAGAAAGGATTGGTTGTTTTCCTAATCCTCCGACTGAGAAAGCCCAAGAGTTCATCACCAACCTGATTGGCTTCTTCAAGTACATGCAACCCCTCATGTACAACTTCCCAATGTACAAAATCTACCCCACTAAGACGTGGAGGCAATACGAGAAACATGGTGACATAGTCGTTGGTATAGGACTTGATATGGTCAGGAAGGTAAGTACTCCAACGAAGAATTTTCATCTGCAAATACTTACGTGATACATGTATGTGTCACCGGTTCAGAAAATGGAACAACTGACGAGACAAGCTGAACAAGGACTTCTTCCTGGAGAGAAAGAATCAAAATCGGAATTCTTGACCTATCTGTTGGCTCAGAAATCGTTAAGTCCCGTTGAAGCGAACTCCCATGCCGTAGATCTGATGATGGGAGCTGTTGAGACGGTAGGTGGCAGACAGGTAGTGACATATAGCTATAGTAATAATTGCGAATCAAAAGACTGCTAATTCAATGATGTGGATGTTGTATTGCTTGTCCAACTTCCCCGACGCCCAACGCAAATTGCAAGAAGAGATCGATAAAATAGTTCCTCAAGATGAACGCATTACACCTGAAGTCCTCTCAAAGATGAAGTACACCAAAGCTTGTCTGAAAGAAACTTTCAGGTAACTACCACAATCTAGCAATGATGACAAACTCTCACCAGTTGACTTGCAACTCCAGGCTATTTCCTATAACGTTTGCGACCAGTCGTATGATCCACGAAGAGATCGAACTGGGCGGCTATCATATCCCTAAAGGGGTAAGCAATCTTCAGAGAAATACCTCATTAATATTCTATCCTTTTCCAGACCCACTGCCAAGCCAATCTTTGGGGCATGGGAAGAGATCCTGATTACTTCTCTGATCCTTTGACGTTTAAGCCAGAGAGGTGGCTGAGGGATATACAAACCCTTGAGCACCACAACCCACACGCTGTACTTCCATTTGGCCACGGCGCCAGAATGTGCATCGGTTTGTGACTATGCTCAAAATGCCGAGTAAGCTGATGAATAGTAATATTTCCAGGAAGAAGATTCGCTGAGCAAGAAATCTATATTGCAGTAGCTAAGGTATGCCGGACATGTAAAACACCTTAAAGTATGAGTGATTAACACTTTGTTATTCTGACAGCCAATCAACGTCGTGCGTTGAACTGATATAAGATAATTTATGTCACATGCCCTCAATATCCAAACAGCCACAAGCTAATACATGTAAAACCACGCTATCACTTTAGTTTAAACCTATTCGCACCTATGGTGAATGATACTTTCTAACAGTCACCTGGTTCTACGGTTTAATAATGTTCTAGGGCTATCAGTTGTCGGATACGTGTGAGTCCCTAGCTAGTGACCATCTTCAGTTTCGATTTGAATATTCGGACTTTATGCGCAATTCGTTCGGTGTGTAACAATGAGTGTCATTCATTGCGGGGGGAGGGGGTGTATACATGCAAATTATACAGCTTCATTAGGACGCTTGACGCATAAATTATATTCCATGTGGGACCGCTTTCAATCAATCAATCATCATTCAGCACGAATTTAAATGCCCTGAAAGGTCTCATAATTATTTCTACTCTGGTGCGGAAAATCAGTAACGTATTTTCAAAGACTTAATATGTGAGGAACTATTAATAACGTTATGTGTAATACATGTATTGAATACCCGGCTGGAAGAAACGTACACAAAATCTGTGTGCGTGTGGAATCCTACTTGCTCTGCAACTCGTGTCAGACAAAATACAAGAGCCGTTATGATTTTCAGCTGATGAAGCATTTCACAGTGAAGCACGAGGGAGAACTACTGCCCGTCCTCAACACCGTTATGACCCCAGACCGACCTGTCAACTTCCGTTTCCTTCTAAGGACAAAACCCGCTCTTTCTGGATTGGGAGACACTAAGAAACCAATTGCGGTTGAACTGAAGTGATATGTATATAAGTTATAACTTGTAATGATGAAAATTACTTGAACTTGGAATCTGTTCTGCGTAATCGTCTGTTTGAAGTTATTTATCATAATTATGAACCCCATTTTTTAATCCTGTCTCTTGACCCCACGTGACCTGTGTTGAACTCAGCAATGCCTTGTAGTTCTAAACCCAAGTATTCTGGTATTCATGATCTGTTGTTGAGATTTATTTTGTTGTAAATAAAGTCGTGATTGCCATGCACTTCTCGATCAGAGTTAATACTAAACAACTGATGCTTCCTAGAAAACTGCCGGTACAATATTCCTCTTTTGCATGATACATATACATATTCCACAGTTCAATTACCTGGTGTATTTTCTTAATAAACGGCAGCTACTAGTGTGTCTGCTACTGGCAGCTACCAGAACCATACTTAGATGCAAAAGCAACGCGACCGTCATAGTTACTTCATCTATATTTGCGTCTACAGGTATATTCTACACATTGCACAAGTCTTGAGTTCATGATCCAAAATTGATTCTCTTGTGCAACCCATGAATCCTTGTTAATAGTTTTGAGTATTCCACAACAAGATGACTGTGATAGACGATGAAATTGAATACTAGAAGCAGTAAGACATTTGACAAAGCTGAAGGCTGAGTAGGCTGATGGCTGATTTTATGACTAAGAAAGTATTGTAATGTCAGAGAAACAGACATTGCGCCAGTGATCATAGCTGGCAAAGAGCTTACATGTCATCTTTGAAGGATCTTATGACTAGGGAAATATTGTAAGGTCAGAGAAACAGACATTGCGCCAGTGATCATAGCTGGCAGAGAGCTTACGTGTCATCTTTGAAGGATCTTATGACTAGGGAAGTATTGTACGGTCAGAGAAACAGACATTGCGCAAGTGATCATAGCTGGCAGAGAGTTTACATGTCATCTTTGAGGGATCTTATGACTAGGGAAATATTGTAAGGTCAGAGAAACAGACATTGCGCCAGTGATCATAGCTGGCAGAGAGCTTACGTGTCATCTTTGACGGATCTTATGACTAAAGAGGTATTGTAAGGTCGGAGAGACAGGCATTGCGCCAGTGATCATAGCTGGCAAAGAGCTTACATGTCATCTTTGAAGGATCTTATGACTAGGGAAATATTGTAAGTTCAGAGAAACAGACATTGCGCCAGTGATCATAGCTGGCAGAGAGCTTACGTGTCATCTTTGAGGGATCTTATGACTAAAGAAGTATTGTAAGGTCAGAGAGACAGGCATTGCGCCAGTGATCATAGCTGGCAGAGAGCTTACGTGTCATCTTTGAGGGATCTTATGACTAGGGAAATATTGTAAGGTCAGAGAAACAGACATTGCGCCAGTGATCATAGCTGGCAGAGAGCTTACGTGTCATCTTTGAGGGATCTTATGACTAGGGAAGTATTGTAAGGTCAGAGAAACAGACATTGCGCCAGTGATCATAGCTGGCAGAGAGCTTACGTGTCATCTTTGAGGGATCTTATGACTAGGGAAATATTGTAAGGTCAGAGAAACAGACATTGCGCCAGTGATCATAGCTGGCAGAGAGCTTATGTGTCATCTTTGAAGGATCTTATGACTAAAGAAGTATTGTAAGGTCGGAGAGACAGGCATTGCGCCAGTGATCATAGCTGGCAGAGAGCTTACGTGTCATCTTTGAGGGATCTTATGACTAGGGAAATATTGTATGGTCAGAGAAACAGACATTGCGCCACTGATCATAGCTGGCAGAGAGCTTACGTGTCATCTTTGAAGGATCTTATGACTAAAGAAGTATTGTATGGTCAGAGAGACAGGCATTGCGCCAGTGATCATAGCTGGCAGAAAGCTTACGTGTCATCTTTGAAGGATCTTATGAC
>KB308810.1:262278-276136 GCA_000328365.1 Capitella teleta | reverse complement strand
CACAACAGACATTGTAGAGCTTATGTGTCATCTTTGAAGGTTCTTATGACTAGGGAAATATTGTAAGGTCAGAGAAACAGACATTGCGCCAGTGATCATAGCTGGCAAAGAGCTTACGTGTCATCTTTGAAGAATCTTATGACTAGGGAAATATTGTAAGGTCAGAGAAACAGACATTGCGTCAGTGATCATAGCTGGCAGAGGGCTTACGTGTATGCTTTACGGTAAAAATTTGGGAATGCATCGTACATTGTGAATTTTAATCAATGATAACAAAATACAACACAGAAGAAGAGTTTCATTTTTTTTCAACATTTCAATTTCACAAGAAACGAATGCATATGTACATGTACCATAGTAGTCGAACAGAAAAATTAATGGAAAGTGGAATTGAATGCATATGGTCAAACTGAAACTCAAATTTTCAAAATGCCTCCCGCCCTCATGGCAACAAGCCTCGAGCCGTTTGAGCACACATGCTGGCATAATGGCTTATTATCACTGATGGCAGCTAGCGATTTACTGATGAAATCTTGCATCTCTCCTATGCCTGTGGCTTCTTGGAAAACACCTGGTTCTTCACGACACCTCACAGACAGAAATCCATTGGGGTCAGGTCTGAGGATTTAACGCTTCTTCCGATCCAACGTTGAGGCAGAACTTTATTGAGGTAGGCTCGCTCATCTCGCCCGAAGTGACACGAACAAAATATTATATAGTTTGTCAGTGCTGTTGTTGAGATTGTAGCACTAATGTTTATCTACTAAAATGAAAACAAAGCAGATAATTTATACTGCAGCGCCACACTCCACAATTAATGCTGGTTCAGGGGCGACCTGATTTCACGCACATAAAAGCTCTTTAATTGCGCTGATTTTGTTTTAACACGACCTGTCGTTTTGTATTATTTCGTTCCAAAATACAATAACGTTCATCTCATCAACATGCTTAAAAATTGCCCGAAATTGAATATGTAAAAATGTATGCGAACTTCCCTGCTGTAATCGCAACAAAAAATCTGGTAATAAGAAAAAAATATGATCGCAGTTCGCACCAGTATTGTCTGGCCTGGCGAAAAAAAGCACAACATTGATTTTGTGAGGCACCTGATGACAAGGCACTGTGTTGCTAGGGAAGTGGCCTGTAACACACCAACACAAACAAATTATCTGAGAAATCTGAAGCCTTTCTATTAATTTTTGTGAGGAGTATAACTTCGCCAATCTGTAAATACGAGGCCAGCAGACTGAAGATTGGGGTGAGGAGGAAGAAAAAAGCGTGAATTTGGTCCCAATTTGCAAATAATTTTGCTATGGGCGACACCATTAATGAGACCGATCCGTGTCTAAACAGGTTCAGATAGGATCAGGTTTAGTAACAATCTAACCCAATTAATATGCACTTTCATTGATAATTAGGGAATAGACATTAGTATATTCACAATCGGAATCGTCACAATAATGACAATCAAATACATGTATCATTATCAGTATTTTCAGAGTCTAGTGGGAAGGACTCGACTATATTCCTTGGTCTCAATAATACGACATACGACAATATGCCACTTTCAACAAACTAATTTTGAACGATCATCTGAATTGATATAGCCCGAAAGAACTATATTTTCCGATGGAATAAAAGAACTAATATTAATAATTATTATACAATCCCACTGTTAAACAACCATTTTTGTCATTACCGTATAATTTATTATGTGTTGTAATTATTAATAACAAATATTTTGTGTTCTTTTTACGTTATTGCAAATGTTTTGTTTGAATAGATTAATATTAATGGTATTATTAATATACATAGTATTTAGATGTATATACAAAATACATGGGAAGAGAATGTAAACATTACAATACTGCTCAGAAAAAAAATAAGCTAATGCTATGATCAATGGTTGCCATGACGCGATTATTTTAAAACGTATGCCATGATCCATTGTTAAGAGGAGACTGCATTGAAGTCCTTAACTTTGTTGGCAAATCCATCACTAATTCAAACACAACGTTACTAGCCCTATCGACTTTTCTTTGATATAATCGGCCTTGAATATCAACTCAATAACATGGGCATTTTCCTTGAGCTTAAGATGCACATTCAAGGCATTGTATTGAAAAGAAAACAAAAACGGAGTGGAACATAATAGGCCTGATTAAAAATATATTGGTTTTAATGCACCTACGAGTTCCTAATTGCGCTGTATTAATCTTTGTGTCAGAACTGTTTTCGTTCTGCAAATGCCATGCTTTTATCTTCTCCTTTCGTAAAGCATCTTATATAATTAATGGAGTTTTTCGTTTATGGAACATTTCACCACCTTTTATTCGTAATTCTGTCTCAATTGATGTTTACAAAAAGCCGTATACTTATATCATTTTAATCAAAAGATGAATACTTCTAAGGTAGAAAATTTATGTACAGGACCTCATTTTGTCGATGCAGTGAATGTTACCTCAACCACCAATTAAATATGTTTTATCTTTTGGATCCAGGTCAATTGATAGGTTCACCTGTGGAGTTGATCTGGTTTTTTTTTTTTTTTTTTTTTTTTTTTTTTTTCAATGCTTCAAGTTGAATAAAAACAAAGAAGTATTCAGGTTTCCCTCTTGCTTTCATCCGATCAACAACCCACTATACACCTTTGTCATTCAAGATTCCACGAACAAAAGAACACTTGCTGCTAATTCAAGGCGGCTGGTTTCTTAGAAACCATGCGGTCGATCATCCGCAATGAAACTTAAGAGGGAGACGCTGACCGACTTTTACACAAAATGGTTTCCTTGATCTACACAGTTTCGGCGGATACGATTCGATTTTAATCGCGGGACCTAAAAACATGCTCCAAGAACAGGGATTATCGACGAAGCGGTGTTCGGTGGATTGTGGCTAGCTGCAATGTTTTCTATAGGGGAGTCGTCGGACTTTGGAAATAGAGTATAATCTAGATATTATGTCAAACTGTAATAACTCAAATTGCTCCGTGAGTTGAAGCCATTTAAAATCACTGAGTCTCTCCCTATACCCGCACATAAATTTTGTAACGATATTGTCAAACTCCCATAAATCGAAAATCTTAGCTTTAACTCGAACTCATTTTCTAAACCTCGTTTTAAGGCATCCACAGTCAGCGACAGAGCAGTCAAGTGACATCAAGACTGTCTAAAATCGAAAGCGAGAAGAAAGCAAGATTTCAATACCAAGCAATAAAAATAAGAAGAAAAAAAATACAAAATACAAAAAATAAATCAGTAGTCTTACTTAATGAGTGCAATTTCTGGAATTTCTGGAATTTCTGGAATTTCTGGAATTTCTGGAATTTCTGGAATTTCTGCCCACAACTTTTCTTGGTGCACTCCGTTGCCAAAGCACATTGATTCTTGTTGTTGCAGGAGTCTTGGCTTGAAACGGCTCAGAACTCCAACATAAGTTTGCTCTTGCACCGTCAGTCATCATTATACGATGGCTCTCCATAATGTGCTTCTTGGGTTCGTTCTCGTTTTCACTTTAGCAAAAGCGTGCAATTTCGTGATTCCGGATTTGTCAGAATACACACAATTGGTCTTCGATTCCTTCGACGCAAGAAAATTGAGAAATGACCTGGATTGCTTCACCGCATGTGGAGGGCTTCCTCATTGCACTGGAGTGGTGTGGAATGACGTCACACAAGATTGCTACATTCTGACGTCAGATTTTCCTCAAGACGGAATCCCTGCAAAAGCACTTCCGGTCAAGGACCTTGTCGTCTTTGCCAGAGAAGAGTTTGTTTGCGGCACTCATGGTAAGTCTAAAGTTATTCAAGATATTCACGCAATATATAAGTATGTTTTAATTGCTTATGCCCACCCGAATACCCCATTATTTTATTTATTTATTTATTTATTATTGTATTTCTAGTCTGTATGGATTGCACAGATGCCTATCTAGGGGGTTCCACCGGAAGTGGACTCTTTCTGTTGGGTTTACCCAGTCAGGATGCCTCTCTTACGTTATTCACGGGGTTTTGTGAAATGGACACCGGAGATGACCAATGGCTGGTTGGCAATCATTCACACAATCACAAAATAGTTTTATTACGTAATATATTATACGTTTTGTACGCCAGGTAATTCAGCGAAGGCTGGATGGAAGCGTGGACTTCTATAGGGGATGGCAGAGCTATGTTCGAGGATTTGGAGACTTGCAGACGGAGTTCTGGCTTGGTGAGCTTATAAGCAATTATTTATACCCAAACATTATCATTATCATTATCATTATCATTGCTGGGTTATTAACTTATAAGTTTGAGATCATTCTTTTGAAAGAGAAATGATGCTGTTCGTGTGCTTTTGTTTCACTTTCATTGCCTGTAAACGAAGATAGCCAGCCAGCTTTACGCTTTTCCGCATTACGTAACGTATATTTAAACGTTTTTGAACGGGATGTTTTGAAACAAAGCGTTTAATAATCATTAATCAATTAACACGTGTAAATAACTAAATAACGAAGCAATCTACTCGTAGGCAATGACATGCTGCATGCCTTGACGGCCTCAGGATTCACAGTACTTCGAGTTGACATGGCGGACTTTGATGACGTCACGGCGTATGCTGAATACCAGAGATTCACTGTGGGAGACGCCGATGACAATTACAGAATGCTCTGTTCGGATTACAATGGAACTGCAGGTACGTAATGGTGTCCTCAGCTAACGAAATTAAAGATATAAAATGCATTCCCATTCCAGGAGACTCATTGGCGCTGTCCAGTGGGAAACAATTCACTACATTTGATGCGGATCACGATTTAGCCCCCACTCAAAATTGTGCTTTTCGTCATCGTGGGGCATTTTGGCACGAGGCCTGTTTTCATGCAAACCCTAATGCCGAGTATTTGGGTGGAGTATACAGTGGCGATATCAGAGGCATTACTTGGCTGCATTTTAAAGGACATATGTATTCACTCAAATCAATTCAAATGAAACTACGAAAGGAATAAATAGTCCTTTCATGCTTCTCTGGATATTTCAGCTAAGTTTAGAAACGCGATTTCATGATTATTTTTGAATGATTTGATTAAAGGGGACCTCGATCTGCACGGTTTAAAACAGGTTAGATTGATTCGATGTGTGTGTGTTTTTTTTTTTTTTTTGGTTTTTTGGGGTTTTTTTTTTTATTCTATCAGCTTCTGAAATCATTTAAGATAATGTTGATATGATTTCTCTACCGGTACATAGCTTGAAACAGGCAAATTGCAAGATTATTTTTCCCAAAAGCCTTTTAACATACTTGCTAACTGCTCACTCGTGGCGCCTATCATTAATAAAGAAACATACATCGGTCATGACGAACGAATGAAATTGAGCTCAAGGTTGAAGAGGAGTCACTCCATACCAGATGTGATGCCAACCCCCCCCTCCCCCCCGCGCAAAAAAAAAATAATAATAATAATAATAATAATAATAATAATAATAATATTAATAATAATAATAATAATAATAATAATAATAATAATAATAATAATAATAATAATAATAATAATAATAATAATAATAATAATAATAATAATAATAATAATAATATAAACTTAGATATGTGTTATTCAAAAAGTTATTTTGCCTTTTCGGGTGATATCCTCAAGTAATGTCGAAGTTATCGACCTGTTACTCAACAGTGATAATGTAAAATAATATACTAGTACAGTGAAACCCCGCTAACTCGAAAACGAATAACTCGAAGAACCCTTTTCGTCGTAGTTTTTACAAAGTCCGATTACAGATAGCTCGGATTCCTCGAACATCGCTTCGTCGAAAAACCCTGTTCCTCGAACATTTTTTCGGTCCCCTGCACGCCAAATTTAGTCAAAGTTTTTTTTTTTTTTTTTTTTTTTTTTTTTTTTTTTTTATCAAAGAACCCTTTCGCTAATTGCAATTAACGCAACTCTGTTTATTGTTTACAAGCAGAGTTCGACTTGCGTGTCACCTCTCGCATTGTTCAGAAGTCAGCGTCTCCGTCTCTGTCTTTTCATTGCGTAATCGACCGCATCGTGTCGATCAAAGCAGCCGCCATGTTGAAAGGTTAAATTAGCAACAAGCGTTCTTTTGTTCACGATGCTTGGTGTAACAATAGAAGGAGAAGAGAGAGAGAGAGCATGTAGTGGATATACGATCGGATCGAGTAAAACACACGAAGGCGTCTTGGATGAAGACGATTACAGAAAGCGGTATAGCCTCAGATGTTGAATAGGCGGGAAACATCAATAATAAACAAACTCTGCCCATCAGTATGACACCCGATCATTCGTCACAACAAATTAATCAGTCTGTCGACGAATCTCTGCGAGACATCTCTGCAATAATGGCGACTAACGAAAGATCACGTGTGTAACCCTGGAGACTAAGATCCTGGCGATCATTTTATCTTCTTTTTCAAAATGATGTTCAATAAACAACACAAACAAATCATTTTTTTTTTTCTTTTTCGTGTGTTGACAGCTTTAAAGTGTTCAAGGGTAGGTCATTACGCTATTATAACGTAATTTGTGATGAATACGCTATCATAACGTCATCTATCTAGATCATAACGTTATCAAAATGTAGAAAATTTGAAAACCCCGATTCATCGAAAACTCTCTTCGTCGAAGTGTTTTCGCTGGTCCCTTCAAATTCGAGTTAGCGGGGTTTCACTGTAGTTTATAAGGCTAGTATTTATCGATAAGAGTAGGGGAAAACCCCGGTCCCGGGCATTCTGTTCTGGTGCCCGTATCATCCGATCGGATTGGGTGGAGCCGTAAAACCCCATCACTCACTCATAAGGCTAGTAATGTTGTCAGCCTGTAGGTTTGTGAGGAATTTACCAAAGACGATTTGAATAAATTCTCTTTCAATATTGGACCATGGCATTTGATATATTAAATTATAAACCGATAATAATTACCAATATATAAGTAATAATCTGTATTTGCATTTGTATGTAATAATATACTAGTTAATTATGTTAATTATACATAATTATGCACCCAGTTTTAAACGTAACATTATCTCACGCTGCAATAAACGCTCGTTGTCTTCTTGTTCTTGCACAACTTCCGGTACATTTTGTGTATAATGTAACGTAAATAACGTATAAGGTCTTGTCAGATGTCAGAAAGCACTTTTCAGCTCCGATAACTGCGTCATGATTCGGCACGACCAAATCACAAACCCTCACGCCTGATCGACAGACTCGATAGCTGATTAAGTCCATTGAAATCATTCGTCATTAGATACTTTAAAGTATCGTTGTATCGTTGAAAGTATTTCGCACAAATAATTTTGAATTTTTTTCATTTATATAGACTGAGAAAAAAAAAGCATCGCTTGACTAAAACAAAACTAATTAATATCCAAAACAATTAAACACTCTGTATAAACAATTATTCAATTCACACATTTTAATTAGAATCGCTAATTTGCTATAGTCCCAGTTATATATACTCTGCATGACCCACTATTATAATAAACCCACATAATTAATTATAACCACAATTATCGCGAATCTCAGACGTCTGTGACTGTAATTCTGAGGAGAAGCCTTGTGTCAACATGATTGATTGAATCTTTCGCATGCTAACCATATTAAGTGGCAGACGTGTGATCGTCTAGCGTCAACAAAATACATAAAGTAATGCTTTTTCGAAACGGTTCAATTACTTGCATTGACCAGAAATGACTAGAGGCTTCGTATAAAGAGAGACTGGAATCTCAGATACTTTACTTCCTCGAGTTCAGCACAAACAAACTCCAGTCTTCTGCAAGACAACGACGCGGATATATGGAGGCTCCCCCACAAGCGGCATCCGTTCCCCAAGTTTACCGCTTCATCTACTAATCTGAAGTCAGCAACTCCCTAAAACGTCTTCATCGCACCGTCGTCATGGAGATCAGGACAAGGGGCTGGCTCCCTCAGCAGAGGACTGGGTGCTCTACAAGTTGCGATCCTTTTTGTTTGTGACTTGAGGCGTCGTTCTTTGCGACGGACGATGGGCGGGGTTTGTGTGTAGCCAAGGAGCATCGTCTCGCGGACTAGCAACGACACGCACAGCTTCGAGTAGTCAGCCCTGTTGAGAAAAGGAAACAAATGTTAAAATAAATAGCAATGATTATTTTGGGGTTTGCATAGGAAAATGTAATCGTGAAAAATATTGGTACTCACTTTGTATAGAGGAATAGTAGAGTGTCAGAAGAACGATTGAAAGGAAACTGAGCAAAATGGAGAGTCATAAGTTGGAGAGAGGTACGTCAATCAGGGAAATTGGACGAGAAGTGATGAGTGTGGGATTTGGTCATCGTTTATGAAGGGAATCTGGGTTTCGGATGATTGCACATAGACGCCGTGTCAAAGCTTTGAATTCTCTTTGATCTGAGAGTGACGTTTTGACAGAATAAAAGCTGCGACCGCTCCTCACAGGTGTCTTCGCTGAAACGCATCGAACGCACTCTCGATTGCAATTAAGGGTTTTGCCTCCGCGAAGTTTTTAATTAACGCAGAGTATATCGCTATTCTGATTAAAGTATTATAGTGTTATGACTATTATTTCGGACATGAGGTTTCCCGAGTCCAGAATCTAAACGTTTACTATTCGATCACAATTATTTTTAATTATTTATTAATTTATTTATTTTTAATATAAATTTTTGTGCAACACCGATTTTAAACTTAGTATACATTAGCTTGCATTCTCACACTGGATTTTGAGTCGTGAGTTTTTGTACTCAGGTCCATGCAATCAGTCCATTTCAGTTCAAAGTGACCTTCTGATTAACCCATGGACGGAATTTCTCCGAAGTCTTGTTTTTCTTCTCTGTTTTGTTGTTACACGTAATGCTTTCGACTGTACGCTGACACCTGGCCCAAACTGTCACGCAGTCTACCCGATTGGAATGTACCTCACATCTTACAAATAAATCGTTCGATTTGCCATCTCTCCAAAACCGTGCGTACAAAGGATGAAGTGAAACGCTGAATAGATTTGATTGTAAATTTATTCGTAAAACACCACACTAATTTTGAAAAGCAAAAATGCAATCAAATGATCGACATTTAGAAAATTCCAAGTTCTCTTAGTAACGTGAGTATTCCCAACTTTTGAGCCGCTTCCTCTTTGAGCATGGCCTCCTGGCGAGGACCCATAATACTGCTCAGATCCATCGAGGCAATCGATTGGAACGTTGTGTGTGCTTCTTGCCTGTCAGAAATCAAATTAAGTTCATGACCAACATGCGTTATCTTTAAAATATTACTTGTAAGTTTTTATAGACCCAAGTTGTATGGAATTCCCTTAATTACGACCTGCCTTTGTCATTGGTACTGATGATATCTTCGTTTTAAACTCTCTTTGAACACTCAACCTTTTGATCATATAGTTTAAACCAGTACTCTATATTTTTATCTTTGTTTCAATTTGGTTGGCCTTTTAGGATGTCTGTGAGCTGAATCAGCTCTGGAACAGGCATTTATTCGTCTAAGTGAATAAAGTATTATTAATATTGTACAACATTTGCTGATAAGTACATTACTGTTCAGAATAACGCACATTAGAATGTATAACGCTATATGTATAACTGCTCTTAGTTGAATTTGGTGATCTTACTCACAATTTAGGGCGTAATTCTTCTAATGCAAATTGCAGGCTGTGGGTGATGACGCGGTAATCCCTCAAGACGTCGACAATTCCTCTGATACTAGAGGACACTGCAGCAAAGTCAGTCTGAGACTACATTCAGCATAACATTCGGTACTTACACAAAACATCACAGAAGGCTTGGCCATAGGCGTCTGCACCCTGGGCACTCAACCCAGTGACGATGCCAACCATTTGCATGAAGCCAGTAATTTTACTATCGTTGGATGCAAGGAGCTTTCCAAGAAGAAGTTTGGCTTCTTCGCAATGAGTTTCCCTCTTGTAACGCGTGGTTGACCTCCGGTTAGGGCCTCCTGGACCAGCGCCTGAGATGGACACATGGTTTACGTCTGAATATAATGGAGCATACTTACCTAATGCCAAAATCGACACCATCGCCAAATAACCTGGAATTTCAACATGGTTTCCATAATTGCATGGCAAATGGGCGCTGGTCACTGACCTTGACTCTCGGCGACCCCTTGAGGATCTAGATTCAGGAAACCAGTCCTTTCTGCTAATGCGAAGATTTGCAGCTGAATTCGAGACGTCGTCTGATCAACCCCAGAAATGACCCCCTCTGCATAAACAGCTGATATCACAAAGAAATAAAGTCGATTAGGTGCCGACCATGCTGTGAGGCTATCTGCAACATTGGTTTCATTTGCTGGACCATCGCAACATCCAAGTCGTATGCTCTGCGAATGAATTGTTCCAGAATACCGGTGGAATCCAGGTAATTGACAACTTGATCGACATCAACACCTGCATGTAATTGACACTGTTGAGACTGGTATGTAGCCATAAACTATTGTGGTGTCCATCTCATTACAATGATCTCGTAAATATCCCCTCTTCTTACCAAAAATTGATAAATATATCTGCATAACATAAATTATAGTAAATATTTCGGTTTTCTCACCAACAACATTACAAATCACATCTCGAACTTGATGTCTATCGTCGATGTCGACAGTTGTCGCCCACTGCACAATGTATCTGAGATCAAATCCTGTCTCAGCCTTAACACCAAGCACTGTCCCCTCACTCCCATCTAGAATTGCATCGGCCAATCTTTCACAGGTACGTTCTGTCTGTGGAACTTCACGGTTATGGAAATTAACTGCAATGAGGTTGAAAGGGTTGTTGGATAATTGTTTTGATGTTGCATGCATTATAATATTGACAATGTTATGCATTATGGCAGTCAACTTATGTTTCTTACTGAAACGATTCGAATAATTAGATTAAGTTCAGTCATACAATGTCTACGAGATTATGAGATTATGACACTATACGTCAACAAATATCACAACATGAAATATTTTAACGCAAAGAAAACGAGACAATCAATCAAGCACGATATCAAGAAAGCAGTTGTAAAAACTCACCAATAAACTGTCCACTACTAAAACATCCATTAACAATTATTTTTAACAAATGTCTAGCATACGGTCACTCTCCCAATCAACTCAAGAAAGAAAAAAATATATATATTTTGACATACACAGAGAAATGAATAACACATTATAAACAACTATAGGCCAATTACAATTCTATCCTCTCTGTCCAAAATCCTTGAAAATATAATCGTAGCAAAAAGACAGATGAATTTATTCATAAACACTTAATAATATAAACCAATGTGAATTCAGACCAAATCACAGTACAACTGAGACGTTTACTCAACTTCTCGACAGCATTATATTTGGAAGAGGACAGAGCCTCGAACTGATATGAGGTTTATGACGTCACTTATAAACGGGAATCCTTCCAGAGGGTCAGATAGAGGCAGGTCACAATTATTGTAATCTACTCGGATTGATAATTTTGTGAAAACTACACAGACGAGGGGAAAATGTCACCCTATATAGTTACTCCCTGGTCAGGAATTAAACCTTCATCTCCTAGACCAGATTTCATGAACTTCCCGCAGTTCGGTTTAAAACTTGGGTTAGATTAGCTAACAGTTTTAGTTAGGCCAGATATATATATGCATATGACCAAAGAAATGAATAATCGTGATTTATGGGCAACGCTGTGAGTACTTTGGTGGTTTTAATGTGCTGCAAAACAAAAAAAAAAACAAAATTATAAATTATATCATTATTCATTACAAATCGATGGTACACAAAATTGAAAAGATAAAAATTACTCACAACCAGTGGACACAGTCAAGGATGCGAGGAGGAGAATCGCAGTTAACAAAACCATGATGCAAAAAGATCTCTACCACAGCATGAACTCGACATTTATAAGGAGAATTGATACCACCGGGGGAAAAAGACGATTACTTAATATTACGTTGTTCAGGGAGCAGGAAAATTGCCCCATTAAATGTTTTGAAGGCTGAATTGGAGCATCATTATTGTAGAAGCCAGTTTAACCAAAATTGTTAATGTACTTTTTGCTAAGCGTTTTTTATATACGAACTTTGCTATTAATAGGCTGAGCCATTCACTTGCACAAGCCATACAGGCATGAAATTAGCCCTATCCTGCCTGTCAGCATTTGTAGATTCACTAATGTGAAGATGGCTCCAATACAATTGAGTACAGAAAGAGTAAAGGTTATTGTTGCCAGAGAGCGGACGAATGGCTCCAACTCAGGTCTGCTCCGGAACAAACAGAAGAAATCGATAAACGAATAATAATAATTATTATTATTATTTATTTCGTACGAAAACATGTACAGGAAAAATGAACGGATAAAGAAAAACAAAAACGATAAAGGTAAAGATAATGGTAAATATAAGTGCATACAGTAATCCAAATGTGAAACTAGGCTCAAAGACAAACGAACGACATCGACCAATGAATGAAATCGACAAGCTGGGATTGCCTTCCTGCTGGAAGAGGCAGGAAAACGTCCGAGACGTTGTGCTGTTCATCCCAATTTACAAGAGGGACGAGCATGGATTCTATGGCGGTAGAACTGGACCCCCACCCAGATAAATAATACATGTACTATAATAGAGGGCAGTCAGAGAAGACATTGAGAATGCCTCCAGTCGGTTCAAGAATCCGTTACACTGAGATACGTGTATAATTTCATATAATCTATTAGGTATCAATGTCTCCCATTCCTGTACCCGCTTAATTGCTTATCAATCCATACACATTAAATTATTTTGATTATCCTTTTAATGCTACACTTTTGTATAGATAGTTTCACACTATATATAATAGAGATAATTCTTGCTCATGAATAAGTTACGAAATTAAGTTAGTTATCAGTAACATATTACCCAGTACATACAACATATGCATCGATTTGAAATATGACTTGCAATGTGATTTGACCCACCATTTATTACTGAGAAAATGGCATATTCAAGAAAAACACATGTTTATTAAAAACTGGACAATGACACAATAAATTTGACACTTTGAATAGACGTAATTATCAAATGGACTTAATGAGTTCAATAAATTATATGAAATAAACATCACCATTCAAAAAGTACATGTATTATAATTATAATTATATCCACGGCCTGCATTGCCACATGCAGCTGTGACACTGTGCTCTGTCCTTGATTACTGTGGTCTGGAAGACATGAGAAGCTTGGGGAGAAGGTGCGTGGGTTACTGAAGCATGGGCATCCGGAATTCGGACTTGAAATGGAGCCGCCTCTGCCTTATGGAAGAACTCCATACTCTGTAGTTGTAGAAGGCTGTTTTGCTCAGGTTGCATTCTCTGCATTCACCTGGTGCATGCCCGGAAAAAATGGTCTTCCGGATCGTCATCGGTAGCCAACAACTGCCTCCTTGTCTCCCTGTAGGCCTCGAGCAGGCTTGGCACGGCAGACGATGACCTGGGCCGCTAACTCCGGAATGCCTGCTGCCTCTTATCCAGAGCAGGTTCCTCTGCACCACGATCTGTTTCAAGACTGAAAAGAAAGAGGAGAGAAATTACAATGCTGAATGCTATATAAACATTGTTGTTGATTAGATACTGACGTTATGGTTGTATTTAACGTTATGATTACTAACTGCGATCTTCGGCAATCATAAAATATTAATTATTGTTGCCTATTCTTTGCTAGAAGCGTGGTAAGCGAGAATTACAGAGTGAAAAAGAAAGATCGAAATTTTGGCGCGAAACTGCAGACGATCTAAGTATGGAAAACGAAAGTGGTGTCGATTTTCGCGACTTTTATGAAAGCCTCGGAAAGAATGTGTACTACAATGTACTACATCAGCGTCTTCTG
>KB308810.1:238884-258927 GCA_000328365.1 Capitella teleta | reverse complement strand
GTCGCTGCAAGGAGCTCGTGCAGAAGCAGAGCAATTTGGTCGGTTGTGGAATGATGAGGTAGAAAGCCGAACTGGTTATCCACGATTAGTTCATTGCCCATCAGGTGTTGGAGAAGGGCATCATTTATAATTTTTTCCATTATCTTCCCTACACAGGAGGTCAGGGATATGGGCCGGTACTGGTTGGGGTCTGTGCGTTGGCCTTTATTCTTGTAAACGGGAACAACGGCAGCCAGTTTCCACTCTGTTGGGACGACTCCTTCTGTGAAACTCTTGGTGAAGAGAATAGCCAGGGGGACGTGGAGACTGTCTGAGCAATTCTTCAAAGTGCTCGGTTGAATTCCATCCGGACCAGAGGCTTTGTTGATATTGAGGTCCTGCAAGATCTTCTTGACACGATACTCATTGAAGAGGATATCCGCCAGTGTTGAGTCTGTTCTCTTCTTAAGACTGGGGAACCGGGGTCGGGATGAGGCTCGGGACTTCGCAATAAAGGTTTGATTGAGGATTGTTGCCTTGTCAGCGCATTTACGGCAACAACCCAGAAAACTGGTTGCTCTCGGTTGGAAGAAGAGCAATGACGGTAAATTCCACAGGGTTTTTGATTAACGAGACAAGCACAGAGAACAGTCAGCCCAGTAGCAAGCATAGAAATAGAAAATCGACCGGTTCGTGGCGAAATGAAGAGTTTAATTGCGATAATTGCGTCCAGAAGGATTGGATTGGAAGCCATCTTAAGACACAGTCTTCAGATGGCACTCAATATATATAAATGTGCAGCCAGCAAGCTTTGTTTCGCGGGGGTGGGCGGGATTTTTTAAACACACTCTGACCACTGGCGCCAACAAGAGAGAGCATTCCACAATACACTCTGGCAAGTAGCGAAACTCACACACACAGGGTGATTCGTAAATCATATTTAATGAAAAAAAATAAAAAATCTTCTTTAATTTCTCTTATTATTAATTCTTATAGTAATTAATCCTCATTAAATTTCAATTCACAATTTTCATTTTTTTTTTTTTTTTCAAGTTCAATTAATTCTTCAATCACAACAAAAGCACATTTTGTCACCATTCTATCTATATTCTTCATCAATCAACTACACATACATCATATTACATAATATATGCACCTATGGTATTATTTTTATTTCTCCTTTTTTCCTTTCTTTTGCTCTTTCTTTGATTCTTTCTCCTCCTTTCCTTTCGAACCACCTTCATCACCTGTATGAAGAACAACAAAAAATTCAAATTCAAATTAATAATTGTGAGTTGCCAATTCAGATAAAAATTCAATCAGTCATAAATATTCACACAATTATTCCATATAAGTAAAACAACATTTATTTCACGACATATAGAATATTCATAACGCGCATTTATATGCATATATATAGCGTTATGAATTTCACAAGCATTCCTTCTTTTAATTCGCAAAATTGCCGCCGTCACATATCATCATTTACTTTGAACATACCTTCTTAAATGCGTCGTTTGATAAGAGCACTTGTCATTTATCTGAATGTGAGTAAATTCTTTCGTTTAAATCTTTAGTCTCATTTGCTGTGTGATTAAGCAATTACTTTTTATAGGTGAAAATACGACATTTTTTCTTACCTTTGACGATTCCAAGCCAAACCACTAAAGAAAGAATTAATCAAATAATTAATCTATGATGCTTATTTTTCTCATAACCCAGCTGGGACTCAAAATAATAATATTCCATTTAATGTATAATTAATCCATGGGTGAAGAAGCAGTTTGCTTCATACTGCTGCTATGTAAATTTACATGTAAACTAATTATTATTAAGTTATTACGGAATTTTCTTACCTTTGGAGTCAGGTCCTTCATATTGCTCATTAGTCTGAAAAGTCAGAATATTCTCGCATTTATAGAAATAACTTCTCTTTTTTTTCAGCAGAGTATATTTCTTGCTACAGTTGTCAAATATGTCTGGTCAGGCAGGAACTTTGAAATTTCTCTTTCGCCTTATAATCTTTCCAAGGATCTACTCTTTGTTACCAAATGCATCAGTATTGATTTATTATTTACTACATTCTCTGGATATGTCTCGTATATTTTTTAACAGAAATATTTCACATACTTAACATCTAAAAACTTAAATACCAATTCCTCCTTAAATACCAAGCAGTGAAAAAAAATATATATATAAAAAAATAAACCTCTTTGCAGTAATAAGTTTTTGTTTTTCATAATTAAGCAGCCCATGAAATAATAAAAAGCATAAAAAAAAACAATGTTGTCATTTATTTCATTCATTATATAAATAAAAGGTGGTTTTTTTTTTTCTCTTCTCTTTACTGGGTGGTCAACAAAACAGAATTTCAGCAGCAGCAGCATCCCAGAGAGGGAGAGAGACAGACAGAAAGAGTGAGCCAAGAAATTCATTCAACAAGTGAAATATTTAAGTAGGTTGGTTTTTATCCTGCTGACGGACCATAGCCAGTAGTTTGTCCATTTTCGCAATTTCAAATTCCCGACGCTGAGCCTCTTTCTCGGCTGGCTTCATCTGCTCCTGGCCCTTCTTTTCCTGTTGCGAATAAATTAGCATGTAATTAGCATATATAATGAGCTCTTTAATTCGTGGGTGCGGATGAATGAATCGACATGCTTCGTGAAAGAATTTTCAATAAACGTACGATGTGATAATATATATCACACTTAGTGAAGCAAGATTATAGAAAAATTAAGCAAATTTACTTCTAAAAAAAAAACAAAAAAATACCACGACCACACGAAATGAATTTGCATAATGAATATAATTATTTACGATTGAAATTAAACCAAAAGTTCTCTCCTACTCTGTGAAACATGCGTTGATATATTTCATGTTTACCTTCAGCGACGCAAAGCCTGTTGACTAAAGGATGAAACGGTTAATGAAGTTAATAGGCATTTTGAATAAATTAATTAAAACACAAACACACAATGCAGTCATGACATAATCAGAGAGAGGGGCAGCTAGTCATTATGTAATAACACTGATTGCATCACGACTGCGTTGTCACACGTCAGCATGCATGGTACATTGATTGGCAGGGTACACCAGGGAACGGGGTGTTTCTGGTGGGAACGGGGTAGATTACCTTGAATCGTTCATGCCTATCTGGCTCTTTTTCCTTAATTAGCGGGAATGAAATCATTAATCAAGTGCATTCTGGAATGTTTTAATTCCCAAGAGGCAATAACACGGTGCATGCATAAAGGACAGGAGCGTAAAAGGTTAGGTAGAGGTAGCACAGCAAGATTTCAATCATGTTAGAAATAAATTTCAAGCAATTTCAAAGAAGAAAAAGTGCATCAGGAAAAAACTCAGCTTGATGTCAGCAACATCAAACATAATTAGTAAACAATCCATTTTAACCAACTCTTACCTTGGGCATCTTTCGAAGATTTGGAGAGAGCTTCAAACTGGTCACATAACCGCTGAAGCACAAAAATATATAAAAAAAGTATAAAAAAAAGAAGACTGGAATGTGCTCACCGGTCGTCCCCAACCACAATGACAGGGTACTTAGGGTTGAATGCGATGTGTGTCAGTTTGGTCTTCTTCTTTGGAGTCACCAACTGGTCACAGATCGGCTCATATTTGTTGACGTTCAAATCAAAGACGTGGCACTGAAGACAAGACAAGCGAATGCTGTGATAAGCTGCCACCGATAAGCTATCGCGCCGTACCTTTCCGTCGGCCGTCACAGCCGCAAACACCGTGGACGAGTACGGAGCCCAAGCCACGTCCCCCACGGCGCTGTTCAGATCAAACGTGAAAACTGGCTCCCTGTGCAGCGAAACAAAACATGACGATGATTCAGCACAGGCAGCTAGAGCTCACGCACTTTTTGCTGTTGGTTCTGTCCCAGATCTTCACGGTCCAGTCGGCTGAACACGTCATGTAGATTTGAGGGTGGAAGGTGTTCCACGCCACGCGGTACACCGCCATGTGGTGAGCGGCAAATTTATCAAGGAACGTTGAAGAGTACGCCTTTGAGCAGACATAGATCATTCCCTCTTCCGTGCCGACCAGGAAAAGGTAATCCTTCTCCTTGTGGAAGTCAAACGCAGTGCCGCCACCTGGTGGGGGGAGGGTTGGTTACACGATCATTTTCCGCTCAGATAAAAAACATCAATTCCAGATGTATAAATTTGAAGCTGCAATCTTGCTTCAATGTTAAATAAATAAGGGGTGTGGGGGGGAGTAAACTGAAGTACTGTACACATACATGTACTATATGGTGAATATAATATTTGCCGTTTTCTATATTGCAATTATATTGGCAATATATAATTTCTATATTGCAATTATATTGGCAATATTAATTTCAAATTTGCAACAATGGAACTCCTAAAGAGAGAAATCTTTGTGACTTTTGTCATCCTTATTTACTTCTGAATGGGCGATTTTTTTTCAAATCGCCAAGTTAAATCGCTCACCAATATTAGTACTTTTACAGTATGGGATCATGAGAGAAGCATGCACACGACGTCCAATTGTGATGGTTGTTAAGGAGGTTGTTATGCAGAGGACGGCTGTAGCACTCACTGAAGAGAGTGTATCCCTCATGTGGAGGCTTATTGACAATGTTATCTAGAGGCAGCAGCAGCAGCAGTAAATGAACAATTAGAGACACATGCAGCCACAGAGCAAGAAGCATGGTTCACGCAGTTTCATTAGTTAATTGCATAAATTAGTCCACTGACCCAGAGTGTCGATGACCGTTCCGTCTGGGCCTTCGGCTGGCACATCGTCCAGCTGCAGTCGGATGACGTCGTAATGGTGAAGTTCATTCTGCAGCACAGAAGATTTAATTAAAGAAAATGAAATAAAACGTGGATTCACTTTAATCAGGGTCCAGGATGAAACGCGGCCGTCAGTTGAGACAGAATAGAAGTTGAGGTTGTAATCAAGGTCTTCTTTTTGCCAGCGAACCTGAAAAAATATCCGGTTGCTAGGAGATAAGTCAATCACCATAGCAACGGTTTCACACCTGCCAGACAGGGTCGGTATGCTTGCCGGTCTTTGCAGTGCTCATAAAGATTGGCCCAGTCTTGTTCTCCACCACGTTGAACACACCGACGCTGCCGTCGTAGAAACCAACGCAGACGAGGTACGGCTGCTCCGCGTGAAAGTCCAGACTCATGACGCCAGAGTCCGTCTGGAAGATGTACTCTGGGTACGAAGGGTTCTTCAGGCTGCAGAACTGAATCAGGCCTTGATTCTGCTTCAAGAAATCGTCTGCAATTTAATCTGTAATTTTAAATTTATCATTTCACAGGCGCTCACAAGATCCGTGTCCGACCACAAAGAAATCCATAAACTTGGGACTCCAGCAGAGAGACGTGACCGCCAATTTCTTCGCTTTCTCGTGCGAGAACTTCCAGAGAGGAAGCAGTGTTCCCTCTTGGTCGCGGTACTCGTCCGATTGATCCTCATAATACTTGAAATCTGCAAGCGAATCAAGTTGAGATATTTCTCAAGAAATATATATCGATAATCACCGAGCGCAACATCTTCGAACGTGTTCTGATTGACCATCCGCTCGACTATCTTAGCGGCCGTCGCAACACGTGTGATGTCATCGCTCTGTAAACGAACAACTCAGTTGAAAGGAATCTACAATTTGATGGATATTTAAAAAATTGAAAACCAATGAAGTGAGCGAAAGAGGATTCGGTGCTGAGAATTTACAAAACAGAGAGATGGCTACTGAAGCTGATGACCAAAGGACGGTAGACGACCCAATGCTAATAGACAGTGTGATCCAGGATTATTGAGTGCAAAGAAATGCTGCTATGCCTGCTACTCGGTAATTACTGGCTTCAATTGTTTTCCTGAATTTACTTGATTCAATCTGGTTAAAACAATCCTGGATACAGTGCAATTGTTTTGGGGTTTTTTTTTTTAAATGATTGACAACTTTGAAGAAAAAAATAAGACGTAAAGACAATTCAGAGAATCTTACGTTCAGAGCAAATCGCTAAGCAGTTCTTAATTTAATCTCAACAACTTCTCAAAATATTTAAATATGAAGGGGAAAAAAAGCTATGCCGATCCTTGATTATATGACTTCCTAAAATGCTTAAATTATTCGAGATAACAAATTGAAACCAGTAGAAAAAAAACCCTAAAATTCTTTGAATTTGAACAAGAAAGAAGATCATAAGCCTCTATTTTGTAATAATATTGCCGATAGATAAAATTACCAAATAACTCTGCGCCTGTGAAGATAGAATGAGGATTAGGATAATTATTCAAGATGAAAATAGAAACACATGCTGAATAAGAGTGAGTGAGAATCAAAATTGAGATGCACTTAAATTCCTAAATGAATAAAAAGATTAAAAACATCAATTCACACATTGGCTTCATATTTGCATATTGATTTGAGGAAATCTGAAACATTGCAAGCCCCTAAATAATGAATACGAGAAAAGATTTATTTTAAAATAAGAAAAATCTTACGCCTTCCAGCACCTCAAAAGTTACGCAAATGAAAGAGTTTGGAATTAGTTTGTAACAATATTTTGTTGTTATTATTATTATTGTTTATTTCTGGGGGGCTTTTTAATTGCAACCACAAGAGCTAAATGAATAAACACTCCTTAATTTCTATATCTTTCCCTTCAAGGTTTTTATAAGTTATTAAGCTCTAACTAATAAACATACATAAAAACATAAATTATTTATTCGGGAAGAAATACTGCACAAGAGTCCTTAACACATTCACCGCCAAAGACGAGAATTCTCATCTTTGCGCTGTGGGAAATGAGAAGTATGGATGGGTAAATCTGCCATTTCCATAGCAACCGTTTACAAACAAGAGATTATTGAGACTGAATCAAAGATAAATGCTGCTCACCTGGTTGTCAACCACAGTCAACTTCTTCCGTTTGGATTCCTCATCTTTACGACCGGCAACAACTTTCTTATCTTTATTCTTCTCCTAAGCAAGAAATGAGAATTAGAACAAGAATAATTATAAACACAATTGAATTGATACAATAATAATGAAATATGGTTTATATATAATGGCGTCATTAATTAATTTCATGCAGGACGTTTTAGCGTAATACAGGGGAAAGTGCCTTCATGCATCTTCTGTCTATGAGTACTCGATAGCATTGTGCAGTTGGATGCAAATCAAGCGGGAAGCCACGCCACCAAAGTTATACGTCAGCTCTCGTCCACAGCAGAGCGTCAGGGGTCAGAAATCCTTCGTTCTGATTGGTCAGTCACGCACAGGAAGTAGAAAGGCGGAGATATAACGAGTGATTAATGAATAATGAACCGCACACATATTATGGTATGTTTAAGTGCCATATATGCACATAGAAACATTCCTTTTGTATATTTGCGCTATATGAATAAATTATTATTATATTGAGATAGTTCTGTTTACCCTCTTCTGTTCAGAAAATTCAAAGAATAATAAAAATATCCACATTGATAAATTGCTAAACTTAAATTGAGAGAATACAGTCAGACCTCGTCTCAATCTGCAGATTATCTCTGATACCTGAATTCTCGCTTGTAGCCACACTGTAGCTCTACAGCTGGACCACATCAAAGAGATCGGTGGCAGTGGACGGTGATGAGCTCACGATGATCCCGGCATTTTCGTTTGCAAGGCAGCTTTAATTATATATAGCATTGGATTTGCTGGACGCGCGCTACTGCTGCTCCTGAGCAGTAGCTCAACGGCTACAGTCAAGAATTCGGGTCAAAGTGCCATTTAAAAAAAGTGGCTTATGAAGGGATAAGAAAGAATGAACGAGGTCTTCACTGCAGTCCGGTTGAATATCATGCGCATATGGATCATGCAGATAGAAGGGTGACCAAAATTCCACAATGTAGTTCCTCTTTGTAAATATAACACAGAAAAGACGAGCATAAGGAATTTTGACGTCAAGAGGGAGATTAAAAGTTGCGGCATGCACCGTGGGAGCTGCTTCCTCCGCAAGCTGTTGGGAATTGTACAAGGCAGAGATATACATCACATCATGCAATAAAGAATATTCAATAAAGGACGCATCGCTATGGCAACCGTATACTAGTATGCAGTGGTAATTGATATACAGTGAAACCCCGCTAACTTGAAAACGAATAACTCGAAGACCCCTCTTCGTCGAAATGTTTTCAAAGTCCTGACGACTCCCCTATACTTTAGCATTGCAGATTCCTCGGATTCCTCGAACCCCACTTCGTCGAAAAACCCGTTCCTCGAACATATTTTTTGGTCCCTTGAGCAAAATCGAATCGTAATCGAAGTTTTTTTTTGTTTTTTTTGTTTTTTTAGATCAAAGAACCCTTTCCCTAATTGCAATTAACGCAACTCTGTTTACAGTTTTGGACAATCGTTTACAAACAGAGTCCGACTAGCGTGCCACCTCTTGCATTGTTCAGAAATCAGCGTTTCCGTCTCTGTCTTTTCATTGCGTAATCGACCGCATCGTGCCGATTAAAGCAGCCGCCATGTTCATAGGTTCAATTTGCAGCCAGCGTTCTTTTGTTCACAATGCTTGGTTAACAATAGAAGAAGAGAGAGAGAGAGCATGTAGTGGATATTCGATCAGATCGAGTAAAACACATGAAGGCGTCTTTGATGAAGACAATTACAGAAAGCGGTATAGCCTCAGATGTTGAATAGGCGGGAAACATCAATAATAAACAAACTCGATCTGCCCATCAGTATAAAACCCGATCATTCGTCACAACAAATTAATCAGTCTGTCGACAAATCTCTGCGAGACATCTCTGCAATAATGGCGACTAAAAGAAAGATCGCGTTTGTAACCCTGGAGACCAAGTTCCTGGCGATCAGCGAAGCTGAAGCTAGAGGGAAGAAAAAGGCCATCGCCGATAAGTTTGGAATCCCGCCAAGCACCCTGTAAACTTGGATCAAAAATTCTGAGAAGATTCAAGCGCATTACAGAGAGAGTAGATGTGACAGGAAAAGAGCGAGGTTGTATGTATATCCGGACGTGGAAGAGGCGTTGATGCTGTGGTTCAAGGCGGCAAGAACAAAGAATATCCCCCTCTCTGGGCCGATTTTGTAGATTTTGTAGTAAACAACGCAAACAAATCGTTTTAATTTTTTTGTTCATGTGTTGGCAGCTTTAAAGTGTTCAAGGGTAGGTCATTACACTATCATAACGTAATTTGTGATGAATACGCTATCATAACGTCATTTCATAGATCATAACGTTACCAAAATGTTGAGAATTCGAAAACCCCGATTCGTCAAAAATCCTCTTCGTCAAAGTGTTTTCGCTGGTCCCTTCAAATTCGAGTTAGCGGGGTTTCACTATACAAAAACAGAGTAGTCTGTGTATGGTACACTAAGCAGAAATAAAATTGAGATCAAAATACAAAACACGGGAAGATTTGAGTATCAATCGAAAACCGTACAAGACAGTGCATAATAATGGACAAAACAGGCAACAGAGACATGCTACCTGTTCTGCACACTATGAGAGAGAAATAATAGAAAAAAGGAGATTTTTAATACAAACAAGCTCAAACAGCGGCAAACAGCGCGAATGGATGACGTACCTGCTTCTCAAAGTCCTCCTGGTACGCGTCATAGATCTCCCATTGAGTGATGCTTCCAGCAAAGGTTGCTCTCGGGGGAGGTTCTGTGGCACACCCTCTCTCCTGCAAGTGCTCAATCAGTAAATGCAAGTATCAACATCAACAGTACCCTGTGTGGGTTGTTGTACGTTTGCGAAGCTCTCTCACTGTAGTTGAACTGGTTCGTCAGTTTCTTGTCTGACCCCCCGGCAGATGCCCCCGGAGCAGGGGTCACTCCCCCGTCTTCCGGGACGTCTGCCTCCTTCTGCAGGAAATCAAACGCTCAGTAGGGAAATAATTTGTTGTTTTAGTGTCGTTGGCTAAGCAGGCAAGTAGCTTTCAGGTGGACGTAATAATTAATTATTATTTAAATGTCGTTAAAAATAAATAAATCTACAAGTGGATACAAACAAACGCGTCAAACAAGACGCAAAAAAAAAAAAAACAAAACGCATTTTTCAGGGAGAAGAAAAAGCCGCAAATGCACTGTGAAGAAACCCATTAAAAGGCAAATGAATTAAAACATAACTTGTGACTGAGAGTGAGTTATCATATTTGTTGAGAGGTAAAAAAAGTGACACAGCCGACGACACTATAGCGTCTACCTCATCGTCATCCTACGGTAATTAATAAAGATTTGGATAATAAAAGAAGTAAGAAGGTTTACATATAAGAATTGATGAGCGCAATTATAAAATGTTGAAAGCGAATATAAAAATTTATTCTGAGAGAGATATTAAAAAGAGTGACTTAAATATATTGAGGAGGAGTGAAATATCATTGATATCGTAATGGAATCATGCGCTGAACATGGGTCGTATGGTGATGCATGATTTCTTATCGGCCTTATCTGTCGATGTCTCTACCTCCAACTCCTTCTTCTTCTTTCGCTTTCCTTTCTTCCCCATTTCTCGCTTTCCTTCCTTTTTAGCAGCTTTTTTCGGTTCCTCGATTACAGGTGGCTAACGATCACGCAATATTTTTCAATATAAAATCTTACGTTTTCAACGATTCACTTCTTAACGTATAGAGGGTGCTCTGACTCACCTCGCCTTCTTTTTCGCCGTCTTCGTCAGCGGGTTTTTCCCCTTCAGCCTTTTCGCTTGCTTGTTCGTTAGCTGCAGGAGAAAAAAACGCATCAAATATGGTTGACTAATGAGGTCATAATCTATCAAACAAAAAAGTCCTTCAGCAAAAAGATGTGCTTATCTAAAACTAGAAGTGAACTCTGATGATTTCTACAAGAGAAACTCACTCAGCTACGCGACAAAGAAAATCAGGAAAATAAACGGCATATTACATATACAGGAACTAAACCAAACAAGCGTCTCTTGAATTAATTGTTACCTGGGGGGGGAAGCTTTGATTGCTCTGTGAGAAGAATACACATGCAGTCATCTCCAATTTACATCGTTGAAAGATAGAGATTACAATGGAAATGAAGAGAACTGACCGTCCGCCTGTGCTCCACGTGCCATCTGCCTTCTCGCCTCGTCCGACTCTTTGTGAATCATGTTGCCATCGAGAGCAAAGTGAATTGCTAGCTGATCTACGCTCGATATTTGCTTGAACTGGCAATCCTGTCAAAGTAAAAAATAAATAAAAACTCAAAGAAGATTTCAAGTTGTTTACCTTGAAGTTGTATCGGACAATGTTCTGCGGGGCGTGAGGGTTGTTGGCCGTTAAGATGCGTGTGAATTCTTCCTTCAGTTCCTGTTGATGAAATTATACGAGTCAATAGTGAATTATGACCTTGATTAAAAATATCACTAACAGCTTCAGTCAACTGGAGCTGATCATCAGGTTTCACCAGCGATTTCGGCTGAAAAGAAAAATTTCATCAGATTTCTTTCAAATTGTTATTCTTTTCTGACCTGCGTCCAGTCATCATCGTGTCCGTCACCCATCTCTGTTGCGTTGTCATCATCCTGAAATTCAGAAAGTTTGCCGAACCTCATTATTCCAATCACTTTCATGTTTATAACAATGCTGATTTTCATGAGTTGATAGATTTTATTTCAACAACTATATTGCATACATGTCTCTGGTTTATATTATTAATAAGAGAAATATGATTAGCATCAGGAAACATTCTAATCAAAAGATGAGAACAAACGCCATTTCATGAACATCCCATGCCAGGATTAATCACAACAAAAAAAGATGATAAACGAAAAGTTGATAAAAATAAGTTAATTAACAAGGCATACAACACATAATTTATAAACCAATAATAAAACTCAAAACGTGCAATATATATATTATTTGGAGATAAGAAAAAAATTAAAACAAAGAAGTCAGAATTAGAAGAACATTGATTGGAGGAAAGAAAGGATTTCTTTGGATTACTGAACTTAGGATGAAATTGAGGGTATTACATAATAACGATGGAAAGCAGTGTTTATAGTGGTTACAGTAATGAGGAGTGGTTGCTATTTGCAGATAAATCATTGGCGGGAATTAATCGTTTTAAGACGCGTTAAGATTTCATCAGAAGCACATTGAAGGGAAGAAGAGGAAGCGGCTGATTGGAGGGAGAGGGGGATGAGGAGGAGGAGGAGGAAGAGGGACCCTAAGAATACCTTCGTGAATAGCGGCCTACCCGCTACGCTAAAGCGCTTTGAGCGAGCGGGTCTTCCAGTACTAGAGGCTGCATCCGAAGTCTGCAAGAGTTGTTGGGTCAAAGGTCATTGAAATAAAAGAGAAGAGAGTGTTGTGAGAAAGAAAAGAAAACATGTATCATACACGTTCACACGGCAGTCGCTTTCATGTGAAGCACTCACCCGGATGGCACGCATTGCAGGCTTGCGTTTGTCAGAGGCACCAGCGGCTGGCTACATCACAACGGCAAATTAACGTAAAAGCAGCAACAGTCAATAACAAAAGCTCCCTTTCTGCACTAAAGCTGACAGCATACATATGTTTTCAAAACTATATGTAACATTTTTCCTGAATTTAATCAATTACTGACAGAACAATAAAAAGTTGCAATTTAAGCAAAAAAAAGTTAGTCCTAATCAGGTTCATGGCAGATTGAATCATCCCAGGTATTACGATTAGGAACGTACACTGAATGCTTGCAATTTATACTCCTGAAAGAAATAGCATTTTCAAAAAGCCTAGCCTACTATACCTAGCTACAGAGAAAAGGTAATAATTGTAATAAATAGCCAGACAAAAAGAACATTCAGTATCAGTGACTCAAAGATACAAGTACAATGGAGTCTGGGGGTTTGCACCAAACGAGGTCCTGATTCGCTATTTTGCGAAGGATTGCACCAAACCTAAAATTGAGCACTGATATTAATTGGAACTTTGGTGACCTCATGCAATTGCCACAAAAGATAAATGTCGAGTTTTTCATCATTGGCGGCTTGGACTTTGAGCGTCGCACTGTCGGGTTAGTGTCATTGACGCCAATATATGCAAGTAGAATATGGAAGTCTGGCTGCTAATTATCCGTTATATTCAGAATTATGTATATATGATGTAGGTCACAAATAAATGCCAGCATAAGGAGGGTAAACTACAGGACTTCAGAAGACGACAACTCAGCTGGATTGTCGCTATCTGGCCAGCTGACTGAGTTGGCGAGTCTGAGCTACCAAAAATAACCCCCATCAAATTCTCTATTCATTCAGGGCGGCGATCGTCAAATGATAACTATCGCCAATTGACCAGAATTACAAATCAACATGGACAAAACCACAAATACATATCATGTACATAACTCCATTAGCAGCCATATCTGCCATCTGGGGGCCGGTATATACAATAGGAGTCTTGGAACGAGATTAGGACATACCATTAATTATGGGGTTGGATTTCAGAACTGCAGTCTGCAGTCACAGCAGTGACTGGCAACATGAATTGAATGTTCAACTTGAATCTGAACTTCCAGAATTCTATAACTAACTTGAACTTCTAACGAGTAACTAAAGAGTAAACTTAAAGTAATTCAATTCTAACAACCAACTTCCAAGCAGTAGAAATCGACATAATTTCAATTCCGATGGAGTGCAAACCACTTTTAAATAAATCCCCTTGACCTACCGCTCGACCCTTTGGGTTTCCTTTCGCTGGCATCTGAAGCAAGGGTGGAATTTCAATAAAACTACACCCGCGACTGCTTCGATAACTCCACAGGAAACAGGACGCTATCGGTTGCTAACGACACGACGCATGCGCGGTAGCTATGAAGCCTCAAAAGTATGGTTGGCTAGAGACATTGAGAGAAAATTCGCGCGCATAATCAACAGCGAGCGGAATTGGCGATGAATTGATGTCCTGTAGAAATCAACAGGTTTTACACACAAGTAGCGACGCCACATAATGAATATTCATTATTCAAATTACCTACCTTAGGATACCTTAGGACGTACTGATCACAGGCACATTGCCTCTAAGACCAGATCTTCATTTGCGGCTTTACTGAGCGCGCGCATGAGAGAGAGATCGAGGCAATATCTTCCCAGTTATATTTTAGGGGAAGTCGTTTCCAGTGTTCATCAAGGTGGTTTTTGAAGGCATTCAAGGATGAGGCTTCTACCACGGATAGGGATATTTGGGTTCTGGCCGATTCGTCAACGAGTCGGTTCAGATATATATGTTCGAAGAGGTAGCAGTCTTGGCAGGCATCCAGGAATAGTCTTGATACGTGATTTTGAGTCTTTTCAGATTGCCATGAGATGGAAGGGTAATTGAAATCTCCAATAATGAGGACTTCATTTGATGCATTTTGAGTCATGCTTTGGATTGCGTTTTTTATTTCAACGTTGTTTTCCGGAATGGAGTTGGGGCCTCTGTAGAAACAGCCCAGTGTGAGGGACTCTCCCTCAAGTAGCTTTTTCTTCAGCCATAGCATTTCCTTAGCTGGGCGGTCAGTATTCCGTTCTATTGAGTCCAGTCCAGTTACAAGTTTAGACCTCAAATTTTGATACGTTTTCTATGTTTGGAGGGTCTTTACTATGACGTTTTGCATTTATCCAGAGGTTATTAATTTTTACATTTAGAAATGGCATTATTTTATCAGACATAGGAGATAATCTAAATTAATATGATTATAATAATTTTGTTGGTTCATTTCAAGCGTGTAGATGACACCGCATCCCGGATACGGTTAGACAAGAGATAATCTTTAGCTAGCAAAGTGTTTGCACTTTGGACTTCTATTCGCGAGCAGAGACATGTCTACCCAGTAAGGGCTTACCACAACTGAGCCTCAAGACAGTGGATTGTGAGTTGTCACCTCGAGCTCAGGCCAGCAAAAGGGTCAAGGCGACAGGGCAAAGGGTCACATGATCACTCCGGACTACACAACAGTCACTGACCTATAATAACAAAGTACATGTACTCAAGTGAGTAATGCAAGGTCTTCATGTCACTGTGAGACAATTATTGAGGCATATTGCCATCATGTGGTATGTATAATATCTCGGAAGTCCTGCACTCCCCACTTGGCAGACGATAATAATAATATATCATCTCCTCCAGATAGGTGTTTGGTGTCTTCTTATTCAAAATTGTATGGACTGCCAGGACAGAAAGATGCTCTAAAAACATTTCACTGTCACAATCATAGAATACTTTTATTTTTTATTTGATTTCTGTTTTTGCCCACATGTTATTCTCCGAATGAAATATGTGTAAGATTTCGCTCTAAAACGTGCTCGAGGCATCCTTATAGCAAAATTTGTTCCCAAATATGAAGTTTGGATTCATCACATCGAACCCAGAGGGAAATTGCACAAAATGCAGTGAATTAAAAAGTTGAGTTTCAATGCGTCAACTTATTTAGGTCAGCTAATCTGATACAATCTACCCATAGATAACACAATACAAAATAAATTTTAGATATATACATATAATTATAATATACTAAGTATCGCGAGAGTGGGTGCATTTTCGTTTCCTGTGAGAATTGAATTAATGGCTCTGGAAGTACTTCCTTCTGGCTGAATGCTATCCCATAATTAACTCAGCAGTCAGCTGATCAGTTTGACCTATATCCGCGCGTAGGAACCAAAACAACATAGCATGCTTCCTCTATATGCATTACTACCTGTATGCAATCAACTCTTACAAAAGTAACCAGAGCCATCAAACGCAAGCAATGGGAAAACTGGTTGATGGAATATATCCCTCCAAAGCCTGCGATAGTAGATACTGCCTTTGAGTTCCTTAAGAACAATATTATGAACCTGTGCAAGAAGAAGAAAACATCTAAAGTGAAGGAAAGTTGGTCTGCCCTCCGTACATTTACAACGCAGTATATCATTCAAGGTAGGACTGGGTATGATGCAACATCATTTCTGATTAATGCCCTACGCTTGGGAGGATCAAACGCAATAGATAAACTTCAAAGGAAGCAATAGACCAATCAATTACATACAATTGTATACCAAAACCTAAGCAACTTCGATTTGCATCATACATTGTTGGCGCTTTGACCGATATAATTTGCAGCATCTTTTCAGTTCTCGAAGTTTTAAAGACCCGCTTCTTGTAAACTACACCAGGAACTGACAAGTAGATATTGAAACTCAAATGATGTTCGTAGCAATTATAAACATTACTAACCGTTACTAGAAGAGAATTTAGAAACAGTTGAGTGTGAAGAATGGGGAAGCAGGCCTACAAGCACGTGCGGTTTCGAGTGCTGAGAAGATAGCAAATGATACATTGTGCAAAGTTTGTTAAACAGCGCAATCTGTCTAGATCCAGGCACCAGCTATTAGGGCGCTGTAAAAGTTTGCCAAATTCTGGGTATATTCAATCATAATTATTGGACGGTATATATATATAAATAATTTGGCATAGTACAGTAATGGAATGGCTGTAAGCGATACAGTTCTTGCAAATATTCGCATACATGGTCAGGTATGTCTTGGATGCCCCATCGTATGACGCTAATATGAGAAATACTCAATAAGTAAATAAAATAAGGAACTGGAAAGACAAGACTACCTTCTAATGGATAGGGTATATGCATGTATTTATTATTATAAAGGAAAAAGTCGATATGCATCACATCTATATCTAGAAATAAAAATCCTCACCGAATATTTTGTCCTCAATAACTAACTAAAATAAAGGAGCTTGAAAGATAATATTACCTTCTAATAGCTATGGTATACAAGTAGGGTATATATCTTGAGCATTCATTACAATTTATTTGTAGTTATATTTTATTCGAGAAAATTCAGTGTGCATCACATCAATATCCAGATACGGATAATAACCAACCAATTAAGCCCATTATGTATTTCCCGAAGACCCTAATTATACCCACTATTTCCAGTTGTCAAAACTAAGTATTCTTTGATTTTAGATGAATGATTGAAATTTAATTAATGTGCATAATAAGCACCCATGTACAGCGCGTCTTTAAATATTTTTGCCGTACTTGGTTTTTCTGTTGGTACAAATTTCCCATGAAATAGATTGAATAATTCAGAAAACCACTTCACACAGCCCTGCCCCAGTGTCATCAATAGCACTAAGTGAGACCAAAACAGAGAATTGATCCAAATTAATTTGGACAGAGCAGGTCACTCGACATTCATCGATTCCCTCAGTCAGTGTGCAGAGCTTGCTTTCGCCATAGCAGTTGTTTGTCAGTTGAGACATCGCTACCACGTGACCCTCGTCACATTGGATGCCATTTCCACGAAGTGAGAAGGTGGTCAGCGTGCCATTTCTGTCCAGTCGGATGTTCAATTCTTGAGGATGTTGGCCAACCATAGGAATCCTGATGCACGTGGAACGATCGCCATCGACGATGTCCATCGGTGTAGCTCTTCTTTGGGATTCGGTAATTTGATAAACACTTGGGAGGGCGTCTCTCGCAGCAAACGAGGTTCGATTCGAGAGAATGAAAACTGAGACACCTTGAATGAAAAAGTACAATTAGACAAACACAGCCAATGCTTTGAATTGATGTCAAAATGTCATGCAAAAAAATTCGTTAACTTCATTAAAGCATGTACTATTCTACTAATTAAGCAAGGGGAGCAGTCAGCCTCTATAAATTAGGCATTTTCCAAAAAAAAAATCATCGCAAGGAAATTGAAGGAAGAATCACTAACATTAGTATAAAAATTATTAAAGGGATGGGGAACTAAATTTTAAGTCATGTTCTATTGACTCATAGCACCAATTGATAGCATTCCGTGCCAAGAACACCATGCATGGATGCAAGCGTAAGGAAATAATGCATTCCGAATATCGGGGTTAGCATTGGGCCTATGGGAGAATGGCTTCCATTACGAAGTATAGGAGGCAAACGTCAGCTGAAGGCTTGCCGTGATTGGCCCCGTTCCCCTCGTGAAGCTATCGATTTCAACCAATCAGAGCAGATCATCTTCGCCATAAAAGGACATCTTTGTTGTTTACGAAACAAAAGCGCATGCCTGGTGCACTCTGGCTGACCTTTTTACTGTTTCAGAATGAGAAACATGGTAGGTGTCCTAGAAAATCGCTTGTTAAAATAAGAAAAATAGAGAAAAATATTTTTTTTGTTTGCGCTGGTGGCAAAATGATTATTCTATCTATTTCCGAAAAAAAAAAAAAAATAAAAAAAATATCAAGGGGTTTAGTCGCAGGACACGCTGATATGACGAGGCCCACTGTAAAAGATGGGGAACTCGGTGTTTCATCACAGCTCATGACGTCACGCCTAATTAGCAATGCATCTCCCGCGAAATCGTTAGCGATGATATTCCTTGTGTGGGCCAGGCATAGGAATCATTTTTGGGGCATCAATTAACGACTCAAAGTCCATTTTTAACCAGTTCTCCCTCCCTTTAAGACTAAAAAAAAAAAAAATAAATAAATAAAAACAGGTTATAGGGTAATAGGCCTATACTGAACACGTCCTAATCAGAGTGACATCTCCAGCCCTTCCGGTGTGTGCAATTAAAATGTGAAAATTACATAAGAAAAAAAAAAACATTACTTTTATCAGTTTCAGTCATTTGTGTCATGGTGGCTGTTGCTGCTGTTGTCAATGTTATTGGTGTCGTTGTTGATTCCGCTGTTGCTTTTGCTGTTGTTGTTTCAGCTGCTGTTGTTTCTGCTGTTCTTGATGTTGCTGATACCGACAATGACTTCGTCATTATTTCATGTGCTGAAATGAACAGAACAGTTTCATTCCGTTTTTAGCACTCAAATGAATCAGCACTTTCACCATAGTGTGTACAGTTTTATTATCCCTGTAAGACAAATAAAATGCAGAGGAATGTGTATTCGGATGCAACATTATAATTATGTAACTCGCCACGACGAAATCCGTCTAATGTCGCATTGAGCATGCGTACGAGAGAAATGAAAATAAAATCACCTAAATTCTGAAATTTCCGTTTTTTCCGCATCAAAGTCTTAATGCGATATTGAGCACAGAAAAAAAATGAATAACTGAATCATGGTTCAACCATACACACACCTGTTTTGTTCTTCTGACACAGCTGATATGCCTGCATATCGCACGGCAGTGACCCCCACTGAACCACACCGCTGATTCTACTAACAACGCCACAGTGTCCAAAGGTAACAAAAGTTGCCTGTGGTTCGTAATCATGGCTGAAGAAGGAGCTGTTGTCAGACAACCAAAAGAAGTCGGAGGCTTTGTTCGTTCTGTGCAGACCAATGTATACACCTCGGTCCAAGTGCACGGTTGAGATGCCTGGAATAATACGAACATGAACATGAATGAACAACAGACAAGTATTTGAATTAAAAGGTTGGCGTTAACTAAAAGCATTTTAAGAATATAAATTGATATAAGATCGAAGGACACATAGTGAAACAGCATATAGTTCAAAATTAAAATTGTAGTACTATTGATAGGTAGTATGACGTGTATATTATGGAAATGGTGATTTATGAGGTAGAGAAAGTGATTTTATCAAACAGATGGATCATGGCTAGGTGATAACATAAATGTATGTGGTGAATATGTCATGGCTAGATAATATCAAGGTAACAAGAACGATGAACATGGCTAGATAATACCAAGGTAACAAGATTTATGAAAATATAAAATATACATGGATGATGTCGATGCCGTGATATATTCTTAAACCAAATGAATATGAAATGTCAACGGTTCTGTTTCTTTGAAATCTAACAAAAGAATCATGGAACACACAATCACATCAATCAGTGATGTAGTTGTACTGGAATGCTGTCAGTATGGCTCCGCATTTTAGTCACAATCCGTATATATTTAAAATTTATCCATTATTCCAAAAAAAAATAAATACCTGATATGGATTAACTAAGTTATACTGTACCCATTTATCCAAAGAAATCGAATAAATCGTTAATTCTGAATGAGGGAGGAACATTTAAATGGGAATGGTAAATGATCGCGAAGAGCGTCTCTGTGCGCGTAATTGGATGGGCCGCTGAACCAGCATTGTGGAATGCCATCTGTTACGTGGCGCTGCG
>KB308810.1:219232-233499 GCA_000328365.1 Capitella teleta | reverse complement strand
TGCGGCAACAATGATGCCATCGGCTATGATGTGCACACAAGGGATGTGTGTCTGTAGAACTTCGCTGTCAGAGTTGATGCCAAAAGGCATCCGGAGGAAACGCTTTCTCCCCCATGGCGTGTGGAAAGTGCACATGTATGAGGAGCGTTCGGAGAGGACCACCTGCCAATAACTGTCCTTCATATCAACCACTGAAAACACCTGGGCGCCACTAAATTTGAATTGCACATCTTCAGGTGTAGGTATCTGAAAGCGCTCACGCTTAATCGCTTTGTTGAGGGGCTTTGGGTCGATGCAAATCCGTAGCGTGCCATTCTTCTTTTCTGTCACTACTAGGTTTTGAACCCAGTCGGTAGGGCGATCAACACTGGCGATGACTCCCTGATCCTCTAGCGCCCGAAGAGCCTCTCGGAGTGGTTCTAGGCGCGTGTAGGGCACTTTGTGTCGTGGTTGGACGACTGGAGTAACGTCGGGATCTAGTTGTATGTCGTACGGGCGGTCGTATGCACCGAGGCCAGAGAACACGTCAGCGTACTCTTCAATGAGACTTGTGCGGTCAAACACTGATTGCGACACCATGTGCATACGTTGTACTAAACTGAGAAAGGAGCACGTGTCTCGGCCCAGCACTGTCGGGACGTCTGCATCCACGACCACGAACTCCAGCGAATGTTGTTTTCCATGTATCGCAACATCGATCATAGCGACTCCGGCAGCAAACGAGGTGTGGCCGAAGAATGACCTCAGCTTACGGCCACAGGGTTTCAGAGGTGCTGTAGATGCGAGGTGGTACTTTTGAAGAAAAATCACGTTGCAGTCCGCGCCCGTGTCTAACTTGCAGCGCAGTGCTTCTCCACCGACTAGCTGAAGGTCGTACTCCCATTCCTCTGAGCTGTCGCGAGGCATGGCTTCCACTTTTCCCAGGAAAAGGCAATTTCCGTCAGCTTCAGCTTCGCCCTGGTCCTGGTCCTCGGGGTCGAATGAGGCGATCGCGTGGATGCGTTCTTGGCGCGCCTTCATCTTTCTACACATGGAACGAAAGTGTCCTCGGCTACCGCATCCGTGGCATGTCTGACCAGACGCAGGACATTGCCTCGGACCGTGAGATCCACCACAGTTTCCGCATTCTGGATCGGGACGATATTTTCCGGTGGCGCCGGTGTCATCCGCTGTGGTCCTGTTGTTCTTCTTCCCGGCGCGGAGAAAGTTCAGCGAGGAGTCACGAGGGTTCAAGGACAGGTCACCCTCCACGCTGAGCTCGGCTGCAGCGTGGGAGCGGCCTTCAGCTCCAGACATGACGGCGACTTGCGCTTTGCTGATGTCAGCAGCGCCCACAAACTCTTCCGCTTTGGCTAGCGTGAAGCGTTCCTTAACACGCTGGTCTGGTACACCGAACACGATTTTGTCGCGCAACATGTTGTCCTTCTCTGCCCCGAACTCGCACTCATTGGCTTTAGACTTCAGATCTGTAATCCATTTCTCACACGGTTCTTGTTTGGCCTGATTTCGCTGCCAGAAGAGGAAGCGAGCGTACACCGTGTTTTTTCGCGGCTCGAAGTGTTGTCTAAACTTGAGCAGGACTGTTTCGAGTTGCTTGGCTTGAGCGTTCGAAGCAAACGTAAACGTCGAGTGAATTTTCTGTGCTTCTGGCCCCGCAACGTGCAGCAACGTGGTGACTTGAATCGCTTTCGTTTTCGTTCCGAGTTCCGTTGCGGTCGCGTAGAATCGAAATTCGCGTTCCCATCTTCGCCATTCTTCTGCGTTAGCGTTTCCACTCAGCTTGGACGGTGGGCTGTGAGTAAAATCCATTCTGACACCATGCAACCGGGTGTGGAGACAAGGATGATGACGGTGTACTGAACAAGCAACTTTATTACAACAACGAACTAAGTAATGAGGGTTCAGCTTATATACTCAAGAGGCAGGTCACGCACCAGTGGTGCGTGGGCCCGGCGACACGCACAGCCTGTACGTTGCGAGGGAGGAGGGAGCGAGCTCATGGCGACAGCGCTCTCTAGAAATGCTGGCCCGCGTAGCCAGGCCTGTAAATTTCCTGTATCCGAGGGCATTATTCCTCTTGAACCAACCTGCTGGGTTGTCGATCATCCAAGAGATCACCACTTCAGGCTTTCTAATATTCCAGTCTATGTGGCTGTGAGGGCGGGAGAGACGTATTTGAGATGCGACCTCACAAACATTTTGTAGATTTTTAACAGCAGATCATGGTTTCTGATTATATACGATAGCTATCGGAGAAGGAACACCTCTGTTGCGCTCTTCTTAGTCATCAACAGATATCTAGTTATTAAGGACATATACATCATAAGCATAAAGCGAAGTGATACTGTGATCTCTAACGCAATGCTTTGGCTTCGTGTAATAAGCTCACCAATATGCGGCGCCACCTCTGCTCTGTTTTACAAAATCGGCGAGTTGGCCTTCTTAGTCTTTAATTGTAGTTATTTGGTCTTTTGAAGCTATTTTTCACATGTTTTGACCTTGGTCAGGAATTGATCAATTACTGAATTTGCGGCTGGTTGAAACCTTTATCACACTTGCGACTCATTGTCTAACGAGCAGACGACGGCCACACCACCAGTAGGTCGGAGCGGCCAACTGAGTGTTACACAATGACTTGCGACTGCAGAAAATTCTAGGTCGATCGTCCGCTCTTGCCCGAACCATCACCATTTGCAGAAAAATGAACAATTTACGTCTCTCACCGTCCATAAGGATATTCACTTCAATATATAATCAAGGATACAAATCATTGTAATTATTTAATTTGGTTTATCTTTTCTGAAAATGTCGATTGCTGAACAAGGTTTTGGCTCTTATTGAGCGATAATAAGTAGATTTATAATGTTGATTTTGATTCTATCTCAACAGTTCATTCGTTCTCAGTATTACGAGATGCGCTTGCATCTATTCCCTATCTCATGCTTTCCGAGATGGAGACCTAGTAATTCTGACTTCCGATTTATCGAGAACAATTTTCATTCCCTTTTGCTTTCTGTAGATAGTTATCATAGTACTAGCCTCTAGGTAGATCCAGTAATGATCTCACTGATCTACTTAAGTTTATTCGAAGATACGAATAGTTTATTTGTTCAGCGATATACGATAATTATGCATCATCATTATTATTTATTATCAGAAATCTCCCATCATGAAAAAGAAACAAGAAAGGAATACTGGAACAAATTAATTCAGTGAAAAGAAAAGAAAAAGACCCAAACAAAGATGTGAACGAAAAATGAACAATATTTTCAGAAGAAAATTGATTAGATTTAAACATCTCCGATATAATGACTAATAAGGCTGGGTGAATATTCGTGTTCGTTATTCGTTATTCAGCGAATAGTGGGGTGCCGCCGAAGCTTCGTTATTCATGTTTTTACCCGAATAGTTGACCTGAATAGTGGAAAAATCATTTTCAGCGTTTAATCCATTTCATGTCTTGTTAAAACCTGTTAAAACAATCTCAATAGTCCACAGAGATAACTCTCGACTGCATGTTAACACTTCAAAGACAAAGACCGTGTCAATTACCATTCATGAAATGAAATCTTACCCTCCCCCATCCCACTAAACGGCACAGCAAACAATGCGGCGGCTCAATTAAAGGCTTACAGGCGACCTGCAGCATCGAGACTGCATGCATCCCATCCCCTCCCCCTTCTCCGCGTAAGCTGCTCGCTCGCATGCTCAGCGAAAATAATGATATCTATCTACACATGGTGATCAGGTGATGCAACGATCTCAACCAAAACAATGCTTCGCTGGCTGAAACCAGTGATCAAATGATAATGCATCGCGTGCCTTCACTCTGAATGGTGACTAATTGGTTGGGAGGCAGGCATCAGTAGCCCTTATAGAAAATTGCTGCTGAAACTTGTGTCAAGATGTCGACAAATTAAATACTAGTACATGTAAGTTGACTACAAGTCAATAATATGGGGAAGATTTTCAACAATAATCCCGTTGCCATGGTGATATGAATTACTTTGTGTACCATGATTAGAGCCATTTGATGCAATTGATCAGCAGGTGAGAGTGAAGAAAGGTCAGAAGTTCACGCTTGTTACATTGAACATGCATAGCGAGGAGGTTGATAACAACATGGAATGTGATTGAATTGAAACCACAGCAGTGCAGGAGCATAATAAGGTTATCAATGCTCCCGATATCATAACGCTGTTTATACTAGCGATTATTTGTTTCGTGCCGTTGATTATGTAATGACTGTAATCCCTCTGATCCATTAGGTCAACAAGTGCATGAAATTAGTATGATGAAATATCACCAAGAGTTGATCATTGGTTTTAATGGCAAAAACGTGGCAGCTTTGGCCACCATGGGGGATGAGGTACATCTATGTAAATACTAGTATTTCACCAGTGACAGTGCGTGAACTGGTACATGTGCTTATGAAGTTAATATAGAGAACTAAAATATACTGTACTGTTCTATAATACAAGATTCTAATAAGAAAAAGTTGTGATTGTAGTAAAATAAAAAAAAAATTATTATTTTTTATATACAATCACAACTATTCGTGTTTGGGTTCGGCGAATAGTAACCACCCAAATATTCGTTATTCGGGTTATTTCACTATTCCCCCAGCCTTAATTACTAACTATAAACTGTAGTGTTTGATGAGAGAGAGAGAGAATCAAATTGAGCTATTCTCACAGAATCATATCCAGGTTCAGCTAGGATGAGTATTCATATAATTATACGGTTTGGGTGGAGCCGTAAAACCCCATCACGTATCTTATAATTCTGTCTACTATGGTCTCTCTGGAACATTCAATCTTTTCAGTTTATCATTTTTTTTTTAATATAATGCCAATTTTCAATAATAGTAAGACAATAGTGCTATATATTTGGCCACTATATTATATCAGTGAGCAAATTATAATGAAACACTTTCTCTTGCAGTGCGCCATGTTTGAGCTGTCCACAGACTTCTCTTCTGCAGTTGCCAGAATCGTCGACCAATTGCTTGCGGTACAGATGGACCCCAAAGCCTAACGCTTATAAAAAAATAGCCAAATCAGGCTTTGATAAACGCACCTCCACACGAAGGGGATTGGTCATGATTTGGAACAAATTACTGAAAGGACGCCAAAGCCTCAGCACTGACGACTTCAAATACTCGAAACGATAATAAATTCATTCACTTCTTTGTGATGTATTCTTCCGTTTGACTTTAGGGTGTGTTGTGGGTCGCCTTGATGGCCTCGATTTTACGTTTGTGTTGAGTGATTCAGATATAAATGTTCTTTGGAAGACTATCCGTATTTGACAAATCTTACTTGTGATTTTAAGACTTTGTTTTACCATAGTCGTAAGAAGGAGTACATCTCGCAGTGTTGAAAATAAAAAGCCTCCAAAAATATAAAGGTGGAGACTGTTGGCTGTATGGTCTCTCAACCAATAACGCCCATGATAATAGATGATGCTTTTTGTTTTCACAAATAATATCTTTGCCAATCTGCTACAAATTCAAAGGCAATTCTAATCTTCCAAGTGTGTGATAATTGTTTTGAAGCAGATTGAATGTTCTCTTCCTTATTTAATTAAACATTGCAACATTAAGAATTGCTGCAGACTGCAGCAGACAAATGGTAGAATACGACACTGCCAAGTACAAATAATTCCTCATGAAATAAATTTACATAACCAAAACACAGTGGTACAAGATTTGGTTGGTGTCATTAAGGCCAGATTAACAAGTTCCGAGTGTAGCATGCTGAAAATGGAAGCTATTTAATAATTGATTTTATGAACAGAACATATAATTTAATTGAAAAAAATGTACAGAGAAATTATAGAACAGTTTAATGACACAAATCAAAGATAATTATTGAATCCTTGTAAAAGAAAAGGAAATTAACATAAGATAATTTGATGAAAGAAAAAATAAAGTAGCAGAAGCAGCAGTGAGAATTCAGTTATTTAACTTTTTACTAATATTTAGGGTAATTTCTGACCAGAATTATTTAGTACAGCAATCTCAAGAAGATATTTTAGAAGAAAAAAAGCACAATGTTTGGATTGATGAAGATTGGTACATGTACTAAGAATTATTCTATTAAGTAAGCTTAAGTTGAACAAATTTTTTAGAATGATTCTATTCACATTCATGATAATATTTTTAATAAAACGCACTTTTGTTAAACAGAATTTTTTTCTTGATACATCATTTTAAACATTTTTTTTTCACTGTAATTTCATGGTGAAAGTAATGAATTACATGTTAGGTTAGACCTGAATGAAGATTCAACTGCTATGACATGATATCCACAAATGATGCCAGGTCGATATACCAGATGTCTGAAAATTTCCTAAAAATAGACAAATACAAATTTCCATGAATTCTGTGTTGCGACTATATTCTACATTCCAGAAAAACAAAATCTCTGGCCATGGTCTTCATACGGTAAACAAAAACTTTGAATGGAGATAATTTCATTTAAATACTGATGTTAGGACAAGAAGCTTCACAAACATCCAGTATAATCAATTACAATGATCCAACATTTCAGGTTTATGTTAAAATAGGGTTTGGAAAACAAAAATGTCATGATTCACTTTCAATGGTTATAAGTCACAGTTAATGTGATGATGACGTCTGGAATACTCATGTACAGGCACTTAGTTGAAAACGCAAGAGGCAAGAAATGTTAAAACATGATGAATATATTACAATCACAGATAATCTTCTTCATTGTCCAAGCGAGGACTGTAGCGCGTATTTAAAAATGACCGCAAGTGGATCTAAATAAAACATAAAATCAAAAATAAATGTCAGTGCAGACAGAATCAGATTATCACATTACCCTTAAATGCATATTGACTTCGTCAGCTCGACTCAAATACGGAAAATTTCCACCAGTTTTCAAAGACGCTCTTTTTGCGTTTGGGTAACACTTGTAGACCTCCTCTTTCACGCTTTGTGAAAGTGCACTTGCGTCGTAGACCTAATTAAGAGACGATAATTAGGTCAAGGAGAGGAAGAAATTAGGTCATTACGTCAATCAATGTGATTGGCATTTCGGAAAGCTTCTGTGGTTCGACGTAAGCGTTCATGCAATTCATGGTTAAGCGGGATGCAAGTTCCTTCTGAGAGATGCTCTCCAACTGCAAAGTTAGACAAGAATTATTGATCTTATTCTAACGTAGAATCTAGAGATAGAAATAATCTTTTGTAAAACATGAAATTATCAACAACATACATAAAAGGAACCTGTCAAATTTATAAAAAGAGACAACAGGAATGCTACTTTGACCAATTAACAAACGCGACAATAAGATGCATAGATTCCATACTGGGAAATAATTTCCTCAGAGAAGAAATAATATCACATCTAAACGGGACATTTGTATCAATTTACACATCATGATATTATGTCAGCATAAGGATTCAAGAGTATAACACAAATATAATTAGTACATGTATTTATGATAATGATTAAGACTGACCGTTTCAACCATGAAGTCTATTGAATCAGCGATTGAAGTCGACACAACGCCTTTATCGAAGGACCCCATGATGATCTTCTTCAGGACAAGTCCTGGCATCATCCAGAACCTACAGAAAAGAGCGCAGTTGTTACCTCAGAATTCAGAGTTGAATCTCACGTGGGAGCAGACGCCGTCTGCTGGAAGATGGATGTGTCAGTGAAAGCGTTGCACAGAACGAGAGACGCCACTCGAGGCGTCTTCACGGTCAGCTCTGCAAATTTCTGCGCTAGAAACGAACCGAGGGAAGCGCCAAAAATGTGCACCTTTGGAGGTCATAGAAGAGAACTTGATCATTGTGTGAGTAGTGATTTGTTACCTTGTCGAGGTTTAGCTCATCCAGTAATTTGATAAAACCTTCAACCCAATCTTTCATTTTCCATATGATAGGGTATTCCAGCTGGAAGGAAATTATTATTTTAGTTAATTCTAAATTGAATCAACAGCTGTATGCTTAGAAATCCCTTTATTATGACTCCTGTTCAACTTTGAGGGAACACATAAAGTCAGAAGAATGAATAGAATGAAATTCAAGGAATAAAACCTAAAGTTAACAACTGCTCAACTAATTATCAATTAAATAACATTGCTCCTCATTACAAAACCAAACTAATTCACCCGCCTTGCAAGTTTGAACCACACCAAAATACCAACTAATCCGAAAACCAACCCAAGACCTGACCAAACTAAATGAATCATCAAACCTGAGTCAGTCAGTACTTACCGCTATGACTCTGTAGCCGTCGTTAGAGAGCGACATGACTTGTTTGAAGAACGCATCAGCTGTTCCGCTCGCAGGAGGGAGGCAGACAATAGGACATCTGACGTCCCTGGGTCCTGCGTCAAAAATCTTCCACGTTCCTTTCTCTGCGTTGCCCTCAACGCAAATCTAACAAATCTTTTGTTTCATTCATTAATTTTTTTTAATAATAGAAACTCACCGATATCCGAGGGATTGACTGACGAAAGCTCTGGTATTCGCTGGAATTCATTAACTCACTCATTGTGCTGTTCTGGTAAAACATTAAGAGGAATTACAATATATGATTCAACGCTTCATTCATTGAGAAACAATGGTAAAGAATGACGTCAGCATTGATATTTAACGTTGATTGCTGTGTTGTCAGTACGTAAAGGGCTAAAGGCACACAGAAAAAGTTTATATATCTGTCTATATAATCTGATATATCTGGGACCTGATTAAATATCCACAGCATCAGAAGTAATGCTCAATAATAGTAATAGTAATGGGGAACTAACAGTCTTCAAGTATTCTGTGTGAAAGAAATTATTGAAGCTTTATTGGTTAAATTTCACATTGTGCCCCCCCCCCCCCCCCCCCAAAAAAAAAAAAAAAAAAAAAAAAATAGCTATCATGTTCTATGTGACTTTCTCCATAAATTCAAATTGATTTTTAATTTTTCTCGTCCAGCACTTTGCACTGTTACTGTACTGATTTTTGCTACTCGAAGCCAAATTGCTAACAGCATGGAGACAGCCAGGTGAGGTCTGAATTTTAATTAGGTCTATCATTATCATGCAGCATAATTAATAAATTATGCCAGTAATATACTAATTATTGTTACAATTATTAACATGCCATCAGCCATGATGATGACCGTTGGCTTGAACCGTTGATGACTTGATCGTGACGGAAGGTGGCCCCTTCAATTTTATATCCTTTATGAGCCATTCGCGGCTCCATTGCAGCGATTGCTTGCATGTCAGTGGCATTGACTGCACAGGGCATTGAATTACCTGGATTCGACATAAATTGAGCAATTAAGATTATTTCGAGGGAGGAATAGTCATGCCAGTCGAACGTTGGTCACTTGGTGAAGTAAACAAACCGACTGAGAGTAGGAGGCGTCACGTGATCCTAACGTCACATGACTTCATTCGCCGGAGGAAGCTATTCGTCCGCATGAGGATTAAAAGCTCAACTATTCCTTCGCACGTGAGGATAATAACGTTATGATTATGCAAGGATTGTCAGTTATAATTGCATTGACTAAATGTTCATGTCTGCATTAACATTGAGTCAGAGATTAATGAGCATTTCTAGAAGTTATCCTTAATCTCTTTTAACCTTCCCGGATTTATCAATGTTTCTAACACATACATTTTATGTGTTACCATATCACATAAACATACATTTTCTTGCACATGAAGAAGTTTTCGAGATGAAATCAAGGCGCGGACGAATAGACCCTGAAGATCGACCCGTGACAACGGAATCATAACGTACAATTGGAAGGAACTTTCAATCAATCCACCGCAGAAAAAAACTAATGATTTAAGAAAGGTTTCGAGTTGTTTTATAAAACTATCCAGGAGTACATGATTGTATGGAGTTAATGAAAGAGATGCAGCAAAAAAGTTGAACTCACTCCCATCCACTCTACACATATCACAAATTTTACACTGCACATAATCGTTACTATCTAATTAACGTTTATTTAACTGTTAAGTGGGGATTTTCATACATTTCTCAGATTCTAATTATTCTTTCCAAGCTTGTACTGGTCACGCACACAAGATTTCACATTTCATAATAACTCACTCACAGAAAATTAATAAGAATTGGACAAAGAAATAAACATTTTATTTCACGACCAGACCCCCCCCCCCACAAGGGAATTTTGAACACACTTGAAACAGCCAAAATGAACACATATCGTAGTAGTGTGAGAAAGCAAAAATATGAAGGAAAAAAAAAAAACCTTACTTAAAGAAAGCCAAAAAAGTCATGAAGAGAAAAGAGTAGATATATTTATATTATTTCTATCATCAGAAAGAAAATGAAAAACACACAACCACGCAAATACTATCACAATCAACCACAACTTTCAGAGAAGAGGGAAAAAAACAAAAAAAAAACATGAAAAACATGTTGCCTTTTAAAACAGAAAAACTTTTTAAAAAGATGAATGAATGACACAAAAATCACAAAAATAAGAGCTGATATATGGAAGGAATGTTCACTGAGTAACCATTCTGCGGAACAGCAAAATATGTGGCTCTGAAAAAGAAGAGCTAATGTATTACAGCGTAATATGGGAATAGGTCATACCAGGTTCATGCACCATGTAGTGTTGCCAACCCTGGGATTGCTGCACTCCAATGCTTCTCCATTCTGCTTCGGACATCAGATGCGTCTTGGGAACCAGTTTAGCAATCTCCTTGGGTAACATCACATGTCTGCAAACAACACAATTCATATTACATCATGTAGATAAAAAGTCACATAGGTCTTCTACACGTCTATCTACAATGTGAGCTTCAACAATAACATGGGAGTTTGGGTGAAACAGGGGGGTATCCTTCCTTGAAAAGAATTTTTCAACTTCTACACGAGTTCTAGCAATGCAGACTTTTGTTGTAAGCATTACATAATTATGGGCCACGCCCCAATGCGCCTCCTGCATGTTTACAAGGCGATGTTTGTGGAGTGGAGTTGCATTGGGAATCAGGCTGACATGCCCTCTGCCTATGCCTAAACGCACTGCAGTTGTAACAGAGGCACTACGGTATTCGCTATATGTGTTTCTGCACAGATTCACCAATTCAAATATTCATACTCAATCACCAGTTACGTTAAGGTGTAAGCTTTTGATAAATGTGCATATGTTTGAACATACCAAAAATGGATCAGGTTTCCTCATTTTTTGTAGCCATCATCCCCACAAAGTACGGCAATAGAAAAAGAGTTAAATCCTACTGATTGCCTTACCAACACTCTTGACAGTGATAATAGACAGTCTAGTAGTACACAGCTCCAGCATTAAGGAGTCTTTGACACTGACTCACTGATGATTGAAAAGTTATACCAAATCAGTCAATTCAAATCAGTTCACAGGCATGACGCGCTTGTCTGATCTGTTCTCAAGCACGGAAACAAGGATCTCGACCTCCATGGTCGCCAAAGGTTTACTCCGATAACAGATTAACAGTCACAGTCAACCAGAGTAGGCCACCAGATTTATACCAGTACCACTATTAGTAGTACTATTTTGCAAAATGCAAGACAATAATTAATCATTTTCATGCATTATTGAGAAATAGTACCAGTCCAGTGGTAGACCTAGCTGACATACTACAGCGAGACCCAGGGGTCCCGCTGTACGGTAAGCGCATTCAAACCCAGTTTGCAAATCACGATTTCTAGAATTCTACGATTGTTACGAGATTTATGAAGGTACCAGGTGCTGCAGAGTCATGTATGATCATGTAAGGTAGAGCCTGGTACTAAATTTTGTTCGAAACCAGTACCATAAACCTACTTAAAATGGATCCGCAACGAAAAAAAGTGACTTTACAGGTTTCTCTCCGCTTTCCAATTGTTGTGTCACATGACCTGCTCTCCACGTGTTGTAAATAAACCAGAGCACTGCGCCTGCGTAGTGCGAAGTAAACATACACGCATGCGCATACAATTTTCCCGCGCGAAGCAGTTCAACATGCAGCCTATCTTCCCTTGCAGTTGCGCACGTAATTTATACCGAGTCTTCACAAAGGAATACGTATTAATTATTAATACGCAATATTTTGTGCATCACCAATCAGTATATGAACAATTTTATTCATTTTCATTTGAAAGTCGTGAGAGAAGTTTGAGCGGGAAAGTGAAGCATGTGCGCTTGTTTACAATGCAGTGCGCATGCGCTGAGTGACGTCACTCGCAAAATGGCGTTTGTTTACTTCTTCACGAAGTGATATTTTGTTGCTGGTTTTAATTAATGTAAGTTCGACATGATGGTACTGGCTCATATTGTTTTTTCTTGGAGCATAAATATACCATCTAACGTCTGGAGGGATTACACACAAGGATTTGTCTAATAATATGTCTATATTTATCATGCAATCGGCTGAGTGTGGAGCCTCGCTGCCAGTAGACGCAAAAAGAAGCGGTTTACCGTCGGGCTAGCACAGATTCTCGGGCGAGGTATAAAGACCTCGCCCGACGGTAAACCGCTTCTTTTTGCAGGTCATGTGACACAACAATCGGAAAGCGGAGAGAAACCTGTAAAGTCACTTTTTTTCGTTGCGGATCCAGTTTAAGTAGGTTTATGTTACTGGTTTCGAACAAAATTTAGTACCAGCGTCTACCTGGTATGGCTCTGCAGACGCTGGTGCCTTCATAAATATAATTACAAGCGTGGAATTCTAGAAATCGTGGTTCGCGAACTGGAGTTTAATGCGTTTACCGTACAGCGAGACCCATTGGGCTCGCTGTAGTATGTCAGCTACCGTCGGGCGAGGTATACAGACCTCGCCCGAGAATCTGTGCTAGTCAGCTACATTATCATTATGCTCCTTCTACTACTTCTAAGGTGAAAATGGACATGCGGCATCCAATGAAATATCCTAAACATAAAATTACCTATACTCATAGTCTCCATCTTGGTATTTATCGGAGTAGTAGATCTGTTTTTCTGCCATTTTCATTGAGAAATATTCGTTCAAATTGACGAAACCGAATTTTGCCAAAAGTTTCGAAAATTCCGCGATCTGAGATCCAAAACGAGGCTGAAAACTTGTGATTGGCCAGAGGAAAGCACGTGACAAGCACAGGAAATGAAATCGTCTTTGATCATACGAAAACTGATGAGCAATTGAGAGACAATTCGTACTGGCACAAAACCGTCAGACTATAGAGAGTATAGACTGTGATTTTTATTTGTATTTAGTAATAAACACTTATACACACAACTTGCATTTTGTTAACTGTAACTTATAATGTTAATACTAATACTAATACTAATATTACAAATAATAATACAAATAATAATAATATTATTAGTATTTATAATAATAGAAGAAGAAGAAGAAGAAGAAGAAGAAGAAGAAGAAGAAGAAGAAGAAGAAGAAGAAGAAGAAGAAGAAGAAGAAGAAGAAGAAGAATTTATTGCAATGCAAATAAGCGAAAAATAGATAACAAATACAAAGAAATTGTTAAAGTGCATTGCAATCAGGATCTGGTGCAACAAATAGCACATTTGATCCTGATCTATATACAAAATAAATGATTTAAACGCAGGTGCAAAAGGTGAGGCAAGAAAATAAAATAATTGAAGGAACAAAGAAAGAAATATAAAAAAAAACAAAAAAAAAAACAAGAAAGCAAGAAAATCTGATAATATGACTATATATACATATACACATATAAGCACACACATACATATATTTACACACATATAACACATATATACACACACACATACATATATATATGTATACCCAGACCTCGATACAGTAGATGATGTGCAGGTATACAAGGGAAAAATATAATGTTCTGATGGTAGATTTTGGAAAAATCTTAGATATTTTGGTAAACACACCAATACTACGTGCAATTTTACTTCTGGTATGTGAGATGTGGCGATCCCATCTCAAGTTCCTGTCAAGAATAACACCAAAAAATGTTGCATGGTTGACGCATTCAATTATTTGATTATTCAAGGAAATATCAGAGTGTTTAATCGCTCGGTTTGTGGCCGAGAAGACGATATATTTCGTCTTGCTGAGATTGAGCATCAAACGATTGGAGACGAGCCAGATGTTTAGTCGCCTTAGTTCTTCATTCATAATGGTTATTGCTGTGTCAATATTGGGAGCAGAAATGAAAGCATTTGTATCATCAGCGAAAAGAGTAAAATGCATATGTTCAGAAACAGAAGTGATATCGTTAATGTACAACAAAAACAAAAGAGGACCTGAGATGGAACCCTGAGGAC
>KB308810.1:166910-219182 GCA_000328365.1 Capitella teleta | reverse complement strand
ATTGAAAATGACCATTTGTTGACGACCCGATAAGTAGCTAGTGAACCATCGATGAGGGGTGCCGCGGATCCCAAACCTCAAAAGCTTGGATAGAAGAATATTATGTTGTATGGTGTCAAATGCTTTTTGAAAGTCAAGCAGAACGCCTACGGTCACTTTGCCTTGCTCAAATGCTCTGCTGATTCTGTCGACTACTGATACTAGTGCTTGGGTTGTATTTCTGCCTGGTTGAAAGCCAAACTGATAGGGAGAGAGGAAATTTTTGGCTGACAAGTAATTGTACAATCTTTTATGGACTAGCTTTTCCAGGATTTTTGAGAATAAAGGCAGGAGTGAGATGGGTCTGTAGTTACAAATTTCTTTTGGGGAGCCTTTCTTGAATAATGGCACTACCTGTGCTAATTTCATTTCACAAGGGACGGTTCCTTCTAAAAACGAGAGGTTTAAAATGTGGAGTAAAGGAGAAATCAAACTATCACAAGCGGCTTTTATGGGGTCAGCGCAGATGCCATCGTATCCTGGAGACTTGTTTTTCATTTCCGATATAACGTCGGCTAACTCAGTGGCAGAGACCGGATTAAGGAAGAAGCTATCACGACAATCAAAGTGGAGAAACGATGATGGTTCAACATCACTAGGAGGAATGCTGGAGCTAACAGTTGGACCAACATTGATAAAGAACGTATTGAAAACTTCGCTTATCCTATTAGGATAAGATACAGAATCCCCCGTAATAATGAATTCCTCATTTAGTGATTGCTTTGTTTTGCCTTTTATTACGTCTCTGATAACTCTCCAAGTCTTTTTAGAGTCACTCTTATATCTTTCTAGTAGTTCGTGGTAATGGTCTTTTTCGGCATTTTGCATTTCTCTGATCAACTGCCTTTTATGCTCATTGTATGCAGATCTGTTGAATACAGTCTGGTTGCGTTTAAAACGTTTGTAAAGCTTGTTTTTGGTTTTAATCGACTGTTGCAATTCTCTCGTGAGCCATGGAAGGCGTTTGCGATATTTGCTGCCGGCTGGAATAAGTGGAAAGGATTCAGTATATGCACTCGATACAATGTCATGAAAACGGGTGTATGCAGATTGACAATCAGTTAACTCATGAATTTGAACCCATTCAGTTTACTGCATTCGATCACAAAAAAGAGAGAAGTTACGCACAGTGTATTGCCGCCTCATTTGAGCTGGTGAATGTGTGCGATCACGGGGGCTCAACTGAAATTGACAAAACAGAGGAAAGTGATCACTTAGGTCAGTGACTAGAATTCCCTGAGTGGTTTCAATCTTAGTGAAGTCATTAAAAAAAAATGTTATCAATTAACGTTGCTGAATGTTCGCCGACACGTGTTGGACGATTAATTAAGAGTAGGAAAGAGTGACAGTACATGTTCTCAAGAAAGAGTTCAGTGTGAGAGTCGTGGTCAGCAGTGAGCAAGTCATAATTGAAGTCTCTCATGAGAATGCATGCAGCCTTTTTCTGATGGATTTTACTAAGGATGTCTAAGAGAATTTCCATAAATTCATCATGATTATATCTTGGAGGGCGATACACAATGCCAAGAAGCAGGGTTTTGTTATAATCAGTCAATGAACCGTTGGGGAACTCTACAAAAACAGATTCAAAATAATCTCTAGAAAGCGACATATCAGAAATGACTGTGTACTGCAAACAGTTGCTAATAAAAAGAGACACTCCACCACCACTTCGACATGATCTGCATGATGAAACGTGATGATAACCATCAATGTTAATAGCATTAACATTAGTATCGGTAAACCAGGTTTCTGTCAGTCCAATTACTGAAAAATCCGAATTGAGAGACTGGACATATGAGCGCAAAGCAGTCATTTTATGGAAAGCGCTACAAATGTTATGCACTATCACACTAAATTTACAATCGGATTTGTTTGTGATCAGAGTGTTGAATGAATTCTCATCAAAGTAGGGGCTGCCATAGTGTTGGAGGTAGTTGCTCAGAAATTGTTCATCGGGGTCAACATCAGACATGTATTTGTACATTTTATCATCTAACTCAAATGGGTAGAATACTTTGTTAGAAGCATTAAACTCAAAGTGTAAAGAGGTTTGGGTTGAATCGGAAGAGTGTAATGCATGAAAGAACTCACCATCATTCGTAATGTGATTGAAGGGAAAAATTCGCGAGCATGAATAGCAGTTGAAATGAACATGGTCGAATTCCTGCGGTGAACTGGAGCGCAAACGGCAAAACAAATGACAGTTTTGCAAGCACGTTGAGCATCGAGGTTTTGCTTGGGGATTGATTAGGCATGGGAGCTCACAAACAAAACAAATACTATCCATCAATTTCTAACCAAAAAAATGAACATTTCAAAATAACACCAATACCAAAGCATATAGAAGTTAACAGCAATGTTGCTCGATACATACAGTCATGTATCGTTATAATAATAAGGGAAAAAAGAACGAACAATGAAAATGGATAGACAATGAACACGAGTACATGTAGCAAAAAATAAAATAAAATAATAATAATAATAAGTGGGTGCAAACAGAGTGAAAGAAACAAAAAACGAGTAGTTTCTGGGTAATCCATTAATGGGGTGTCATTGAGAGGGGTTCAAAATCATCAGTGTTAATGGCAGCAGCATCAAGTATTGCGGTGAGTATGCATTGCAGTTGACATCAACGAGTCATTCCAGCGTCAATCAACAGTAGATGGAGCCGATCCAGATGTATCATTAGGGCGTGTCGGTTCCGTGGCAGCAGGAGTTGATCCAGATGAAGCAGGCCTCATAGCAGCAGCATTGAACTCAGTCAGAGAACGAAATTGTCTTACAACACCTCTGTTATCTTTGAAGAAGAGTTTTCCATCCACTGACCACGTATCCCTTATGTGTTCATCTTTCTTAAGCTTGCGTGCCATCCACAATAGCTCAGCGCATTTTCTTTTGAGGTCCTCGTTCAGAAAGAAATGAGGACCAGTGCCTTTTTGATAAAGCGTTTTTATTCTGGGAGTAGATGCGCTGTCTTGAACGGTACGTGGCAAATTTGATCAAGATGGTTCTTGGTTTTTTGTTGTTCAGGTCTCTTGCGCCCACTCGGTGAATTATGTCCAGCTCGTGTACAGACACAGGAGGAGAGAGCTGCATATTTTCGTTGATGATGCTCAAGGCTACCTCTGCAGTGTCCTCACCAGTATCCTCAGGCACACCTTGGAGCCTCAGGCTGTTACGACGGGTGTATTGCTCAAGATCATCGGCGGTTGTTTCCAATGCAGCGACCTTCTCCTCTAGACTAGCGATCTTCTGGTCCCTTTGTTTGATGATCCCCCTCAATGAGTTTACAGTTGACTGCAGCTCAGCCATAGCGGCTCCAGACGCCATCTCTTTTCTCATTGCTTCGAAAGATGCATGGAGAGGAATTATTTCTGACCTGAGTACCTCGCACATCTTAAGGGCTATGGCATCCATGACCTCATCTTGTTGAAATGACAAGAGTAAAGCGCGGGTAAATTCTTTGGGGTTCATAATTAGAGAATACTAATAATAATACCAATAAATTATTTACATTAAAAAAAACACATTGTCCAGCACTCTATGCTTGGAACAGTTGTTCAAATGTAGAGGTACAAATTATTAAATTATGCAACATATATAAAATAAGATTAAATAAGTAAACATGTTAAACAAGGCTTGTTCTTTTGAAGAAGAAGCAAATACAAATATTAATAAATATTATATAACATAATAATAATATAAATTAATAACAATATTAATATAATAAAATTATAAATGATGAGATGGCTGTGACTGAATCAATGGAAATTCAACTCAATCCAAGAAAGTTCGACAGTGGAGGCTGAAGTGATATAACAATGACACCTCTAGTTTTTTGTCTGGTCGATTTCATTGACTAGACCCCATTGTGTCTGAGTGAATGCTCAAAGGAGTTGAACGAACAATGAAATACAATTCATGCTTTGAAACAACAGTATTGAGAATTTTAATAATGAAAAACAAGGATGCAAACAATACCATAATAAATGTGGTGTTCTCTTTGTCAGCATTCAATTGGCTTCACGGTTGCAATGAGGCTATACATCCTGATATTTCTGCTGGCTCCAAGCTCTTCCTATCGTGAGTATACATGTACCTGCACTTTATGCATTATAATATAGTTGTTGGTCAAGCATAATTATATACCCCTTGAGATATCCACATGATTTTTGCACCAAAATACTCAGGAGAGTGTCAGTTGTCCAGTGGTGCCTCTGACTTATTTTATCCTGACACATGTGACCTGTTTTGCCGTGGACCCTCACATTTGTGGGTATACACTTTGATCAGTAGCAAATTAATGACACTTATACCTTACTGTTGTGAAGTTAAACGTTTTGAAGTCCAAAACTTCAAAAATCATCATTCTGAGAAATTCGCATTTGAAAGTCTAGATTAATATTATTAATATTCATTTAGATATTACTTCAGGCCACAGGTATCATATCATGATGAAATTCAAGCATGTTTTCTTCATCTTGGTGTCTATTACATGCAAATTTCATAGAGATTGAGCTTTGGGAAAAAAGGTTACAATGTATTACAATAATTTTAATAAACAGTTTCTGGGCTGAAAGACATGAAAAATCACAGAATCCGAACTGAAGATAAAGATAAATAATTTATTTAATATTCAAGCTACATTAAGAACAATTGAATTTGATTCTCCTGGGGTAGAGGTCGAGGTGGAGGAAGAGGTGGAGGAGGAGGCGTGCCATTATCGTTCTCGTCACTGTCAGGCCCAGCATCGGAACTGAAAAAAAAAGTGCATAATGTAGTGAATATGTAGGTAAGTAAACAACAATTAAATTTTATTATTAGTATCAGAATTTCTAGAAGCTCTATTCGTCCCCTTTACAGATAGCTTTGGGAGTGGGGATTGAGGGGGGCCCTTATCCTCGTCACTGGTAGGGCAAACAGAACACTCAACACATACCCATAACTAAACTTGAAGGCAGAGATCCAAATTAGCTGCCCCTCATGCATGTAGATAGTTCTTGGATGCTCACTCTTCTTCTGGCCCTTCAGCTTCGAACTGCACGTCATGTCGGACACCTTGATTCCAGCAGCAATCAGTCGGAGGTGCATCACATTCTGTTCACCTGGTTGCAGACTCATGTTAAAAGAAAATCAGTAGGAATAGCTAACTTACAATATGGATAGGCAGCCATGTCCATTTTCATGTTGGCCATCTCTTCAGGTGTGAATAGCTGGCTGCTGGGACCATTTCAGTAGTGCTGGCAACTGCATCTCGAAAAAAATATTGTACATAAGTCTGGTGCGCAACTGAATCAAACTAACTAAGCATCCTAGTAAGAGTAAAATGCACATCTGTGGGTTGATTGCCACTTGCGGCGGTCATAAATACTACCACCACCACCACCACCACCACCACCACCACCACCACCACCACCACCACCACCACCACCACCACCACCACCACCACCACCACCACCACCACCACCACCCTTCTGGTGCGTCCATTTTATTTATTACACGACGTCAGGCTGCATTATATTTAGTATGCAGAATATTTAGTAATAAATTTATGTAAGTGGCATGTAATATGATGACTCGCGAAGAGATGATTTTAAAGAGGAAATGTCCAGAAGTGAATGAAAGGTATGGGAAATGAAGTTCAAAATTTTCAGGCCGAAAAGAAAAGGAGAACGTCGAGAAGACGTAGGCACGGGTAAGGCACATATGGCGCACGCAAAACACAGTTCCGCGTGTTGTATGGGTTGGTATGAGGGATGGGTCTATATTTGGAGAGCCTGCGTGGCAGACGATTGCTGTTTAATTTGAACATGAAGCAGGCGAGGGCGAAATTGCGTCGATGTCTTAATGAGGTGATGTTGAGGGCAGCGTAGTCAGCGTCGGTGATGTGATGATTTCGGGGAAGGGCGAGGATGATACGCATGGCTCTGCGTTGCAGGCTTTCTAATAACCCGAAAAAGAAAGAACTCTGTTGCTCCATTCTGAGTCAGCGCATTTACGTGGGCATGAAAGCTGAGGGCGCTGTCTAGGATGAATCTCAGGTGACGGTGCTCATGGCTGTACTCGAGAGTGGCGCCGTAAAATGTGATGGGCGGTGGAGTGGCGGTGGTTCGGGAGATGTACATGGCCACTGTTTTGCTTGCATTGAAGCGCATGCCCCAAATGTCAGCCCATTTGGCTGCAATTCGCAGGTCTTCCTCGATAGCTGGGCAGATGAGAGCTGGGTCCTTCCCAGTGCGATACAGCATCGAGTCATCTGCGTAAACGAGAGCTTCGGGGTGACAGTCAGGGTGGGAGAGGCTAGTATTTGCTTAGAGACTGTGACACAGGTCATTGATGAAGAGGAGAAATAGAGTTGGGGCAATAACACTTCCCTGGGGCACTCCTGAGCAGACTTGCGCTATTGGTGATGAGGACTGGTCGACAACAACATACTGGGTGCGGAAGCTAAGGTGCGATTCAATCCAGCGGAATAATCGTCCACGCACGCCATAGGCAGGCAATTTTTGTAGAATTGCTGGGTGTGGCACGGAGTCAAATGCGGCTGCAAGATCTAGGAAGCAGGCAACTACAGATTTTTTGGTTGTTGTCGCTGCAAGGAGCTCGTGCAGAAGCAGAGCAATTTGATCGGTTGTGTAATGATGAGGTAGAAAGCCGAACTGGTTATCCACGATTAGTCCATTGCCCATCAGGTGTTGGAGAAGGGCATCATTTATAATTTTTTCCATTACCTTCCCTACACAGGAGGTCAGGGAGATGGGCCGGTACTGGTTAGGGTCTGTGCGTTGGCCTTTATTCTTGTAAACGGGAACAACGGCATCCAGTTTCCACTCTGTTGGGAAGACTCCTTCTGTGAAACTCTTGGTGAAGAGAATAGCCAGGGGGACATGGAGACTGAGCAATTCTTCAAAGTGCTCGGTTGAATTCCATCCGGACCAGAGGCTTTGTTGATATTGAGGTCCTGCAAGAACTTCTTGACATGATACTCATTGAAGAGGATATCCGCCAGTGTTGAGTCTGTTCTCTTCTTAAGACTGGGGAACCGGGGTCGGGATGAGGCTCGGGACTTCGCAATAAAGGTCTGATTGAGGATGGTTGCCTTGTCTTTGGCAGTGATGTAGCTTTCAGTACCAACCGTCATTATGGGAATGGCCTCTTTGACAGCTGAGCCTCTGTACAATTGCTTGCAGTACTTGTGCCAAAAATGCATAGAGCTACTTCTGCTCTGAGATGCACCGTGCTTGCGTAATCTTGAAAAATAGCAAATTCAACTTTTTCAAACGTTGATATCTGGGTAGTTGTCAGGTCCGAGACGGCTGCAGTATATGCAGCTGGCTTTATATTTCCAGCTTGCTTCAAATCCAAAGCCAATAGAGCAGACGATAGAGTTTGACAGGTCATGATAGCATTTGAGGGGTAGTATGTTTTCGTTTGCTCTATTTTGATTCTCTGGACGAAGAGATGAGATTTGAGGGTGGAATAATTATGTAAATAGGCCACAGCAAGTCTCCGCGCCATTTTTGGATTCTACACAGCTCAATAAGTACGAAATCACGACTTTCTAAGTGCTCTCTGTTCGTATTGTGATAACCGCGTTTTCTGGTATGTTTGTGAAATACGATTGCAATGAAATTTCGCTTCTTTTCAGAAGTCTTATTTGCTATGTAAGCTGCTTAGAAGATGTTTTTACAAAACTTTTTCACTCTGAACAATATTCGGTGATTCGGCGTTTGACCACATTCCTGGTTTGTTTCAGAGGTTATCTGAGGTCACGTGCCGTTCACCAGTTCCAGCACACTCAGGAATTTGTCATGAAGAAGAAGTGTATCTCCTCAGTGCTTCACCGTCAGCTAGGTGTTGAGGATGGGCTGCCTCTGCAGACATCCCAGCGTGTTGCCAAATCGGTCAAAGTCAAGATGCATACAATGCTGAAATCTAAAAAGGGTGTTCTCTACAGGTGCTCCATTTGTAGGTATGTAATTATATGTTGCTGAGCACATATCATGATATGACATAAATTATATTATATCTGATTGCAGTGGCTGTGTTGCTGCTCTCTCTTCATCTGATGCTCTGAATGAGAAGGGCCCAGGAATACAGCAAACGGAGGAATCGACAGAGGCAACAGAACAACCATCTCACTCATCTGATAATCTCCAAGATCCCGATCGTGTATTCACCTTCACAGCTGCTTCTGTTGAGGATGATGTGAAGAGGATGCCAAAAGAGATCCGGGCCCTCTTAGCCTTTGAAATTGCTAAAGCTGAAAGGCAGGAAATAATCCACAAGGCTCACGACCTCACGACTAAAACAGGTGTCGATAACCTCGCCCATCTCTCCTCGGAACAATTTCTGCAGGATGTAAACAGAGTTCTCACTCAGTTTTTGTTTGGACTATACGGTGCCAAATTTGGGGATTATAAAAGGAATTCAGATGCTTACCGGATTGCACATGTGACCGAATCCTGTATGGGCCTCACAACTCCCATCGCCACCTTGCCCCATCATTTTCGCGAGACAATTCTTTTGTACAAGATGACCCGTAGCCGAGCTGCAATCTCCCTATTTGGATCGACAAGTCTTTGTGGTTCCTACCAGACCACGAAGAAGTGGCTTGCTGAACTCTCCTCTGAAACCCCTGAAAGGGTGAGCAAAAGTGACATTGTTGCGGTTTTTGACAACAACCAAGTCCTGCAGCGGCGCTGGGGAATTGCGGTTGGCAATAAGGCATGTGCTAGCATTGTTACCATGACGATGTTCATCAAGCACCAAGCAGAGGTAAGGTTATTTGTGCTCTTGTCAGTTAAAAATTAACATGTATAACATTCTTGTAATGTTGCAGAGCACGCTCCAAACTCAGGAAAATTTAAAACCATCCCATTGCTTGTGGTCTGGACTTTCAGTTGAGCTGCCATCACTCCTCAACTCTGAAAAAAGCTCTCATCTAACCAATACAAAATTCAAGAAACATTTTCACCCTTGGCTAACTGGCATTCTTGAGAAGGTTTGTACTCCTAAGTTAAATGAACTATAATTATCATCACTGATCATTAATATTGCATCATAGCCGAGAGGCTCAGTTGATAAAACTACAACTACAAGAGTAGATTTATGTGCATGAAAATGAAGTGAAAGGAGTTAATTGGCATGGGTATCATGAGCAGATGAGTAGTTATGACTTGGGAGTTAATAATTTGATTACCGTGCTGACTGCTGGTCCAATAGCTTACCATAGCCATTAGCCCAGCAGCCAGGCACTTAATGCAGTTTATTATAGAAAGCAGGTGAAGACCCCCTTTGCATCTAGGGAATGGCCAATAACATGACCCTGTGTTCCGCATCTGACGCTCTCTTCAACACAACAATGCTCATGTGCCTTCGACCACCAAATGTTATAAATAGTCATTATGCATCCCTCTCTCTCAGGTTGCTGCTGAACAGACCGTTCTGAATGGCATCTCCTTCGATGGCATAGATGCCACTGTGGGTACCAGCACAATGTCCAGAGATTCCAAAGATTGTCCTCAGTGCCATATTCAAGTAAAGAAGCGAGCTCGGAAATGTCCGAACTGCCCTCATTCGAGAGAGGAGGTACCTGTCCGCCCCTGAGCAGGAGGATCGTGTGAAAGCCTTGAACGGTGATCCATTGGATCAGGACTTGAAGAATCTCGCCAGCAAAGCGAGGCTTAAAAAAAGTAACTTTATGGTGGCCTTCTACGAAGGATTTTGTATGGACAATGAAATGACAGTTTCATTCAAGGAGCCTCCACTATTTGTTACGCCGGATGAGCGAGCAGAATTTGAAAGGATTGACCGGCGAACAGTCATAGAGATAGAAGCTATGATAAATGATGCGATTGCATCCATAATTGATCCGGATCTGCATGGAATTTTATCGGAGGAATTTGTGGAGATGTTCCACAGAGGAAAGAAACCTTTAAAGAGGTCTTACATTGACTTCTACCTGTATGTCAAATCATGCTCTGAACTTTCCACAGATGAACCAGAGTCTGATTGATTTATCTGTTTTAAAATTGTGTCCTCCTTAGTCCTTACTATTTATGTTAGGAGAGTAATTTACATTCTCTACTGTGTATTGAACTTTTTCTATTTCATGGTCACAGATCATGATTAACTTATTTCCTGTTGTGGTTCAATAAATGATGCGAAACCAGAACTGTGTAAAGTGTGTTCCATACACTCCACTCTGCTGAGTTGCTGATGTGAAAGCATTCAAACTTCACCTGAAGCAAAATATTTTTTTATTAAAAAAGTTTCTTTGTCATGACACACATACAAAAGTATGCTCTAATAATCTATACTCTGACTTGTAGAAAGGATGATCACAATCATTGTTACAAAAGTGTAAAAAGAACAAACCATGATACAAAAATGAAAACTTTGTCATCACTGATGCATAAAGAACAATCATTGATAATTTGATATGTATGAAAAAATGTAAAGAGAACTATTAACTGATACAAAATTGTAAAAAGAACATCTCATATGCTCATTACCACAAGCACAAAAACATTGCAAGAATGATCATTGGCACAAACACTGACAAATATGATATAGAAACTCCAAGACTAGAAAAAACAATGGACTTATGAACTTGGCATGATTAGATGTGATACATGTAACACTGGAAAGGATCATAAACTGTTAAACAATGATGAGTAAATACATAGAATATTATAAAACAATACAAAATATCTCAAAAGGAGACACTACCAAAAGACACAAAGAAAAGTAGAACAAGATGCATTACAAACAAAAAACAAAACAGGAGACTAGAAATCATACAATACTCAAACTTAATCATCATTATTATTAATGTCTACAGGCTGCATGTGAATCGTAGGGATGGTGATTTTCATGGGTGAATTCGAGACTAGATCTCTCCCGGAAATCGAAGGGATTGAAGACGTGCATGGCACAGCAACGTCCCCGACAACATTAACTTGTATAATGGGTATGCCCTCTGAAATAATTTCCTCTAAAGGAATGTGCACTTCTTGTACAGTGAAATTTGTGGGTATCCGCGGGAGATCATCCTGAGCCTCCCCCAGCAGAGTGAAACTTAGCTCAGTTGAGCTGTTCTTGGTGGGGCTTGGCCCAGATAGTGCCTGCGAGACCAGGCCTGAGTCTGTTGCTCGCCGTTCTCCATCTACAGGTCGCAAGCCTGTGAAATAAATAAATATGTCAACTTGTTATCCATGAACAAAATATTGTCTTGAATGGGTTATACAATACATGTACATCATAATGGGATGCATTAGAATGAGAAGGATTAAAAGTTGAGAAATCAAGAGAAGAAACTCACCATTCTCTTGATATGACCGCCAGGTGTCATCAGTGGCATACGTGTACGTTTGCTGGTGTTCGTCAGTGAATCTTACGAAGACTTCTCCGCCACTGATGACGCTCAGTTGGTGTGCTGACTTGAACAGTCTGGCGCGCCTGGCGTTTCTCTTGTTCCTGCGTCGATTGGTATTACTTTCATACTCAATAATTCTATGGCCACCTTCCGGTCGAGTGTAGTTGGGGTGGCTGTTCAGGTATAAAGAATACTATGTATTATACATGTACTGATAAATGAACAATTCAAACATTATTATAATCCTTTTAAACCATGACACTGCTCCTGCTGCATCCTCACAATGTATAATTATAATTATACATCATACATATTAATATTAGGTCCACTAGTACGTGTATTAGCCTAACACTGTCTAAGTCTGCAATAACCAGACTGGCGACTTGACAGTCACACACTTGACTGTTGACAGCAGTCTGAGGATACTCAATAAATCATGAACTTATAGATGAACAATAATCAACATAAATCAAGTTACATACTCTTGCGGGCGACGTTGGCGTGGCATTGTGTTAAGATTTTACAGATGACCTCATACGAACTCAGCTTTGGATTTGAAGCAAGCTGGAAATATAAAGCCAGCTGCATATACTGCAGCCGTCTCGGACCTGGTTGTGCTCGCAATAACATGGAATTTTGCAGAGGGTGTTGTTGGCATGAGAAGCTTATGGAATCTTGATTTCTAAATTGGTAATTAAAGCATTTAATTATTATTATTATTATTATTATTATTATTATTATTATTATTATTATTATTATTATTATTATTATTATTATTATTATTATTATTATTATTATTATTATTATTATTATTATTATTATTATTATTATTATTATTATTATTATTTTGATTTCTGTAATAATAATCATCCATGCAATCAATTTGGACTAATTATGATGCTTGTGACTAATTGATTGTATAATTCAATGCAATTTAGTTGCATTTTGCAGTACAACAAGTCCACTGTCAACTGGCTTTAAATTGTAAATTGTTAAGTTTGTGTCAATATTCAATTTGATGGATTACTCAGCTGGTAAAATACTTTAGTCAGTTGGTTACATTAACTGTGCCCAGCGAATTGTAATCGGGACTTGTAATACTAGTAATGGATCATTGATGCCTCGCAACGCCTTTGAACATAAATTACATGATAATGAGAAAACATATATTGTTGTATAATTATCTCATTCCCTGATAATGCAATATCGCTGTAATATAGCGGAAATAATGTAGAATTATGGGCTAATGCTGGGGCAATACATTTCAATAATTATTGTACATTAATTTCCTGTTATAAAATGTTCCTAGGTCATATCTTTGATTGATTTCTTTTTATCATTTACATGTATTACTGACTTTTATCTGAAATGAAACAAAACTTTTAATTTTATTATTAGTCTTAATAATATAAATATTATATTAGTATTATTAATAGTATCATAACACACACTTGATTAGGACCTAAATTTTTGTAATTAGTATTGGCTTTTGCCCATCAAATGAAAAATAAAGGTGCTCCTCTGTTCCTTCAGTGTCCTTCATTTGTGTGATTTTTTCTAAACTCTTGATATTTTTCAGGGCTCGCCAAATGGATAAATACCAAAAACCACCATTTGAACTCACCCAATATCGTTGAACGGACCTTTGATTTACCTGATTGCAAAAGGTTTTGTTTAGCAACCCCACGATGCAGATCTATTGACTATTGTTCGGGGAATATATGCCGAATCAAAGCTTTCACTGGCGGAAACAGTGGATATATTTTGACAAGTGCAGCCTCGTGCAATAACTATGAACTCAATACTATTGAGATAGGTATTATGGTACAGTAAGTTTATACTGGTAACTCTAATTTGCGTTATTACAGCTATAGGAAACTGGGATTTTTTTGGTGACCATCTTCTGGAAGGGACCAATGTATCATACACAGGACTTTCCCTTGATGATTGCAAGCACGTTTGTTTCGTCCATCCAGACATTACTTGTCAATCAATAAGTTTTGGCCAAAGAAAATGCTACTTGAGTCGAGATACTAGAACTTTGAATCCAAGTCACTTTACGATTAATGCAAACTTTGAATACTACGAGCTTGATAGAGGTAGGTGTATATAAAAATGTTGATAATAAGTATTTTTTGACTATATTATGTACTAGTTGGACGTGTCATATGGAATGAAAAATGTGATACAAAGCTAATTCACAGCAACAACAAGATCTTCACAAATCAGACAGCAGAGGCGTGCATGGAGAAATGTTTGGCTGAAGAAAGCTTCCAATGCCAAAATGCAGAAATCCAACTATCATCTGGTCAGTGTATTTTGAGAAGCGTGCTACTTGCTGACCTACCTCCATCGAATATCACGTCTATCAATGGAATTAATGTCTACGAACCCATAAGAGAACAATTCGAAATAGGTGAGTTGGAAATTAATTGATTGCTCTATGATGCATGCGGGTACTTTAAACGATATGTGCAATGATACTTATTTGACTCTAAAGAGGTCCCAATTTTCTATCCTTTCATTACACAGGGAAATGTCCCAGTGACGTTTGGATGAGACGAGGGTCCTACTGCTACCTTCCTGGGTGTCAGCATGGAAACTTAACCCAAGCCAGAGATGAGTGCGCTTCGCACAATGCACGATTGGCTTCTGTAGAAGATGAAGAAGAGCTGAGGTTCATTGGTTGGGTAATAGTCAGTGTTGCAAATAATCCCGAAAGTGATTGTGGAACAGTGGATGTAATGTATGTAGGACTCAGCTCCAGTGACAACCAACAAAGTAAGACACTAAAATTACATTTTGTTTCAATAATGCTTATTGCAATAGCGTGGGACTGGAATGATGATACACCAAGTGACTACACAAACTGGGAGAATAATGAGCCAGATTACCCTTCAACTCAGTTTTGCGTGGGGATTGTGGTCCCCTCCTGGCAATGGAGAACAATTTCATGCTCTACACAAGCGGGGTATCTATGCAAAAGGGGACTTGTGGGTGAGTTGAACATCAAAAAGCACTGCTGTGGGAAGCAAGATAACAAACATTACAATGCATTAATTGTTTAGCTGATGAGACTTCCATAGTTCTAGTGGGATCTAGTAAAAATTTTATATTTCAAGTTAAAAGGTGGAAAATAATCAGCTACATTCCTGATATGTTCACTGTTATGTAACAGGGTTGACTGGCAAGTGCATAGTATCACATTATTTTTGTTTGTTTGTGGAAAGATGCATTTTACGGTTGACACAAGTGCCAATGGATTTTTAAGTAAGTACTTATTGATTATTGATGCCTCTTTTGTTTTGTTTTGTCCTGTTATGCCATTGTTTGTGTTGAAACTGTGATAAAAAAGACACTGGATACTTGTTAATAAGTAATGAATGACTGTATTCTCATGACAGCTCATAGACACTCATAATAATGTGAAATCTATAGGTGTCTAGGTCTCTAGCAGTGGTTGTTTCAAAGGGTCATTTTAGGTAAAAATGACATGCAGGATGAAACCAAACAAAAGTGGTTTTGGGTTTTGAATGTACCATAACAATGAGCGGAAATTTGATGCGTCTTTGTAAATAAATCCGTCTACACCTGAACAAGAAGTGCTCACATACGGTTTGGTCTCATTGGTTCCTTGAACAAAATCAGTGTCACAGGTCACTAAAAATCTAAAAATTTAGGATCTAGGAAAAGGATCTAGAAATGAATCAAAATAATAACAACTACTCTGTTTAATAATAATAATAATTTTATTCAATCATAACATAAAAGGTGCAAAAATAACGTAGTGGCAGAAGCGTGATTGCTTTTGCGCCACATGAAAAGTACATAAAAAAGGAAAAGAGAAAATAATTGTTTTAACGAGCCTTGCACACGTCATAAATTTAAGACAATAAATATTGCTGACTTGCTTGAGTTGTTTATTATTTCTCATCATTGCCATCTGCAACCTGCAAGCCTCATAGGCATTGTATTCAGAGTAGGATGATTAATTATATTCCACGCTCATAACCTCAGCAAATCATTGTTTCAATAATTTTTCGACTAGGATCAATAAATTTACCGCGCAGCTTGGACAGAAGGACGCCTTAGGTATATCCAAGAGTGGTCTGGACATGAATCTTGAAACCATTACGTCCATATTTGTTGTATTTGTCTCTTTCTCAGTAAGCTAGGTTTTTCCGTCATGTCATTACAGGGAAGTGGATATACAGATATTGACAATCTCAAGCAAGATGGAGACATAGTGGGCTGATGTGTGCCAGGACTTCTCAACCACGTTTCTCAAATGTATTCAAAACAACTCATATCCATTTTGTAATCAAGTTTTACATATACAATGAAATAAGTTCAGGTTGATCCAATTAACTGCCCATAATTATATCAATCTTGCTTATCGATTTGATTCTGTTCAGATGCCGTAATGCTCAAAACTCCAAAATCTATATGTATGCATGCCAATGTTGCCATGGGTATGGTTCTCCATCTGAGAATTATTTTGGTATTGTTTCATGTTTGATGTATACTCTGTGACGGGTCGAGCCCTTTGGTAATATTTTATTGAGTTGTATTTCTTCATCTGTGTGTCAACTATCAGTTTATAAATATCTATTCATATCGTTTTGGGATTATTGTCAACAGCATATTGTTCTCTCTGAATAATAAACCTTTTTGTTGGATTTTGACTCTCGTTTCTACTCGATCCTGATATATTGGCACAAGAGCATAGTGATGTTTGAAAACTGAGAACACGAAGAAAGCAGAGTTTCCCTAAACATTTTCACCCGAGTAAAATGCTATCAGAGTTGGGTTTTGTGAAAATGTTAGTTCGTTCAAGTAGACTGGGATCTATGGGTTGCGTATTAAGAATAGCTCTTATGATTACTGGACTCTTCCTCAGATAATTACAATAATTACCTCAACCAGGAATCAGCAACCATGCTGAGGTGTTAACTACAAAAATATCACTACAATAAATTGATAGGTTGGCATGAAATGAAAAAGTCAGTATAATTGTCTCACGAGCGAATTTTACCGTTTTTGATTTGATTACATGTATGACGACATATTCCCAAAAGCGAGCAGAAAAAAAGACAGAGTAATTTCACAGAATCCACAGAATTATAACGTACCTTTGGAAAATACTCAAATATGATCAATTGCCTATAGACACCATTGTACCAACTTTATTGTACAAGAAATAATGACATTATCATTCATGCTTTGAAGCAGCGACATCAAGATATTAAATATTGGAACACTATTCAGCAAACAATGCAATACACGTGTATTCCACTTACACAGTATTCAGTTGGGTCCATGACTGCAATGAGGCTGTACATCTTGATATTTCTGCTGGTTCCGAGCTCTTCTTATCGTAAATACAAATGTTTATATTCTTTTTGCACTATGCTATAATGTTTGTCAGGCAGAATTCTAGAATAATAAGTGTATGTAGGTTAGTCCTGATCATTACAGTCATGTGAATCTATAGAGATATAAATTTCTCGAATTTAATTATTGCACTGTATTCACGACTAATATTTATTACTATTGCTATGTAGAAGGTTATTTGTTTAGCATATCAGTGCTTAATACCTTTTGGAAACTCTTTGTATTATCTTTTATAGAATTATGCCTGGCATAAATTCCATTTTCAAGTTCTTTATATTTTTCTCATGGTGAAATTAAAGTGGACCTCTGTTCATTTTGGAACCTTTTTAGATCGATTCTATGGGCTTTTGTGGCTAACGAGAGATCATTTTGAATAAATTTGTCAACTGTGAATAAAATTAAAGACAAATTGAAATACGAATTTCATGCTCGGGCAGAATAGCTTGAAACGGTGATTGCAATATTTCTTTTAGGAGAACTGCTGAAAGATATGCTCACTCGATGGCTCCCATTGTTAACAATAGGAGATTTTTCTTTGGTCACGCCACCAGAGTCTGAAATCAAACACAAGAAGAAAGCGAGATTTTAAACCTCCCAAAATTCGATGTATCTAGGAATTAGCCCACCGCAAGCGTATTGCCGAAAATTAACATGTCAGTCAAAAAGCGTATTTGTCTTTTGAGATGCATCCTCTATCATCCATTACTAGTTCAAAACAATCAGAGGTCCTCTTTAACTCAGGGTCCTAGATCTTTTCATTTGACTGCACCAGCGTCATTGTCTAACAAGCAGACGACGCCACACCAGCAGTCAGAGCGACCAACTGAGTATAACACAATGACACCAGCGTGGGGCTATATGTGATGCTTCCGTTCTGTGATAAAAATATTATTTTGCTCCCACTCTGTGATAATAATATTATTTTGCTTCCATTCTGTGATAGTAATATTATTTTACTTCCGTTCTATAATAATAAAATTATTTTGCTTCCATTCTGTGATAATAGTATTATTTCACTTCCATTCTGAGATAATAATATTAAGTTCACTTCCATTCTGTGATAATAATATTTTTTGCTTTCGTTTTGTGATATTAATATTATTTTGTTTCTGTTCTGGGATAATAATTTATTATGTACATAACGTATCTGCACAGCAATAAAGAAGAACAGCAAAACATTAATAAAAAATGTTAGAAAACAACAATCAAAAACAATCTCAAATACTTATTTGTAAAAAAAAAATATATAAGTATTGATTAGATTTAAACACAAAGTGAGAAGATTGCACATATCAATCTATACTTTGTGTCTCCGTATTAATTCATTTTCTTCCTCTGTATAATTTACTGTGAAATTTTGTTTGTTTGAACCTATTGCAAAACAATTAGTGCACTGTTGGTGACAATGCAGTGTGTGCTGTAAGACTAAGGCATACTGGAGCCACACGAATCTCAGGTCAACAAACAAAATACGATTGTCTAAAATGAAGACTTGCACTGAGATTTGAAAACATTGAAATTTTGCATTATTTTTTATGATTGCATTGCAGCTCTTTCCATCATGCTTGTTATGATCATGTAAAGTCGTGTAAATTTGCACATCTTTGTCATTTTTTGTAAAAAGCTCACCGACGCTAACAATAATTTGATTTCTATAGGAATATTGAAATGGTTGTGTAATGAGGAGATTCTGGGTTTTTATGACAAACAGGATCTAAGCCAAACAAAGGGGGCTCCGGATGAATAACATCCAAATTTAATGCATTTGTTATGATGACAATGAGACAATGAGCAACACAGTAATACATCTTCATGAACAACGCGTGCGGCAGACTTTCATTTTTGCAACAAATAAGTAATTCAATAATACTCATAATAGAAGACCAAAATGAACTCAAATAATGCCAGTGGATTTTATCCTTCCAAAATTTATGCATCACCAGGAAATGTGCATGATAAGTGACAACTGTTGCCAAGGGAAGGTGAGAGATGTATGGTTACCTGAAGAGGGCTGAAAATCAATAGAAAAATAAGCTTTGAAATATTTATTATGTCTCTATTGCGGTTATGCTTGTGTGCCTTTCATTCTTTACTTTAATTCTGGAAACTTCAACTGAGTTGTGAAACTTGCTTGTCAATAATATTTGTCGTCAATTCTTTCTCAGTAAGCTAGGTCTGTCCGTCATGACTTAACAAGAAAATATTTGAGATCAAGGATCTATTGTATCATTTGAGATCAAGGACCTATTGTATCATTGTATTCTTATGCTTATCTAATGTGTTGCAGTTTGTTATAATTATGTATGTCATTTACATGTGTTTCTATAGTTTTGATGTTAATGTCAATGATAAAGTGTTGTCTCAAAATAATAAACCACTTTTGTTGGATTTTGAATCTCCTTTCTACTCGATCCTGATATCTTAGCAAAAGTTTGTAGGGATTAAAAAAAAAACAAAAAAAAAAAAAACTTCAGAAAACACAAAATATATTAATTTCATCAAAATATTGTCTCTTTTGAGTATTTTTATAATCAGCAATAGCCGAAATATGCCACCTAAAAGCTTCCCAAACACGTTTCTCAAAGTGCATTTCACAGCAATTCATTAGGCATACCTTGAAATAAGTACAGTATTCAGTTCCTGGTGTTCCAATTTTGCTTGACTGAAATGCACAGCCTCCAGCTTGAGTGAAGACCTCTATGAACTAATGAAAGAGTTCGCACTGATAGGTTATTTTTAATTGACGATTATGCACCGACTGCTCCTTTGTGTTCAGTGGAGAAGAATCAAGTACTGCTACTGAATTAGTGAGAAGGGATCGTGGTGGAAGAAGGAAAAGGAGCGGGTAACCATGGGGGTGAAAGAAGTAAAAGTGCTTAAATGTGAATGAATAGGTGGTCGTTGTTGACACTTTGACACTCACAGCACATGCAGTAATAAGGTGATATATGTCAAGACCCCATTTGATTTATAGATGTATATGATAGCTGCAAAGGTGGGGAGGTGGGGAGTGGAGAGCCTATTGACTGTAGTATTTTTATGTTTTTCCATTCTATATTTTATATTACATATTTTTTTATTATATATGTTCAACGAATGGGAGAGTATACCTTTTGCATTATAAAAATAAATCTGTTGATTAATTGATAATTGTTTTTTTCTTTCTAAATTTACACTTATATTTGGCAAATGGTACATAGTAATTCAAAACCACTAGGCACCCTCTAATAGCTGAACTCTCAAATAAAAATAACACCAAAAAAGGTTACTACGATAAAAGATAGCATATTTGTGCTGATCAAATCAAAGGGTGTACAATTTATCTATCATGCATTAGATGCTACATGTATGTGAAAAACAGCGACTTTGACTACTTGTTAAAGGGAGGGGGAACTGGAGTCGTTATTTGATGCACTAAAAATGATTCCTATGCCTGGCCCACACAAGGAATATCATCGCTAACGATTTCACGGGAGATATAATGCTAATTAGGCGTGACGTCAGGAGCTGTGATGAAACACCGAGTTCCCCATCTTTTACAATGGGCCTCGTCATATCAGTGTGTCCTGCGACTAAACCCCTGGATATTTTTTCTTTTCTTTTCGGAAATAGATAGAATAATCATTTTGCCACCAGTCAGGCGCGAAAAAAAAAAATATTTTTCGCTATTTTTCTTATTTTAACAAGCGATTTTCTAGGACACCTACCACGGTTTCTCATCCTGAAAAGTAAAAAGGTCAGCCAGAGTGCACCACGCATGCGCTTCGTAAACAACAAAGATGTCCTTTTATAGCGAAGATGATCTGCTTTGATTGGCTGAAATCGATAACTTCACGAGGGGAACGGACCAATCACAGCAAGCCCTCAGCTGACGTTTGCCTCCTGTACTTCGTAATGGAAGCCATTCTCCCATAGGCGCAATGCTAACCCCGATATTCGGAATGCATTATTTCCTTACGCTTGCATCCAGGCATGGTGCTATTGGCACGGAATGCTATCAATTGGTGCTATGAGTCAATAGAACATCACTTAAAATTCAGTTCCCCATCTCTTTAAGGACAACTAGGCTGTTCACTTAGGGTAGCGTATTCCTTATTGATCTATCTGGGTGATCACCATAAAAGTTTAATTTATTGGTCTCAGTTGATTTAAATAGTGAACCTGGTTCTGTGGACCAACCTTTGTCCATGCAAATACTATGCTCTCTTTTTTTCACAGATGCTTATAGAGCACAAATTAAAATACCCAGATTGGAAAAACAGGCGTGTGACGTCATAATTTCCATGTCTGTTCTCAAAAGTGTGTTATGGGTGGATCCGCCATCTTGGATGTGTTGCACCAGTGAGCTTGGCCATTAGGTGACGTGTATAATCAAACTTATGAAAAGTATAATATTCTAGGTGTGGACAGGCATAAATAGCTTATAGCATTTAAAGATCCTCATTATTCAACCATTATTAACCATCTTTAATGCTCATTGGCCATCTGTGTACGCTTGAACGGTCAGCATGGCCTTTAATGGCAGGTTGCATTGAGTGATTAACAGCATTGTGAATAATACTTGTACAAAGGATTCAGCTTCTCTCTGCTGCCCAGTCTTTAACCGAGTTTATTTGAAGTTTTTAACACACAACACCAATTGATTCATGGTCATTTTCATTTAATAATAAGTCGAAATAGATTATATACTTGATAACAATTTGGATATAAATAAAAGAAAATAATAAGAAATAAAGAAATGAAGAAAAGAAGAAATAAAAGAAATGCAACCGGTTGGATGGGCAGTTATATGCTGCTGCTTCGAGGTGCAAGGAGCACACTCTCTTGGAACCAATGTTATCCACGGTCAGATCGTTTCTTCTGGAGTTGAAAATCCCTTTTTGACGTTTGATATAATAATGAAACGAAAAATCAGGGTCAAATATTCGAGCTAAATTATATTAATTATGAAACTTGGCTGACAGAATCAGTCATATTGACCGACAAACTCACCTGTCAGAGCCGTGAGAGTAGTGGAAGTTTAACTCACGAGTTGACAAATTGTAATATTGTAAGAGTTAATTACAAAATTACAATCTCATTTATTGCATAATATTCACACACTTGTCTACTTATATTTGTATACGTTCGTAATAACAGCTAACAATATAACAAATATAATACAAGTAGGAATCGAGGTAAACAAACCTTTCTTGATCCTTGGGGAATATGTGAAAACGTACTTTTTCTCCCGTTCTCGGGTCAGTTGCACGTGACTGACTAGTACTGTTGCAGTTTATTATGCAACAGTACCAACCTCCTCTAGTTTGTTGTTTTTTGATTTTTTTTGTTTTTTTTTCTCCATAATTGCCATCGGTAAAAATCGAGAGAAAGATGATATTATATCTCCTTTAACTCGCTTTAAAATGATAACAGGCTTTGCTCTGCGGGAGCTTGTAACACATCCAATATGGTGGTCGCGTGAGTTAAGCCCCGCCCACAATACGGTTAATTAACGGTTATCTATGTTATAGAGTGTGGTTGGGGCTATGACGTTATATTAAGAAATACTTAGTAACTAAATGGAAGAATGAACAAGAATGTGCAACGTTTTTTAAGACTCGGAATACACAATTATGTGATTATTATAAACATATTTTTAACAATACGCACTCACACCCACACCCACACACACGCTCACCATCACACATCCTCACACACACACACACTCACACCATCACACTATCACACACCATCACACCCCCCCCCACACACACGTTTTCAGGTGCTTCACTAATTTGCAATGCCCGATGTTCCCTATATAATTCCCGAAATGAATGCTTCCTTAAAAGGCTAGCATATCCACCATATATGCTTGGCATAACGAGGATCTACTCAACAAAACAAATAAATGAAGTGTGTAAACAGGTGCTCTAATCATTATCACGGAGCATGTATGCACAGATGTATAATATAACAGGATTCAAAATCTAAGGCCTTTTTGTAATAAGTTGGTGGTAAAATGTTGGAACCAAATGATAGTGATGCTACCTGTTTAACAACATCAATAGTGCCACTCATGAAATTAACAAATGAAACAAAAATCCATCATAAACCAATAGCCTACAATTAGAAGGATTGAATTTTATCATCTTAGTCATCAGCGAATTAAGTACACACCGCTAGCATACACTTTCCACCTCTTAAACTAAGCGGCATGATAGTCATGTCGTAAGCATGGAATCGGCTGACGACGTAGCATCCGTCTCCCGTCATACTCAGTAAAACAATTAATTGATCTATGTATGTGGTAAATAATAGTGGAGGCATAAACCACCTTGCTTTACATCGTTACTGGTATTGAACAGAAAACCAGCATCATGCCTCATTTAACTCGGATGAGTTGGCTATAGTTTACATATGTATAGTACGAATCTAACAACATACATTACTTGATAGTAACAGTCTGAATATTTTTTTTGTACTGTACTTGATCAAAAGCAGAGCTAACATCGAGGAGGCAAAGGTATACGTTTGAGTAAAGTAACATAATGAAAATTTTTCAATTAAGATTTTCCTTAAAAATAATTATTTTGTTATATATAGTGATCATAAAATTCACACAAAAAAGTATCTAGCGAGCTTTACAGAAATATTAAGTAAGTAAGTAAAATGACAAAATTATCAGAATTCCAAATTTCACGATTATTTTCAAATTCCAAAGATGTGTGATATGCACAAAATAAATTGACTTCTGATATCTTATGAATTTGTAATAACATTCACAATTTTGCCTGATACGTCGATCAAAAGATTATGTACAAAACATGGTACTTCAATGGACTCTATTTTGAGCTATGTGTATTTTCCTAACCCTACCTGGTATTTGTAGTGGTCATGCCGCCTTGAACCACAGAGTTGTGTTAATTACAATTAGCAAAACGGTTCTTTGATCTAAAAAAAAAACTTCGACGAATGCGATTCGATTTTGCTCAAAAAATCGATTCGAAAGGGATCAAAAAATATGTTCAAGGAACAGGGTTTTTCGAAGAAGCGAGGTTCGAGGAATCCGAGCAATCTGTAATGCTAAAGTATAGGGGCGTCGTCGAGACTTTCAAAAACACCTCGACGAAGAGGAATCTTTGAGTTATCCGTTTTCGAGTTAGCGGGGTTTTACTGTATGTCAACTTCTGTCAACATGCAGATTCGATTTGAGTTTCTATGGTTACGCAAGTGGATCATCGTTGTGCCTTTATTTAGGATTTACACCAGCAAATGTGAAAAACACTATAATACAATTGTGCAGAGGTAGTTCTTTTTATCCTACTGAACAAATTGATATATTTTGCGTGACAAATCGTCTATAATTATTGGCAGCCAGTCAGTGGCACAGTGCTCTTGAACTGTGCTTTGCTGTGACCCAGTCCAGTGACCCATATAGTGTCAATTCGTGGTTGTTGCTGCGTCTGTGCGTTGTTTTAAAACTGTGTTTTGAACTCTGTTGTGTTTCTAAACAAGTGCACGTGGGTCGTGAACACTCTGCTGCTGCGCTCGGTGTTTGCATTGGTGTTAGCTGATTGCGATCATCATGAGTCAAACAAACTCTTCCCTTCCATCTCTCTCTGAGATAAATAACAAGAGAAAACAAGATCTCAAGAAAACTCTGCTGGATGTGCTATAAATGGAACCGAGGCTAAACGTCACTAATGACACATGTAACATGGCAGCAACCCTCGCATCGTTTGCCGCCGAACTAATGAAAACCAACGCAGTGATCGTAAGTCTCCAGTCTGAGGTAGCACAGCTCAAAGACTTACATGATGCTTCCATTAAGCAAACACCTGTTTCATCAACACCACCCGCGAAAGCGTCTGTTCCTCCCGCTGCCTTCTTTGCTGATGTCGTTCGATCCTCAGTTCAATCTGTGTTGAAAGCTGAAGAAGTACGGAACAATGTCATCATAAGTGGGCTGGCTGAGAGTGAGAATAACCAAAAGGATGATGAGGAGGTCAATAAGATCTGTAATCAAGTTGAAATAAATACAAAACCGATTGGTCTACGGGCGTCTGGAAAAAAAAGGTGAACAACCCAGGTTGCTCAATCTGACATTTCCATCAACTTTTGCTGCTGTGCTGCTGTGCTGCTGTGTTACCGTCCGCCCAACACTGATCTTATTGCCTTCAACAACTTCATCGAACAGTGTATTTTTAATGTATCTCGCGAGTTTTGGGCTTTGTGTATGTTGGGAGATTTTAATATTCAAAATGTAAACTGATCTCATCCTGTTTTAAACAGTAATGGTGCTATAACGAATTTCATCCAGCTAATGTACTCTAATGCTCTCTCACAATTGAATTTTATCCCTTCAAATGCTCATGGTAATGTAATTGATCTTATCTTTTGAAACACTCCTAATCTCATTTCTGATGTAACGGGTTCCATGGAGGAATTCCCTTCTGACTATGCTGTACTTCACTTTGATATGCACCTTGGTCGTGTGACTAATTGTATGCCCTCTCGTGTTGTATATAACTATAAATTGTGTGCTTCCGACGCTTTTATTAGGGAATTTCATTCATTATTTCCTGTTGATATGTTTTCACAATGCTTTAATGCCAATGGAATATGGAATGTATGGTTTAATACAGTAACTTCTGCTATTGATCATAATGTACCCAAAGTAACCACTTCTAATTCCAGAGAGCCCCCCTGGTTTGATAGCAAAGTTTGCCACTCTTTAAAATGTAAAAAGACAGCCCATCGCAAAGCAAAGAGAGTTAATTGACACTGAACAAGCCTGGGCTCAATATCGATTATTACGTAACAGTGCAAAAACCATCCTGAGATCAAAATATGACCATTTCATAAACTCCCTTGCAGACTCATGTAAATATAATCTGAACGTTTCTGGTCCTATTTCAAACGAAAAACCTCCTCTAAATCCATTCCATCAGCTGTGAGAAATGATAGCTCTGAGAGCGATGACTATACTGTAAAGTCCGAGATGTTCAACGAATATTTTGTTTGCGTTTTTAACACAACTTCTTCTGACCTCCCACCAAACATCCCTTTTGCAAATGTATCTTCTGTTCTTGATCCTGCTCTTACTGCAGGGTAGCAAGAATTCTAACTCAGCTTAATGCTAACAAGGCCTGCGCACCTAATGGCATTTCTCCTGCTATTTTAACAAAATTTGCTCACCTGCTCTCGCCCTCTCTCACAGTTTTGTTTAACATTTTGATTTCAAGTAAGACTGTTCCCTATGAGTGGAAAAAAAAGCTTACATTGTTCCAGTTTTCAAAAAAGGATACAAACAAAATGTTAAGAACTACCGTCCAATATCACTTTAATGCACTGTTTCAAAAGTTCTTGAGCGATGTATTTTTAATCACCTGTGCATGTTTTTATTATTTATGTTACTGCATGCATGAGAGAGAGAGAGAGACATTTATTTGGCTATTGACATGAAATATGTACACAATTAATATAAATTATAATGTAATTTGCCGGGAGACCAGGCTATGGCTCAAACGTGAGCTGTTATCGCTCTGGCCACCTGGGGAATACAAATCAAACAAGAACAAGGAACAAAATACAATGAAAAAAAAATGAAAAAAAAAAACAGGGAAAAAAAACGCGGGAAATAAAAACTCACAAAAAAACACGAAAGAAAACAAAAAGAACAAAAACGAGGAATTGATTACAATGAGTATACTATTTTTATATAATGTAAGAAACTTTTTTTTTTCTTCTCTCTTTTTTTTGTTGTTAACGATTACAAATATAACATTGTGCTATGGTACATCATGCCGAATATTGATCAATGAAGTGCTTTTTAAAATGATGTGAGAAAGTAGATAAGGAATGAGTTGTTGATTTGGCTATTAAGTTGCGTGGTGAGAAGTTTACTGTATTTGTAATTGAATATCTGAGACCCAGTTTGTAGAAATGATGCCAGTGCAACGGGACCCGCAACTAATGCTCCTCTGTGATTCCAACACTTATGAAGGTGTCGAAATATGCCGGAAGTACTCCATTCTTCCACTTGTAGAAGAACTTGAGTTCTAGGAGTTTTTGCAGATCCTCCAGTCTTAGCAAATTATATTTCTTAAAAAGAGGTTCTGTATGGCCATCATATGAAGAATTGGTTATTATACCGATGGCTTCTTTTGCATTTTAATGAGGCTATTTATTTGAGGGCCTCTGGACCAGGTAAGTGCACCATATGTTAGATGAGGGAGGATGAGGGAGTTTTAGATGGTTTGGAGGATGTGATGGGGAAGGGTGTTTTTTGATTTATTTAGTATTCCGGTTATTTGAGAAATTTTAGTAGATATTTTACAGATATGATGTTTGAAGTTGAGGTTTTTATCAATAATTATTCCGAGGAAATTGGTACAATCAACGTTTTCTATTTGCTCAGAGTTTATTAGGAGGGTTTGGGGTGTAATTTTTTGTTGGGGGGTATGGAATGTTATTGCTTTTGTTTTTGATGCGTTTAGAGAGAGTTTATTTGTACAGAACCATTGGTGAATTTTATTGAGTTCATTATTAATATTATTGCTATGATGTTGTGGGTTGAGTGTTGTTAACAGGGTCGTGTCGTCGGCGTAAGTGATAAAGTTGAAAAAGGTTGAGCTATTGGGGAGGTCATTGATATATATGAGGAAAAGGAAGGGTCCGAGGATTGATCCTTGTGGAACACCTCTATTGATATTGAGATGGTGTGAAGTGGTGTCATTGAGAGTAATATATTGTTTTCTATTGGTGAGGTAGTTTTTGCAGAGGTTTATTGCGTTGTCTGTCAGTCCGTAGTGTCGAAGTTTGTGGAGGAGAATGTCATGGTCTAGGCAGTCGAAGGCTTTTGTCAGGTCAATAAATATAGATATTGGCGTGTTGTTTTTGTCCATTTGTGTGAGTATGCGGTCGGTCAATTCTAAAAGGGCATGGTCTGTTGAATGTTTGCATCTAAATCCATATTGGCTTTTATAATAGAGGTCATTACAGGTAAAGTGAGTGTCTATTTGAAGAAGGGTGGCTTTTTCTAGGATTTTGGAGATGGTAGGGAGGAGAGATATTGGTCTATAGTTTTGGCAGAGATGTTTGTCGCCTTTTTTGAATAGTGGTTTTACTTTGGCAATTTTTAGGGTGTCAGGAAATGTGGAAGTTGCTATCATTTGGTTTACTATTAAGGTGAGAGGAGTGCGGAGTTCGAATTTAGGATGTTTTATTAGAGTTGTACGGATATCATCGTGTCCGGTGGAGTGCTTGGATTTTATCTTGTCAACGATGATGTCTATTTTGGTTGGAGTGATTGGTACGAAGTCAAAGACTGGATTGTTTGTTTGTTGGAGGTATGAGTCTATGGTTGAGTTTGATGAGGGGTTTTGGGATGCAATTGTTTGTCCAATGTTGGTGAAGAATTCGTTGAGATGAATGGTGATGTCTTTTGAGGAGGTGATACGTGTGTTGTCTTTCATAAGGTATTCAATATTGGTGTCAGTTTTGGTATTTCTGTTGAGGGTGTTGTTGATGGCGTTCCATGTTTGTTTTGGGTCATTGCGTGATTGGGTGAAAATGGTTCGGTAATGAAGAGATTTTGCGTTTCTGATCGTTTTTTTTAGGGTTCTATTATTTGCAGTGAGGTTGGTTTTCAGCGTTTGATACTAATGAGAATGTGGGGTTGATCGTTGGAGTTTGAGGTGAAGTCTATCACCTCGGATGGAGCGAATGATTTCTTGGGTTATCTAATCTAATTTTTTGTGCTTATGAAGTTTGAATAAAAAAAAAGATTTAGTCAGACCATCTGGCTGGCACATTCGATGGTTCTGCACAACCTATATGCTGTAGTATTAAAAATCCTTATAATTGTTGGATTGTATTAATTTTCATCATACATTAAATGATAATGTAAAGTCATGACAAGTAGAAATGCAAATTTAGCTCATTGGTTGCGCAATTCTATTATTATTTATTTATTACTTCAAACTTATGAATCGCGAATTTCAGAAAGAAATAAACTGTTCAAACGTGATGTAGAATAAAATTAAAATGAAATGATAAGAAGTTGATTTGTTATGATATGTCATTAAAAGCTTTTTGGAAAAAGTGTGTCTTAAGTTTTGATTTATATTGAAGTAGGTGTGATGAGAGGCGAATACTTTGGGGTAGCTCATTCCAAAGAGAAGGAGCAGCAAAACTGAAGCAACGACCACCCACACTTTTTAGGTTGTGTTGCACAAAACTTATTCGTATATCGGAGGACGATCTCAGATGATGAGTTGGACGATGTACACTGATCAGTTAAACGGGAGAGGACATGGGCCTGCATCAGGGCACGAGTTGCAGATGTTGTGAGGTACTTGCGAATTCTCCAAATGCAATTGACGTGGAAGAACATAGTCCGGCACAGAGCATTCACGTGATCTTCTAAATTAAATGCAGAGTTAAATAGCACACCGAGGTTCCTAATAGACGTGGATGGATTGATGTTGTTACCGTCAAGTATCAGTGTTGGGCGATGGGTTGGCTGACGGGACCTCGGATTTGGACGCTGACAAACCAATGCGGGGGTGATATTCATGGTGCAACCTGCAGAGGTGCTATCGTTCGTATTGAGGTTATACACATAACAATTTATAACAAAATATATCAATATGTTCAGAATGATGTGCACAACAACCTCAGCACAATTGTGTGTTGTTATTTCACAATTTACTGATGTTTATCCATAAAAAGACACAAAATGATAGTCCGATTTTTGAAAAGACGTCCACACGTGCGTAACCATAGTAACCCCCTAGTTACTCCTTTTCAACTGCTATTAATTCTGCTATTTCTAATGTCTAATTAAATCTAATTTCTTAATTCTGCCATAAATCATAAATTAAAGCATATACTATGCCTACTTACTTCGGCTTACTTAGGCGATACTGATCACAGAGAAAAATGTCTCCCAAGGATCAGATCCAGATGAAAGATTTGTAAACATTTTCTTTTCAGACAGAGTTGTGCACAGAGGTGCTATTTTTTCAATATTTATCAAGGCGATTTTTAAAACTGTTTAGTGTTGGGGCTATGACAATATCTTCTGGAAGTGAGTTCCAATCATTAATGGTTCTGTGACTGAAAGTGTGCTGTCGTTTGGATGTTCTTGCTCTGACCTTCTCAAGCTTCTTGCAGTGCCCCCTTGTCCGATCGTTTGTAGCTATGTTAAAGAATTTTGAGGGTTGAATGTCATACAGTCCTGTCAGAATTTTGTATAGTTTAGCATCATGAACTAATATTGCTGCGATTACGTTCATGTTTTTTTGATCAAGGTTAATCAATTGCTTAATTAAAAATTTTCCTTGATCACATATCTGATTCATTCTTGTTTATATTATCTTGTTTCACTTTGTAATTTGTTTCGTTTGTTAAAAACAAGTTGTCATGAAATCATCACCGGAAGTTGGGCTTCTGTCAAAAGAAAAACTTCCGATTTGCTTCCGCGAAGTTCATTTCATGAAAATATTCATTTCGATCAGATTTTCAACAATGTGCACTCTCTGACAGGCCTCTGCGATCACATAATTTACACCTTTGAGTGTTGACTCCCTTTCCGAAATTCTAACGCCCCGGCAGAAATTAATCTTTTAACCTGATAGGTGAGAACATCTGAAATTAGCTGACATACTACAGCGAGCCCAATGGGTCTCTCTGTACGGTAAACGCATTAAACCCCAGTTCGCGAACCACGATTTCTAGAATTCCACGCTTGTAATTATATTTATGAAGGCACCAGCGGCTGCAGAGCCATACCAGGTAGACGCTGGTACTAAATTTTGTTCGAAACCAGTACCATAAACCTACTTAAAATGGATCCGCAATGAAAAAAAGTGACTTTACAGGTTTCTCTCCGCTTTCCAATTGTTGTGTCACATGACCTGCTCTCCACGTGTTATAAATAAACCAGAGCACTGCGCCTGCGTAGTGCGAAGTAAACATACACGCATGCGCATACAATTTTCCCGCGCTAAGCAGTTCAACATGCGGCCTATCTTCCCTTGCAGTTGTGCACGTAATTTATACCGAGTCTTCACAAAGGAATACGTATTAATTATTAATACGCAATATTTTGTGCATCACCAATCAGTATATGAACAATTTTATTCATTTTCATTCGGAAGTCATGAGAGAAGTTTGAGCGAGAAAGTGAAGCCTGTACGCTTGTTTACAATGCAGTGCGCATGCGCTGAATCACGTCACTTGCAAAATGGCCGTCTGTTTACTTCTTCACGAAGTACTATTTCGTTGCGGGTTCTATATTTATCATGCAATCGGCTGAGTGTGGAGCCTCGCTGCCAGTATACGCAAAAAGAAGCGGTTTACTGTCGGGCGAGGTATTCAGACCTCGCCGGAGAATCTGTGCTACTAACTTACTAAGTATAATATAATATATTTATATTAGCTCCCCAAGGGTAGCGGAGCAGTTCTTACACTCCCATTCTTACATTGTAGGAGGAGTCGGTGTGATATAAATGATATTCCTCTAAAAATGGGGTCTCACTCAACGCCTCAAACGAGTGTAAGTGTTTTGCCTCAAACTTAGTACTAGTAGTCAAACGACATTGTACCTGTGCTTCAAACGACTCAATGACTGCCGATCTCTCACACCCGAAAAACGATGAATACACACTCTGACACTGATTGTCCGTATGACTAAAGTTTTTTTTTAATAATATGTTACAATATAGCCTGATCTTGCTTGAAACCAACATAAAAGGCTATCACATGTCTCTATAAAGTAGAAAAAATACGATTTACCGGTTTCCGAGCCTTTCACATAATGATAATAAGAACGTAATGATTGTTGATCATTGCTTTCACATTTTTTTTATAATAATAATAATAATAATAATAATTTTATTCAAACAAACAAACAAACAAACATGCAATAATAATGTAGTGACTGAAGCAAAATCGCTTTTATGCCACATCAAAAGAACATAGATGTAAAAGAAATGTGAAAATGTGTTTCAGCACGGATAGTTAAAACACGGATGGTGTAAAATTAAAGTGTCCGTTTCGAGCGCACAATTAGTGTAGCACACAGCCATTCCGCGCACAAACGCTGCTCACTGAAGCTGAGCGATGTCAATTACAAGGATAGATAGAGGGTAACACCTCCACGATGTCAACAATGCGCGTATTTCTGCCTTTGTTTAAACTTTAAAGTAAAAACATTTCTAGGCCCTTTAATTTCTTCAGTCATCACGCAAGAGCGACGTAATCACGCATTGTTGACTATCTCCTTTAGTGCTTATTTTTCATCACGTGACAGCTTTGTCAATTGCAGTGTTCTTATGAACCACAAATAGCACTGCATTTCATTGCTTTCTCCTCCTTGAACTATATTTGACTTGCACCTCATGAAATTACTTAGTTTGTACATTTCTAAATCATGTTTGTTGAAAGTGTACAATGTAGCACAAACTGCATGTCGCTGTCCTTGCATCTTGGGTTATCTGCGACTCATGCAATTGGGGAAAAACAATTCACCTCTGTGAAATCGACATGCAAACGAGCTGTCTGCATGTGCGATGCCTCTTGAAACTTATTCTGAATATTTTGATAAAAGAAATGTACAAGAAGCAAGAAGGGTGACAGCAGTAGGTCAAGGTCGTTTGTCTTTAACTGCTGCAGGCAGCTAGAGCGTGGCTTTTGCGCTCACAGCGTGTGCCAGGCGCTGGGCCATTACGCTGCAGGTGCATGCTCCCGTGTTTGGGCATAAATATTCGTATGCGTCGGATATTAGTAACATGGATATCCGTTATCCGTGTTAAAGCACTATTCGTCCGGCTCTAATTACTATATTAATGTATTATAATAATTTTGTATTATTTATTCATTATCATAATTGTTAAATATAAGTTTAATTGAACTTTTTGAAGGCCTAGTAATTATTAGTAATTAATAATTATAATATGAAACTTTATGTTCATATATTTTTCCTTATAATGATTTAATAATAATGAAATATACGTAACAGAGTGGTCCCAAAGTGGTCTATCACTATATACTCCATGTTAACGATCTCAATGTGTTTCAATGGTGCTACACATTTCTGTGAAAGTTTAAAAAACAGATCGCAGTGTAAAATTACACAAAGATAAGATAAATTAATACTTGGTATGGTTAGTCTAACATGTCATGCTGCTTAAAAATGACCCCCTCCACCCTCTTTCGGACCAATTGAAACCTTTACCATCAAACCGTCGCCTCAGGACTCATCTCTCCAAAACCAATAGGCTCAATAACTCATTCATCCCTTGTGCCATTAGACTTCTAAATCATGTCAATTGCTAAAATGTTGTTTTCTCCCAATTTTTCACCTTGCGCTTATTTTGCTGATAAAATATGCAAGAAAAAATTCCATTGCGGACAAATAAAATTATCTTATCTGATCTTATTCATAAAATTTCTATTCCAATTTCATCAGCCTTTATACTGATGTATCTTAATTAATAAGAGTCCACTTGTCATTCCTCGATATTTTCAAACAGGGCCCTGGACCATGGATAATCTTCATTGAGCTCATAATTAAAGCAACGTTTTCGTTAATCCACCTCCGACCACGATTCTCAGGAACAAATCAACACTCTACCATTACAAATTACATATTTAATCCGCCCTTCAAAATATGGTTGTGTTAAACATAAGACGCAACACATCAATTGCCAGTGATTTCCTTCAAGTCAGGTCAGTTAAACAACAAACGGAGACCTTTTGTTTATTGGAAGTTTAAGAAGTTAATTAAACAAACGGAGACCTTTCGCTTATTGGAAGTTTAAGAAGTTAATTAAACAAACGGCAATCTTTCGCTTATTGGAAGTTTAAGAAGTTAATTAAACAAACAACATACCCAGAATATTAACAAAGAGACAATTCCAAGATAACGCTGCAAAATGATCTGAACCTTCCGAAAGCCAGAGTTTAATCACTGCTTTTTATTTTTTTTGGTCCGATTTTTAAGTGAAGAAGAGATGAGTAGTCATTATAGGAAAATGGATAAATTTTGTGAGAGAGTCATGACCACTTGATTATACTACACTTCTTGGCCCTTACAGGTATTATCTTAGAGGAAGGATAAGGAGAGTGTGGACATACGTATTTTCCCTATATCCGGCTGAAAAACAACTCTTAACATTTCTGTTAACACGGCCACATCTTTCTACTCCACAGAGCGAGGCCTTAGAAATTTGCAAGATCTAGAGACTCAATAAAAACAATACATTAGGGAAATTCTAAATTAATTATTCAAATTTTTTTTTGGAGGATTATCAGAAATGTTTTCGTTTTTTAAGCGATTGCGAGCTGTCTCCACGCTGAGTCCATGGAGTGTTTTTTTTATGTATTTAAAGCATTAGTTAATAAATCATCCGCGACCCCGCGACCCCTATTAAGAAGAGTCAGCCCACATCCTCCCTTCAACAAGTGGCGTGGCAAGTTTGCTGATGAGGAGCTTAAGTGCTTAGCACATGATTCATTGTTTTTAATAGGCGCTTAAGTTACAATTATTGTATAGGATGATTCATAAGTCTGTAAACAGTATATGGGAATTTTTTCAAGTGTTAGAAAAAAGCTCGTTTCTCTCAAACTGTGCTGTGTACCCCGAAATAATGATCATTTAAATATTGTTCACTCTCATTTATGGTATGATTCTCTTTATTTCATTGTGTATTTTATAATTACATATTAGAAAAACTCTAGCGTAGAAGTATATTATATGAGAATATTGAGGTGTCTTTCTCTCTGTCATCATGCTGTTGATTGGTTGAATTTTTCTCCAGTATAATATTACATTCCCTGGAAATAGACATATAATCCTAATTCTTTAGAAATCATGCACATTGATTTTTTTTTCCTTCTTTTTGTTGCGAACGTCACACAATGGGCAACAGTTCGTGTCATGATTAGTTTTTCCGATCTGCGATTATTTTGCTGATGTTTTTGTTTTTCTGCTGCAGCAATGGCGGGGGTCGTTGAACGCCTGAGGAAGCGGAATAAACAAACGCGCGAATGGACCAACACTGGCAGCTTCATCAGTAAACCCAACATGGGATGGCTTCACCCGGATGACCAGCTTCTGCCGGACGCAGGCGTTTGCTACGGAGTCAGGGTCAGTTATGTCATCATCTGCATTCGTGCGAAATATCCCGGTGTTCTGAATTAGTTATTCACTAAGTATTGCCAGTGTGCTTTTACGCATGAAGTGAAAGGACAGAGATTGTGCTGAATATCAGTGACCTGATTTCACCCCTCTTAGGTGGTTAGACTTGCGCTTATTTCCTTTTTTAAATAGCGTGACCTCGTCTGCCTTGTCATGACCTCATAGGCTGACATTAGAATCCGCTTGTCAAAGTATAAATCATGAACTCAAATTGAGCAGTAATTCTTTTTTTATCCTGATATGGCCGTGAGCATTGGATACTGCCATCTGAGGGAGGACCATGTGTTGCCATGGCGATCGTCGCTGTGGCAACCACCTGGTCGCTACCCTTCTGTGCAGTTTTCTCCTGATGCTGGGCTTTGTTTTGGTGTCCGGGTGAGATTTGCATGTTTATGTTTTGTTATATAATAATTTTCTCGTTTTCTTTCTTATCTAATGTGTTTCCTGATTTTTGTTTTCTCTTTATTTCCAGTATATCGGATGTATGGAAGTGAAAGAATCAATGAAGTCACTGGACTTTGAAACGAGAACCGCTATTGCCAAGTGCGTACTCGTATTTCTCTTACCGCTGTTTTCCTTATTTTTGACTTTCTCGCCAAAAGGGAATCAATCAGCCGCGTTTGCGATGTCGCTGGCCTCAAAACAGCGACCAAGAAATCCAAACGAGTGAGAACACAAATAACAAACATCTGTGTGTGTAATTTATTTTTTTCAGGTAACGAGGATATCTTCACTTTTAGGAAGTGAGCCTCAAATGGTGTACGCGGGAAGCAACGTAAATCTCACCATCACAACGGAAAACCTCACAATAATGAACATAGAAAACGGAGACGTAAGTGAAATTGAGAGTGAGAAGGTTTTGATTTTTATATCGTTGCTTAACAGATCATTGGAATTCACCAGATGCCGTGCATATCATTTGCCTCTGGGGGTGACCCCGTGAGTTCTTTGGGATAATTTTTCATCCGTGCTGAATTGATTCATTTCCATAGGACACATTAGATTTTGTTGCGTACGTAGCTAAGGATGAGAACGGGAGGCTGTGCCATGTGCTGGAGTGCGGAGGAGGTCTAGCGCAGGACGTCATCACCACAATTGGTCAGGCCTTTGAGCTGCGCTTCAAGCAGTTTCTGGCCAACAAACCCCAGCCGATCGCTCTCCAGCGACTGGACAGTGAGCGGCAGCGTGGAGACCAATGGGGCGAAGAGGATGACCGCGATTACTACAATGACCGCATGGGAGCATGTCCCCCTGACCATGAAGTCAATGCCGCTGCTGCCGCCTCTCCTGCTAGCCTCTACTCAACCCCTGCTTCCAACCAACCCATCGCCAGAGAGCGCCCCGGCACAAGGGGTAACCTCATTGACTTTGAAACGCCAATCGCTAACCCTCAGCTCCATGACAACACGCATGGAGCCCTGGAATTACTTGGCGACCCTCCTTCCCTCTACGACAATCCTGTCAATGGTGAGCGGGGATTTCTCTTTCTCTCTCTTATTTCTTACTCATTTCTCTTTGAAGTTCGCCGTCTTAGTGATAACGATGCTGCTTCCGTACCCAATCGTCCGGATTCCCATCTCTATAATAACAACAAAGCTCTCGATGCTTTTGATATGAGTAGGTTGTATAACTCATGTAGATGGGAGTTTTAATCAGATCTCTTTCTCAGAACCTTTTACAGAAGCGTTGCCTAGCAACCTGGATGGTGCTGCCATGGCGACCAGAGAGCGGCTACCATATCACGAAGACTGGTTCCATGGAAAGATTGGTCGCGATAAGGTAACAAGTGTTTATCCCCCCAAAAAAGTTACCATTCTTTTAAATTTTTTTTTTAGTGTGAAGAACTCCTTTTGCATGATGGAGATTTTCTCGTGAGGGAAAGTCCAAATGCCGCTGAGCAGTTTGTTCTGAGCGCAAGACATGCCGGACGGATTAAACACCTCTTGCTGGTCGACCCACAAGGAGTCGTGAGTATTATTTGGCATAAAATATTCTTCAGCATTTTTCTGCTTTAAATTCCAAGAGTTTTTTTTTTCTCCTCAACTAATGACTGGAATTTCGCATGCAGGTTCGAACAAAAGACAGAACATTTGACAGCGTGACTCAGTTAGTCAACCACCATTTCGATAACCGACTTCCGATTATTTCGGTGGACTGCGAACACCACCTTCTGACCCCTGTCCTGCGTCCTCACTGAAAGAAATAATGAAACCTTGGCTGGCCAAGATAATTAATTATTTTACTTGCAAAGTGATTTGTATTATAACCCACTGCATCATATCATGGGTCACAATTTTTAACCTAATTCCACGTTTTTAAAGTTTTGTTTGTTAATTACTGCTGATTCCACTGTTTTATTATTTTATTAATTAATTATCATTTTACAAACAGGATTTTATTCTTGCTTAGTTTTTATTTGTGCTCATATTTCGTTTTAAAAATCTTTTTTTTTTTTTTTTTTTTGGGTGTGCGGCTAACAATGAAAGTATCTTTGTTTATTTGCGGTTCTTGCTTATTTTCTCCTTGCGCTCATTTTCATCTGGAAATGATATTTGGTGCGTTGCTATGGAAACAGGTTTTGTCCTACGGATATAGTACTCATCACTCTTTGTTAGTCAAGTGCACGTGTACTGTGCAACACTTTCACATAAATATATATTTTTTATTTCCCTGAAAATGCCGAATATCGTGTACGAAACAGTGTAATGCTCAGAATAATATCCACCGCTCCACAAGATTATTTTACAAGAAGTTTTCTTTTTTTTTCTCTTTTTCTAGCGGGTCAGCCTTTTAGTGTCATTTTTAATTACCGTATATGATTACCAATGTTATGATCTCTATGGGTAACTCAGCCGAATTATCAAAATGGTTTCTTCTGAACAAATGGCACTCAATTTTCCAGTGATTTTTACTCCAGATTTTTCTGCATGTTGACAGCTTTCCATATTTTTGTTATTCAAAATCTACTTAAGGGTGTTGCTATGTTCCTCCTGAAGTTCCATAATAAATCATATTTTTCCATATTTACTTTCTCACTTCTGGATCAGATACCTGAATTGCTAAAAAAATACCCTGTGTGCACCCCTATAGCTCATGATTGTCACTTAACTTCATAGATTGAATAATACAAATTGTTTACTATCTTTCTTCTGAGATAAGGAAGATGAGCTCTATATGCAATACCCAGTTGGGTTGCTGATTGCATTGTCGTCGGTAGCGGCATCAATAACATGTCACAGAGTGAAATAATTCCTTTTGAAGTTTCCTCAGATGGTTTAGAGATATCAGAGGAAAACCGACCTTTCCAAAAAAATTTACATGAATAGTTTGGCATTAGTGACATTTTGTATCAAGAGCATCTAACATAGAAAATGAATCTTATTTGAATATATAGAAACAAAAATAACGAAGAAAACTCCATGCGACGGCAGAAAAATAATGCGTTCATTCATCCAAATGACATTAAATTCACATAATATACAACCAGAAAATGATGTCAAGACAATATAACAAGTAATCAATCGCACGCCCTTTTGTGATTTCACTCTCATATGGCGTTGATGAAGTTTGCAGTGTTTTCATAGCTGAGCGATTTAAAGTCTTTGGTAATTTCATAAAGTTGATTACTGCTGAGACCCAGGCCACTGATGTGCTGAAAAAAGCTTTCCTTCTCCACTTGGATGGTCAGATTATTCACCCCAGATTCCTTCAATATAGAGTTTGTCTGGAAATTAAACATAATATTTTTATCCAGTTACAAAGAAGACATGAAGACAGCCAAAGTGAGAGATAATTAGACACATAAAATAAAAACAGAATATATTACCAACCTGAGAAACAATCTTCTGTTCACTGGCGTCAGCTTTGATCTGAACGTGAAGCGTTCCGCAGATGACTTTGGAGGAGTGTCTCCAGAAGTGATCTTCACGATAGCTGATCACACCCTCCACCGACAGCAGCTGATAAGAAAACATCACATAAAAGTGGAGAAAATGATACTGAGAATGGAAAAAGCACACCTTCCTGAGGCCGGAGTTGAGATTGTCCTGAAGCTCTTTCGGAGTTCTCAGCAGCAGAATTTGAACGGTTTCCTTGACCAGCGGGAGTACAGAGATGAAGATGAGGGTGGCGATGAAAAGTGAGCAGATGGGATCGGCCACTTTAAGGTCCATGTACTCAATGAGGAGAGTGGACACAATGACCCCCACACTGCCCATGGTGTCGGCCAACACGTGCAAGAAGACACCTACATCAACATAGCACAGTGGAGGCAGCGAGAGGGAGGGCGACGGTACCTTCCATGTTGGTGTTATGCGTCATGCTGTCCTGAGATTCATGAGCATGTCCGTGAGAGTGACCGTGACCTCCGTGGGAGTGACCGTGTGAGCCTCCCCCTCCCCCGTGAGAGTGACCGTGATGGAAAGCGAAGATGCCCACCAAGTTGACCAGAAGTCCAGCCACGGAGACCACCTGAGCGATCCATGAACGTGCATGATATACACGCGACCTTTGACCTACCAGGAGTTTCTCGGTGCTGACCTCTGGTGGGTCCACTATCCGGTTGACTGCGGCCATGAACACAAAACACGCGATGACCATTAGGAAGAGTCCGTTCACAAAACCGGACACGATTTCCACGCGGTCATAGCTAAACGAATCAATCAACAATCCCAAGCTTTATATTACCACAAAACTGACCCATAGGAGTAGATGCGAGTGGCTTTCCATCGGCTCATGACTGAGGCGTACAATCCCATGACGAGCGCTGAGCAGTCAAAGAGCATGTGGAAGCCGTCAGATATCAGACCAAGGCTGTTGGTCGTGGCGCCGTAGGTGAGCTCAACAAAAGTAAAACCCTAAAAAAAAAAAAAGCACAATTTCAATTTATAAAACGGAAGCAATTACAACTCAAATCGCGTACCAAATTGACGCACAAGAAATAGAAAATTCGCCTGGAGTCGGATTCCTCCAGGATTTGTCGCAACCCATTCCTGGCGACGGTGTAAACCGATTGCGATGTACGCTGAAGGGCGTCGCCGGCGAAATTGTACAACGGTAATCCTGATGCGGAATAGCCGATGAAGCTTCCTTTGGCGCTGCTGCGACTAGAACTGGTCAGGATTTGAGTGGCTGAGAGTGCAGAAAGGTCAACAATTATCCGCAAGAACAGAGCAAAACTCACCGAAGAGGAAAAGAACAAAACTGAAGATGACGCCACCGGACAAGATGTGGTCGTTGGTGATGACGGCCGCGTTGGTGATCTGAGCGATGAAGGGGTGCGACCAGAAGAAGGTCAGAAAGAGGCCACTGAGGAAGATGGCTGATGACCCCAGGCGATTGGCGAGAGGAGGGTCCATCTGGTGGCAGCAGACCGCATCGACGTAGAAGTCGAGCACGAGGAAGAAGACGACGAGCGTCAGAGGAAGAACGGTGGCCGTCCAAGACTGCACAAGCGTCTCTCGCGTCATGTACACGGCCACCGCCCAAGGGGACAGTATCAGAGTGGACGCAAGACTGGATAAGGCGTGCAGGCGCTTGGCCCCTCCAACGTCAACCGACAACTTCTTTGAGGCCACGCTGTAAGCCACTTGTGCACACAGCGTGCAGAACAGAAGTGCTACTCCGCCCTGCGGTTCATGACGGTTGAGAATACAAAAAGATTGTTAGAATACGAGTTAACCAACCTTGTGGTCTGAGAGTCCAGTGAGATCAGTCATGTGGTCAAAGATGTGGGTCAGTATGTTTGAATGACCATGCGTTCCAGGTGAGAGAGAAATTAAGGAGTTTCATAAAACATGTCTTCTTCTACATTTACTTCAATACAATTCAAAGGATATCATTGTGAGTTTGTGCATGATCATGAAGGTCATGATCAAAGAGCAGGATTCCAATGACTGCAAACAGAAAGAACACAGCGCCTCTCGTCTTTGAGGCGAAAATAAGTCAAGAGAACTTTGTAACGAGCGATGTCACTGACCTTGGACGGAGTTCCGTTGTGAGTGAACAACGCAGTGGCCCCAGCAATGATTACAGTGTCGCTGTGTTCAAATAGCAAAAGGGTTCTGCGGATTCATAGGGTAGAAGATTATACTAAGATGACAGAAAACTCGCACCTGAAGGGACCACAGAGGGTTAAACCAAACTGCCAGAGCAGTGTCAGCACACAGCCAAAGAAAGCGTGACGGAATATCCGGAACCACTGATGCATGCGATATGAGTGATGGTAACAGACATGTGATATATTACTCACTTGGTGCTTGCTTAATGAACGACCGTTGGAGAAAGGTTTCTGTAGCACAAGCAAACACAACGCGGATCTACAAAGAACATGCAATCATTGCAATGAATTTGAATTAATGAAACACGACGACGTACCCAGCTTTGATTAGGAATAAAAATTGCACCAAATGCAGAACTTTGAGAATATCATATGAGAGGAAAGTTGAAAAAGCGTGACCAAATTTGGCAACGACCAGCGCTCCGATGTATGGCAGCAGCCTGCAAGTTATTCATTCATTGGCGTCATGTCGAAAGCCGGTGAGCTTACTTTGAAGGGTAAATAGCCCTGGAATGCATTTCTGACGATTCTGTCTACACTTCTATAAGAATAAACTACATGACGGTCGGCTTTTCAAAGCCATGGTCTGAAAATATTCAAAATATCATCAATTCAATCATCAATAATATAGAATCATTTATAAATCAAGTTGGACATCGACCTTTATGATTGGAAGTCAATGTTATCTTGTAAAATTGTTCAAAATGTAATATTTGAACCTTGAGTGCCCAATGAATTCGGCCTAATATATAATAAGTAAGATGCACCTTGATTGCTTGGACTTAATTCAAGGATATTATCGAGTGTTATTGATAAGACCACGAAGCTCAGAAACTATGGCTGGCTGAAGACTCAAATCAGCAGCTTACAGCGGCTAGCTCAGTAAAAACCATGGTTCTAGCTCAGAGCAATATCAACAATCTGCTATCAGGTGCCAATAGAAACCATAAAGGGAGGGAGAACTGGTTAAAAATGGACTTTGAGTCGTTATTTGATGCACCAAAAATGATTCCTATGCCTGGCCCACACAAGGAATATCATCCCTAACGATTTCGCGGGAGATATATTGCTAATTAGGCGTGACGTCAGGAGCTGTGATGAAACACAGAGTCCCCCCCCCCCATCTTTTACAATGGGCCTCGTCATATCAGCGTGTCCTGCGACTACACTCCTGGATATTTTTTTATTTTCTTTTCGCAAATATAGATGGAATAATCATTTTTTGCTATTTTTGTTATTTTAACAAGCAATTTTCTAGGACACCTACCATGTTTCTCATCCTGAAACAGTAAAAAGGTCAGCCAGAGTGCACCACGCATGCGCTTTCGTTTCGAAAACAACAAAGATGTCCTTTTATGGCGAAGATGATCTGCTCTGATTGGCTGAAATCGATAGCTTCGCGAGGGGAATGGAACCAATCAGGGCAAGCCTTCAGCTGACGTTTGCCTCCTATACTTCGTAATGGAAGCCATTCTCCCATAGGCCCAATGCTAACCCCGATATTCGGAATGCATTATTTCCTTACGCTTGCATCCAGGCATGGTGTTTTTGGCACGGAATGCTATCAATTGGGGCTATGAGTCAATAGAACATCACTTAAAATTCAGTTCCCCATCCCTTTAAGTATTCAACAAAGATCAACTTAACAACGAATGAAGATGAGGATATTATTTTAATTTATAATAAATAAACAATAATGTTATCCATTTAATCATTAGGATTGAGCCTATGCAGAACAATACTTTTATTATTTTAGCTTCATGCCCTGGTTACTAAGACTGCCTTTAACAACATGCTACAGTGCTACAGTGGATACACACAACTGTACGGAAGCAAATATCATGCAAATGAGAACCAAGAGTCACATCTCAATTCACAACTCTCACAGTTTACTGTCAACAATTTACTCATTCTCTATTTCAACTGATTTTCATGGTGGAACATGTACATGATGGCTTATGGCTCAGAGCTTCATGGCAGCCGCTAGGTCTTATAATAGTACCATGGACAAATCACTGATCATCAGCATGTTCTACGTTTTATAACCAAAACTATCAAAGCACTTCAAAGGCGTTTAACTGAAGGCAACCGCAACCAAGGAAATTACAGGTAAATACCCAGTATGAATGCTGAATCAGTAAATGTAATTTGATTGGCCGCAATTTCTGTTGGGATCAGTGAAACTAATCGGAATTTGTCCGAACGTTTCCTGTCCTACAGTAACGGAAAAACTAAAACGTAGTGAGCACCACTTTATTCCGACCTATGATCTATGAGGCTATGGTGTTATGATGAGCGCGACAGTCAACATTAAGGCTGATGAAACGCTGCAATACTAATGCAGGGTTGCGAACCCTAACCCTAACAAACCCTATCCTTATTTAATATTGAATTTAAATTATGATATTTAGTAATTTACCCAGAGTAGTGTTTAGCAACCACTCAGTATGATGAGGGTGATGAGTGATAACATGAAATTGGTAGTGTCTCTTTGGTTCGATACAAGCCCTTGTTGCTATCCGTTTCCAAAGATGAGGTTACCATGGTTACTAACTGGATTTACTACATTTAGGGTCAGTGTGACCGTCGCCGGTGACCGTATATGGCGTATTGCGGCCACGTCACCATTGCAAGTGAAAAACACGCCTACAGGCATCAAATCGAAGAAAATCTCACCTATTGCAAGTCTTCCAACTTCACTTTATCAAAATGTCATTTCATGGGTGAATTAAACCGACCACCATTTCGTAATCTTTACCAGAAAACAAATTTGCATCGAATCAACAGATGGGCGACAAAAGAGTAAAACATATTCGGAGTGTTCGTTTCAGGAGACCTAACGTATCGGCGTAGATCACTTCGCATACGTTTCACTTATTTCTCGAGACCAGCACCACAGCCATAACGGACAACCACAACGAATCATTTAATTACTAATTACTAGCATTCATTCATTCATTCATTCATTCTTATCTGTATATTTGTCTTGTCAGCAATGGCCGAAACACTAGAAAAATCTTCATCGTTTAAATTAATTTCACATGCTTTCTAAATTTTGTATTTCATCTCTCGATCATTTTCATAGATCATATTGGAATTGATAAAATTGTGACATTTACTTGGATAATATAAACGTCTATTATTATTTTGTGGCTATTTTTCTACTATTATTGCGGCTGGTTTTTGCAACATAGGAAACAACAGGGTTCCTGTTATTCATGCAATCTGAAAAGAAATTTACAAACCGACTATTCAATTGAGCAAAAACATTCGGCAATGACGTACGCACATTAAGAATGAAATAAATTTTGACCTCGTCAATGGTGAAATATTGAGTACCTTCTTACAGCACTTTTTCCAAATTGAATTTATATATTGTATTGATTTTTCATTTAGATTCCAAAGAGAAGAACCAAAAAATGACAGCTGTATGATCAAGATAAATATCTTTTAACAAACCAAGTACAATGGCCACATTTAGATAACATGACATTTCTTCTTCGTATATTATCATGAGCAGATCTTTCTATATTTTTAGTGCTTGCATTCTCGCCAATATACACACCAAGATGCTTACAAGAGTTCACAATCTTAACAATTTAACGTTATCATTCAAATGAATGTTTACATTGGAATTACAGTTATAAATAAAAATACGCTTTTTGGAGGGGTTGTACAAAACATCATATTCCGAGGGAAATTGTTCACAAATGGCAAACATTCTTTTGAGCCGCTCGATTACTTGTGGCTAATAGAGTGAGATCATCGGCATACACCAAAGCCCAGAAATACCAATCTCATAAATGGCAACCAATGCCTGATATTTTCAATCGTCCAATCAGCTCATCCATGTAGATACACAATAAAATTGGAGACAGTACCCGCCTTGTTTAACGCCATTTTTACAACTCATTGAGGAAGATCGTTTACCATTCAAATTAACTGCTAAAAAATAACCTCTGCTGCGTGTACATAGAAATGAGTAATATACTAAACCAAAGACATAGACCTCTACGGATCAGAAGACGAAATAACTTTATATAATGTAGCCTGTCGAACGCTTTAGATGAATCCAGCAGTACGTGTGCAATACAACTTTGAGTTTGAATACTTATTGACAACCTCTTCAAGGATAAAATTGCCTTGTGTCGTGCTATGTTTCTCTTTGAAACCAAACTGGAGGGGACTTGTGCTTAAAACCTTTAATTGCCTGCTTCAAAAGTATAATTTTATCAAACACTTTCGCAATGGTGCTGCTGAGAGCAATTGACCTGTATAGTTATGGCTACACACGATGATGATTTCTTTTTATCCTTTGGGATAGGGATTAGAGTTGATATAAGCATAGCAGAAGGGGCAGATTGGTGAACTAATCATTCATCAAACAGGAAAGATAGACAAATAAAAAATTCGTGACACCCATTGATGATGTGATCAGAACAGATTACATCCTTAACCTCAGATTTCCCACGTTTTAGTTTTTTCACAGCCCTCGTAACATCATGTACATTGACAGAATGCTTATAACAACAACCACTACTATATTATAACGCACTTGGACACTTGTGATTTCGCACAAGCCACTTCGACACCGGTTTATATTTCCTTTCGGTTTTAACCATAGTATCTCTAATCAACCCGTTCTCTGGCCGTTCATTTTCCTGCCCGATGTTTCCATAATGTTGATGTTGTTGATGCCATCATTTGGCTCGATCTTGGTAGGGGCGGACCTTTTCTTTGCATCCCGCCTTATGTCTTGATTTTCCCGAAGGGATGGTGCGTATTGCAGCAGTGGAGCAGCACTGTACAATGATGTCGTAGTACTGGCCTATACTATCGGCGTGTTGATTGCAATTATGATCACAACATAAGAGTGCTTCCCACGGGGGTTCAGTTCCACGTATTAAACGACTGAGCTCACTACAATATGCTGACCAAATATGATCCTCTTTTGCACGATTCCATTTGAGTTTTTTCGTATATACGCGATTGTTCTACTCAACAAGTGTGCCTCGATAATTGAATCGTAATATAAAAGGGTGGTGATCGGATAGATTATGACCTTCATGCGCAGCACATTGCAGACTCAGAAGCAACACCCAGTGCAACTGAATCAACAGAAGCAGGCACCTACAACCGTCGTCCTGGATCAGAATGCAGCTTCGCAGCGACAGATGATGCATGCAGCTTCTTTGCCTTCCATGGCATCCATCGAGCCGAGCCTCTCGGTCCTCGGATCAAGGGTTCACGTACCCAAAGAACCGACGCAGACGACGCCAGTCCGAGTCGTGTTGATGGATGATTTAAATTCATCCATGGACGTATATTATGCGTGTATTACTGTGGTATTCAGAGAAAATATTGCTTACATACTGTTGTATTCCAATCCGTTATGATTGTGGAATCGTATCTATTCGCTGTGAACTTTCACCCGCATTATTATATTTTCCCGCGTGATGCCATTCTTCTTGCGTTATGACTACAAAGATAAAATTATTGCGTCTTCTGGCCACATGTCCGTGACCACACCATGATAGGAGATAGGGATTATATATACATGTATATCAAATCTGTATAGAGTACAATTATCAATTTAGGGCACTGGAAGGATTGTATCGATGCTAATTTCAGATTGATTGAATCATGTAATATGCATGAAAACCCATGTCCGTGACCACGACATGGTAGAAGATAGGAAGTATTTTCAAGAGTGCTAACTGGATCCTGTGTTGTTGCCTACTAGGTTCATATGATTGAATGGGGTGTATATCTACTCAGGGCACCTGGAGGGGTTTTTTAATGATTATTTTCGATGATTAAATCGTGTAATATACATGAAAATCAATGTCCGTGACCCCACCATGATAGGAGATAATTATATTATGTAAATTGGTGGTTAATGATTGAATGGGGTATATATCCACTCAGGGCACTGGAAGGATTGCATTGATGCTAATTTCGGATTGATTGAATCATGTAGCATACATGAAAAGCCAGTTGCATTGATACTTGATCATATTTTAATTTATAGGATTTCAGTACACGATAACAATTATCCTTGCGACCGCACTCTGAAAGAAGACAACAAGCACGTACATATTATTCAACATTAGCGTGCCGATGCGAGCCATTTGGTGAATATCTTGGAAGCCATATTAGTGTTATATTTATACACCGGTTACACCGAATGAATGTAGAGCAGGAAGCTTTGGTGTTCGTAGACAGTAGCATGATACATTGGGGAGTTCGTGCTTGTAATATTAGGAGGCCTTCCCTGTAGGGATTGTATATAAGATACACCGATTTGACTCTGACCCCATCTTTACACCATGGCTCGGCTACCGTTTATCTTATTGGCTGCTCTGGTTGTTACCGTGGCAACACAAACTGAGGTTAAAGATTACCTTGACGACCATACTGTGGACCCAGTGATCAACAAGGAATTGGAAATAACGAAAAACTTTGTGAGAAACCGCAAGGCAGCCATGTACAATTATCAAATTGCATCCACTTGTCTCTGCCCAATGAACTATCTCCTCAATGGGCTATCGATTGTTGTGTTTTTGAAGATGGCTCCGAAGCAGAAGCAGGCCGCTTTGCTTGTTATGATAGGATTGTGCTTTGCTGATGCCGCGGCTACCACTTATCACATTGACTATGTCATTTGGGCGAATTTTGGGTGGTCTCTAATGCAGAATACGGATTGGGGGTGCAAGTTCTTTAACTGGTTGGGTGTTGTTGGGAGCGATTGTTCCTATGTGTTTTGCCTTTTAATTGCACTGGAGCGGTTTGCCTCTGTGATGTTCCCATTGAAAGTTTCTCTGTGGTTCACTAAACGTAGAGTTAAGATTGCAATGGTGGCTGTCATTCTAATATTTTCATCTTTGGAAATGAATCGGTTTTGGTTCTTTCGCAAGGCTCTGATTAACAACGTAAATTTTTGTTATCGCAGTGCCGAAACAAGCAAATTATCCAGACAGCTATCTCTGGGGATCAATCGTATTCTAGGGTTCCTGATTCCATGGGTTTTCATCTGTCTCCTCAACCTCGGCATTGTGATTCGTCTAAAACAGCTGAACATGCAGCACCAGAAACTGGGAAAGACGGATAGTAGTCACCAGAACAATCATAGTCTGACGTTGATGTTTTTGTCGATGTCCATATTTTCTCTTCTGTCACGTGCATTTGACACATACAACGTCATCCACATATTGGTCATCGGGTCGAATTATATCAATGATTACAGCAAGTATATTATCAGCACATGCTTAATTCTATCAGGACATTCACTCAATTTTGTCTTCTATACATTGGCTGGGAGTAAATTTCGTAAAACCAGCATGGAAATGGTGTGCTTCTGCAAGAGATCAACAGGTGAGATATAATACCACCATGCTCCTCGAATCTATCCTTTTTCTTTCAGGCGGACCGCGGACTTTCACTCAAAGAAACGTCGAGGAAAGACCTCCCAAAAATCCATCGATGAATTCTCGACATGTCAATAATATTGACATTTCCACAATATCGCAGAACTGAATATGTCAGTGCAAGATAATCGGTAACGACCTATTCAACTTGGAAAACCCTCTATTCGGATTCCCCACAATTATATACTGTACATACACACGTAATCGTACATGGTGACTCATAAGTATATTCACAGTATAATTATAATATATAAGTATAATTATGGACATTTTTCATTGTTGCGTTAAGTGTTACAAAAATGCTCTTTTTCTCTAAAACCGCTGCTACCTTTTTTTCTTTTCTCATTTGCTTTTGTTCTAGTCTCTTGATCTTGCCCTCCCTTTCACATGCACGTACCAATATTTCCAGCTGGGTGACTTTATTAGGCCCGAATCACAGTTCATGAATAAACGTTGTGAGAACAAGCCATACAAACAAGATCAACAAAGAATTTATTTGTTTCTTCTATATATTTAGTTCTATTAAATATAGTATTGAATATAACTTTTGAATATAACTTTTTTAATTATACAATATTTAAAAAATATATTTTGAACTTCAGTCTTGGCCGGACAGAGATTGATATTCGTGTGATGTATAGATGAACCCTCGGCAATGATCAGACAAATTGGAATTCACAAATTAATAAAAATAAATTTTCGCAATAATAATCTATGAGCTTTCCATTATAAAAAGCTGCACAGTCTTCATTGCTTTCCGACTCACCGGGATAGGTAGTCCCCTGTACGTAAAGATTCACGCCAAACCACTCCCACAAGCCTTCACTACTCAGATCGTTGGCCCCGATCCAAAACCACGAAGCTAAACCTGCATAATGAAAATAAACCACAGAAATGTGAACAGTAAACACACAGAGCTGATTGACATAAACAGAGCTAAACAATATGCCATGAACACGTTGGGTAGAAAAATAATCATATGAAGGGCATGACAAATCTTAGACAGAATGTCGTCTGAATATTCTCAGATCGCCGCTGACGTATAGGCTGGACAAATCTAAGCTATAGTGAAAGGCATTGCGCTCTTAGCACATCACTTCCTGCCGATTGATCATGCCCTCAGACTTCATGGAGTGTTCTTGGTCGAGGAATTGAGACCTGAAAAACGAAGAAATGAAGCGCCGGACAAATTAGTGCGACACGTAAAGGTCCGAATTTTCATTTCATCCGAAATTAACATGAATATAACAGCATGTACGTGCATCTAGATACCTATCACTAAAACGACTCTCAGTCAATTTGATGGAAAGAAAGAGATAAAAAAAAAAAAAAAAAAACAAAAAAAAAAACACATACGGTAATTACAATATACATGTACGCTAATTGACGCAATGATCGTGTCCCTATCAACGATGATGCACAGTGACTACAGCCCCGTGCAGCGAGAACTTAATTCTGAGGAGTAGTCATGACTGACATGATAATTAAGTTGGATATTTGAATAAACGTATCTACTTTACACTTAATTAAAGAGGACCTCTGTTCATTTCGGAACCTTTTTAGATCGATTCTTTGGGCTTTTGTGAGTGACAAGAGACCATTTTTGAAAAATTTGGCAAACTGTGAATGATATTCAAAGACAAATTAAAATACGAATTTCCTGCTCAGTCAAAATAGCTTGAAACGAGAGCGAGATTTCTTTTATGGGAACTGCTGAAGGATCTGCTCACTCGACGGCTACCATTGTTAACAATGGGAGAATTACTTTCTTCGCGTCATCACAGTCTGAAATCGACAGCGAGAAGAAAGCGAGATTTAAACCTCTCAAACTCGATGTATTTAGGAATTAGCCAGCCCACAGCAAGCGTATTGTCTGAAACTATGGCAGTCAAAAGCCGTATATGTCTTTTGGGATGCATTCTCTATCACCCGTTACTAGTTCAAAACAACCAGAGGTCCTCTTTAAAAAATTAACCATCCTGCTAAACTGTAGGGAACATCACTTAATATATATAAAGTTACGCACTTTTTAACAAACGCAAGATGTGCCATGGAAAGAACATTCTTTGGACACTCGGCGGGAGTCGATGTCTCAATAATTATTATTATATTAATATATATATAATAATATATAATATTAGTATAATATTATATTATTATACATTATTTTGCTGAAATTGCGGAACACTTTGCAAAGCGGAACTCCAATGTACGCGTACGTCATGCGTGATGCTAAGCCCACAAGTGTGCCTGAAATATCCGTTTGCATAAATGCACTACATTACATTGATAATCAGATCAGTTACACTTGTGGAATTAGCGTGATGCTATTCTTCGATATTGCATGCATATGCGAAATAAATATGATTATTATTATTACCGATGACTTGAACCTAGCTCCCCAAGGGTAGCGGAGCAGTTGTTGTGTGCCGTAACAACGGGACGCACATCGTGGCGCTCCCCCAACAGCTCCTCCATCTGATCCTTCCACTCAAATTTTGATCGCGCTGAACCGGTTTTGTTATGATTATCCACATAATTTTTGTAACCATCACAGAGCGTCTGCCACTTCCGGCGCACTTTCTCCGCATCAAAAATCAAGGAGAATGCCTTGGACAGCGTGGACGCAACGTCCAACCAGAACTTCTTCATGCCGCCTCTCCTTGCGGACAATCGGTCACGCAATTCGGCCATTGAACGAGCTTTGCCGCCATCAAAAAGAATGTCAACCTTTGCACTCATTTGTGACAAGAGAAAGAGTGTCTGGTCTCTGCTGAAGCCCACAGCTTTCTGCTCTATCACTATAACAGGCACTGGGTTTTCATCAATCTTCACAAACAGTGGACCGAGTGCCTCACCATTGTCCACTGTTTGACACACATCATGGCTCACTTCAATTTTCATTTCCACATCCTCACACAGGACACCATCTTCTCTCAGAAAAACTGAAAAGAACAAACAGGGTTGATTGTCATGAAGCATATACCAATTTTATCCCTACAGCTGTTCTTGTTACGCCCTTACCATATCCTATAAATTGAATCATATGAACTGTTGTCGACCGTAATGTTAGCACTGCTAAATTCTGCACATTTTTTTTTCTTATAATAAGCACCTATGCTTGAGTGCTGCTCCTGGAAATGCCACCCTTTTCTAAAAATTTATGACCTCAAATTTTACATTTACACATATTTGTTTTTCTATTGTTAAATAAGACTTTAATTCATGTTTGTTCATCGGCCTTTAAATTAAAATAAACTTTATTTCAAATAGATGGGGCTATTTACTGTGGTCAGGCCGAATGATTATAGTAATTTTGTATCAGGACTCTTGAAAATTAACTTGATTGTCCTTGAAGCAGAGATGAAATAATAATTAAACCGAGTGAGGTAAATTAAGAGAGATTAAAATGAATAAATGAATGAATCCAATAAATAAATACATTGCACTGCCACTTAAAATCATAACCAATTACCATAACATAAAATCTTGACTGTAAGAAAAACCATCACAACACGTGCGTTATGATTTATCAAGTAATGGACTCTATTATCGCTCAAATTTGCATGAATACACTGTAACAGCTGTATAAATGATTAATACTTGACGTAAATTGAAAATAAATTTACATTTCATAGTTCTTATTACATTTGCGCTATTCCACAGAGAAGACATGGTGCAGTGAAGGTGTAGTTTTCAAAATACTTTACCGAAAAACTGTTCTCCAGTTTGAGCAGACGCCATTTTGAGGTCAAGGTCGGTATCTCGGGAACCATGAGAT
>KB308810.1:126274-150367 GCA_000328365.1 Capitella teleta | reverse complement strand
ATATCGCATATTTTGTGCATCACCAAACAGTATATGAACAATTTTATTCATTTTCATTCGAAAGTCGTGAGAGAAGTTTGAGCGGGAAAGTGAAGCATGTGCGCTTGTTTCAATGCAGTGCGCATGCGCTGAGTGACGTCACTCGCAAAATGGCGTTTGTTTACTTCTTCACGAAGTGATATTTTGTTGCGGGTTTTAATTAATGTAAGTTCGACATGATGGTACTGGCTCATATTGTTTTTTCTTGGAGCATAAATATACCAGCTAACGTCTGGAGGGCTTAAACACAAGGATTTGTCGGATAATATGTCTATATTTATCATACAATCGGCTGAGTGTGGAGCCTGGCTGCCAGTAGACGCAAAAAGAAGCGGTTTACCGTCGGGCGAGGTATACAGACCTCGCCCGAGAATCTGTGCTAGAAAAATCATAAACAATTCATAAAAGTCATGTTGTAAGGCATGTTTACCACTGATCAAATGTCTCGCCATGTCTTATACATTCCTTGGCAGCTAGCCAAATCCGACTTACGCTACTTAAGTTAAGTTCAGCAAAAATGCGTTTGTGGAATCGACTTAACTTGAAAGCTTAACTTAACGCCTGGGGGACTTAACTTAAGTCTCAAAGTTAAGTTTCTTTCTGGAATCGGCCCCAGATCTCACACTTAATCAATCTGGCAAAATACTTTTTATTTACCTGGGGAAACAATCCTCAGTGAACTTAACCCCGAATTACGCGAGATAATACTCACAACACAGTTTATTTCATCTTTGCTAACACTGACAACCGTCATATGGAGCGTGAAGCTGTTCACTGGACAAAAAGCGGCCTTCAATCCAATAGACTTAGCAACCTATAGACCTAGGAGAACCATTCTGAATATGCAGATTTTGCATATAATTATGCTGAACTATGCTTTAATTTTATTAATGATCAATAAAATTTCGGGCCTTAGTTCGGGGACACTAAATCATTAAGAATCGACGTTTCTGCACCACGAATTACAATTATAATTCACATTCATAACGCCCATGGCCTGATCGGGTCAGCGGCCAAAGCCTTAGATTTATAATCGCAACATAATACTAGTATTCCCTTCTTAATAAACGAACGCACGAGTGAACGAGGTCACGGTGACCTACTTAGATCGAGTTACCACTCAACCGAACACTTTGATAATTGCTACTTGAGCACTTGTCAGCAGAGCTCATAACCTACTTTTTTTGCAGTTTTTTTCTTCTGTTGCAAAGAGCGTCAAGAAGGTAAGCGCTGAAGTTCGAGTATTAATTGTGCGAAGTCTGTATTGTGTATCAGTGGGCGTTGAGTGTGAGATTGTCTTATTGTTTTATGTGTATGTACATGTGTTTATAGAGCGACCATCGAATTATATTTTAAATCGCTCGGGAGCATTCCGAGTCTCAAGTTGAGTGCATAGGAGAGTATTATTTCGAACCCTTAATTATTGTGTGCTTTTCAATCAATAGACTAGCATATCAGTTATTGTGATCATTATTCCCATTCGCCAGTGTATATCGGAAGATCCTCCATATGAACTCATAGCTAGAGCTTCCTTTTGAGTGATTTTCACTACCAGACGTTTGAAAGAGCTGAAAAGTAAAAACTTAAAACCCTGTTTAATGTAACATTCAATTCTATATCGACCAGAACTCTTCTAGACTGTCATGAGCCGTGAAGCACTGATGCTCTGATTTGCTAGGCTGTTACTTGTTATGGCACTTATTCCGTATTGTGACAATTTATTTGCGGTCCTTTTTTGCATGTTTGTCTCTTTGTGCAGTTTTTGTTTTGCGGAATGGCAGCAGCAGACAAAGTCCTATTTGGTCGTGACTACTTCAGCGATGATGTATTCGACCCAAAGACCTACCTGGATGCCGGATGGCCAGGATGCGGATTGGAAGGCGCCGTTCCACTCTTTGATGAGCGCATGATTCAATTCCTACACAAAGCTCTGGCATCAGGTTGGCAGGAATATTTCCTTCTATCAACCAAAAAATGAAATCAAATATTACCTTTCTGGTCTAATTAGGTCGTTTCCATGGCGACAATTTCCTCGACGTTTGTTCAGGACCAAGTATTCACAGCGCCCTGAGTGCCAGCAAGTATTTCAGGAATGTTCTCCTCACCGAGTATGCCCCCCAAAACAGAGCAGCGATCGAGGCTTGGTTGGCGAATGCAGCCGACGCTCACGACTGGAGCTCATTCTCCAAATCGGTTGCCGATTTAGAGGGCAAAGGGTGAGGTGCTCGCATTTCACGAGTTCTTTCTTGATTTGTTTGTCCTTCAGGATGACATCTCACCTAGTGGAGCAGAGAACCAGAGAAGCCATCCGCGAGGTTGTCTTCTGCGACCTCAATCAAGATGAACCAATTGACCAGAAAGTGCTCTCTAAGTACGGCGCAATGGATGTCGTCTACTCCAGTCTAACATTAGAAGCTGCAGCGGAGACCTCAGCTGATTACAGCCGCATCCTGGCTAAGCTGGCTAACTACCTTCGCCAGGGAGGCGGTCTTCTTTTATGCGGTACTTATAACCAATCCTTCTACAGCGTTGGTGGCCACAAATTCCACTCCCTCAGCCAGGATGAGGCGACCATTCGAAGACAGCTAGACGGGGCAGGTTTCTCCGTTGTTGAGCATCTGGCTTATTCGTTCGACCCGAATACGATCACGGCTGAAAGTGCATGTGACTTAAGCAAATATTTTTGCATTGTGGCAGTGAAGAACTGAACAAGGGAAAAGAGGAGTCATTTTTCAAACGCATAATAATAATAAAAATAATCATAATTATTATTATTGCGTTATTAGTTATTGTACGCTATTAGTTATTGTATCTTGTGGGAGGAATTATTGTATTTCGCATTGGTTTCAGGTCTTCCCGTCAGACTTCTAACAACAAAATCCCGTTGAGTGACACATAAAAGACAATAAATCACCCGTAGATGTGATAAAGAGAAATTCGATATTATTTTAATGAAATGAATGCTTCATAATTAATTAAATGTATAGCAGAGACATTAGCCCATGATGCTGACTAATATTCTCTATATTACTGCATAATTTCGTCCTCTGTGAGTAAGATTTCTTCATGACAGTGTTATGCTTCGTAAAAAACATTGCAATGCAATGATCATCGATTACTGTCCAGCTTCAGGGATCAGTATTTAGAAGCTATGATTTTCTTGAGATTAATCTTCTATGACTGGTTGTTTATTGTCTGACTTTTCTGATCGGGGATATTCTATATTGTGTCGCACCACTTCTACAAATAGTTTAAAACCATTGATGGTGATTGTATACTTAAGGATCTTACTATGTTTATGACTAGCATTGTTCGAAGTGGGTTATTATTATTTCAGTTTCTCCCCATGTACAAATCAGTCATATGTAATGATCACGTGATCATTACATATGACTGAGTTAAATTTGGTTCTCTTTAACTAGTAACTGAAATCTGGAACTTTTGTTGTCGAATTTGTGACCTGGACAGAAAATTTTATTATTCCTATATTCTTTTTTAGAAATTTCACTCTTGTCTTGTGTCCGAAATTGATTTATTCAATGAGAATAATGCATTTGGCATCAAATCGTTCATGACCAAAATAATTTTACGATGACTACCTGGTTTCCGTTTCTTCGTGCATATGCACATATCCAGCGCACGTGTCGTATGCCACTTGTTGATTTCCGAATCTGCAGTGTTCGTAGCACCTGTTAATTATTCGGCTGCTCATTTTCCATCCAAATGTTTTGCAAGAATCGCAAATGGAACAGTCAACCTTGGGTTTTGTGGTCGTAGTTATTTCTGACTTCCCACACGCATCAACAACCATCGAATGCACCAACATAGCATAACCAAAAACAAGCGGGCTTATCTGCAAACAAAGATGTTGTTATGTGATTAAGAATTATTTAGAGTCCGACTTACCTTCATCCTAACTCGCTTTTCGGTTTCCAATGTGAATTCAATAAATGTATCTTTAGTCTACTGTTATATATGCAGGCCGGTATAAGTACATCGATTCATTGGATTTGACAAAGGAAATTAAAATTGATTTGAATTTTTTGGTTTGATTTTATTTGAGTCATGGCTAATTTGTCGTGATTCTTGATTCGTGATGATTCATGCACTAAGTAATAGTCCCATGGTATTCGATAATTGATTCGGGCAATCGGAACAGTTGTGGTAAGTATTTCCCAGCTCCGGTTTCTGAGTAACAATCACGTGGCTTCACATTATTTTGTTGAAAAGGACGTATGTTTGTTTTAAATTGTAACGAATGGTAGAATATGTGTCGTAAAATTAGTATGCAATTATTTTAATTGGTCTTGAATTTTATTCACAATCAGCAGTTCCATTTGCCACTAAAATCGATCAAAGACTTCCAAAATAAGAAGAGGTCCCCTTAAAGCCCTTAAGCTTTAATTGTTATGCAATAATGTGTTTAGACCAAGACATGCGTCTCATTGCAAGAGCGTGTACTCTTCTGACTACATTCAAACACAGCGTGAACATTGGCATTCTTCTCGGTGGTCAATTGATGCACTGCCGAATTGACCTCCATTCTAGGGGAGGGACAAATATGATCAGCATGGTGTAGCACAATAAACTCTTCCGAGGAAGCTGAGAATTACACGATCACAGCAGAGCTTCCCGTTTCTTCAAAGCACAGCCGTCTATGACGACCACGATCAAATCAATATATTTTTCAAATGATACCACCACCGTACCAGTAACTTGGCAGCAAGTGTTTCACGAAATTCACAGCAAATCAACAAACAAAATAAATGTGGCGGCTTGATCAATAATATTGATCAAACAGCAATTATGCATGAAAATAATGAAACACATTTTTACCCGATTCGTCAAATCAAATAAGACAGTTATATTAGCTTCCTTTGCATTCCAATAAAATCACTGATTCAATTAATGATTTACATGCGTCTCTTAACAGCATTTATCATATACACTGATGGTGCATCTCTCGAATTCACACAATCAACAGAAAATTCATCCAGCATGAAAGTAAGACGAACGTTTCATTAATTCTTAAGCCGGCTACTTATTGCAATAATCCGCATTTGCAGATACCACTCATTGTATTTTGCGGTTTGCTTATGATGAGACCGATTGCAGCATTCAGACGACCCAGCTGCATAAGTTGCATGGATTGCGAGGATACACCCTCCATATCCAGTGACATTGTTGACATGTGTTACACCCATTGCCAGTATGGGGATGGAGGTCCAGAAACGGTTGCTGCGTACGCGACGTGCGAAGATTTAGATTTTCCGCCCCCAGGAGGATATTAAAGACACCGATACCTATTGGACGCTTCATTTGTCGCCAATTTGCAAATGTTGAATTTGAGCAAGCATCTTATTTGTGATTAAACTTACGTCATTTTGGTTCTGATATATTTTGTGTTCTTTATACGTCACCACTGGCTAGGCTAAACGCGTGAACAAGAAAAATGAGCTTTATTGAGTTTCAGGTTATAGAGCAGTGATCTTATTATGGGGCACCACATGAAAGTTGTTGTTTTATTTTTCTTCTTCTCACTTCTGTTGTTTCTGTGGGGGCTAAAAGTGCATGTGACTTAAACAAACAGTTTTGCATTGTGTGTGGCAGTGAAGAACTGAACAAAGGCAAAGAGGAGTCATTTTTCAAACGTAGAATAATAATTATTATTATTACGCTATTAGTTATTATATCATTTGAGAGGATTTATCGCATTTCGCATTGGTTTCATGTTTCATGCGTGAATTTCATGCCAAACCGTCAGCCGAACGAAAGAAAGAACGAACTGCGCAGGCGCAGCAAAAGTATTCTGGTTTTAGTAATTGGTGCCCTGATTTGTGCTGGAGCTTATGACCTCATCACACACCGGATCAACTGCCGGCTAAAGCAGGGGTACAAATCAAGACGCCCGAGAGTGATATCTGAGAATACTCATGCAAGTACAACGCATATGGGGGGAGGGAGGTTCTTATTAAGGGTCCTACTTATACCCTCAGAGGCATTGGATGTTTGAAATTTCTATGTGAGTTATAAAAATGATAAGTATAATGCGAACAGATAATTCTATCGAGCACAAAGATGTCTATTTACTAAATAATTATAGCATACTCCTCAGGGGTAAAATTTCCATTTTCATGGGGCTTATTTTACCTCGAATTTCACCGCTGATGGACCCAACGTATTAAAAGATGTAAGCAAGTCTTGGCGTCTAAACCGTATTAATTGGCGGAAACGTTAAATATGCCGTCTTGAAATTATCTATTATGAATGCACCACAATATTCAAAAAGAGATTTCGTCCCGTATTTTCTAGCGAACTCAGTAAATTTATGCTGACATTCCAATAAGTTTATAAGTGCAACTCACTAAGTCATTCGGCTTGTTTGCATTATACTAGTAAATGAGGGAACATGCCTTGCGTCATAAGGAAATCAAATTTCGCGACCTATCATTAAGATTGATCGTGACATAATGAAAGATTCCCCTGCCTATTTTGCATATTAGGTCAATCATTTGAATATTAGGTCAATCATTTGCATATTAGGTCAGGGTCAATGTGGTCAATAAGTCAGTGATAGTTTGATAATCGATGGCTTTATTTTTATCTCAGGATTTGTTTGGTTTGTCTTATAATTTGTGTGTTTAATTATTTTAGTAGGTGGTAAAATATATCGGAATTAGTTTGTATGAGGCTCGTGTTAGCGTTCTTAATTGCCAAAATACATAATTTTCCACGAGCATCTGAAATTGAGCAAGTGAAATCACGTGACACCCAGTTAAATATATAGAGTGATCTCGGTCTGAATATGATAATATTCTAACGACATTCTGCCTAGACGGAATAAAACTACATTTTCATTAATTTAAACGAAAATTGCCCAAGCGTCACGTTAAATGGATTGTATTGTGTTCATGCAATTTCAGAGAAAATTTAAATGAAAAACATTTTCATTTATCTTTCCTTTAAATCTGATTCTAATCTTCAAATCATCTCACTAAGAATATAGTCGTTGTATTCTCACTCATCAATGTGATTTGCGATCCGTACTTCATGATTGATGCATTTCAAAGTCTATATACACTCACAGTTATGCATAATTATTGAAAAGAGGCTGGTTCATTGGGTGGATACAGAGATGTTATTTTATTTTGCGTTAAATAGGCTGGTGATATACAGATTGTCAGTAATCGCCAGTATAATTATTCGATAAGAGTTCATTTTCACCCACCGTGAGTGTCTGCTGCCACCCGCACGCTGTCGGTGTGGTTTTAATTCCTATAACTTCCTTACCAACATTCATTATCCCGTCTGAGATGCTTCAAGTCAGACCTTAAGTTGGCTTGGGGCCCATTATCAATTACTGATACTAATTAACGCCCCAGTACTGAAACAAATGAATGTTTGCCCTTCAATAACATACCTGTGGAATAGTTCAATTGTTGATTGCGCGCCACGATTTTGGTCAATCACGGGTCTGTCTCCTCGCTATAAAAGGCCTCACCCCAGATCCTTACCTTGGTACTTCCTGAGATAATACCCAGTGACGGTGCTGCCGTCCAGCTAGCCCGAGAAGCTTTGCCGACCTAGCAGCGGACGCTTGGCCACGAGGCAGGGGACAGACACCGGGCGGGAACTTCACGCTGAAACGCATGCCATTTGCGGGAATAGATTTCCTTCAATATAAACACTGGATCGCATCTGCTGACTCGTCCTTTCTGCCAGTCGATCACTAACGCCAACCTTCTGGTTGAGACAACATCTTCTCCCTTACTCTTGTATCATTTCAATGAAACTGAAATGGTTCGAATAAACGAATTGAGAAAGACGCTACTCCATAATTATACGCAGCATGCATCCAATAATCAAACGTTTAGTTTACATTCTTTGAAGTCGACTCAGCGGTGTGAAGTGTTTGCAATATACCGTAAAATACAACAGATGCTAGCCTAGCTCTAATACAACAGACCTGCTCAATTATCTACCGATGTCAGCTGAAATATCGAGATGTGCATATTCAAGTATTAAACATTTGCCAGAATCTTATGCAAATTAAAAAACCTTTTATCTTTCGGTAAAAAATATTTAATCTGTGTTATAATTTTTAATTTCATTCAGTATTTGGTGAGTGCGTCTAGAGTTGGTTGTAAATATTTAGCTGGCAGACCTGAGGTCATTGCTGCTGCTACGATTGATATTTTTCTGTCTGGTGGTGTTATGGTGCATCACTATGCGGCGTTGTCGTCAATCGTCGCAGTTATTCAAGTGTATGAAAACGTTGCGTCAACTTCCCAGATGAAGACCTGAAGAAGGTGAACGTGAGAATTAATCAATTAATCAATATTCCTTAAAAAAAAACACAAAAAAAAACGAGATATCAGCCCAAAAGTTTCATTGAGCCAAACACAATTTGCAATCATTTTTATCCTGGATACGTGTTGTGACGATGGCCCCTTTGCGGATTTTGGATATGTTGTGCAGCTTCCAATTCTACATCGGGTATACTAAATATAAATGCTGTTGCACTCTTGTCCGGGTCAAACCCTTTATTGACTGAACTATAAGTTCTATGCTCAATAACAAAAATAGTTATTGGAGATCGATATTGATTTGATCCATACTAAAATATTTAAATTATGTAATGAACCTTACTCTTACGAGCCTTGGTATAATTTGAACTAAACTAAAATAGTGAAAACGCAAATATTTGCTTTCATATTAGAATTCTCGGTTATAACCCAGTAGGAATACAAAATATTTTATCCACGAATTTCAATTTTTGCAATTCGGTGTTATATACTGACCGAACTGCACTTAATCTGATTGCATAAGAGACCCCCCATGTGGCCATAACGCACGAAGACACCATGCCGATGACACGGAAGGACCTCAAGCTTCCCTTAATTCAAGATCGTCGAACTCAGTTGGTGACTAATCATCCTTGGGTGAGCTATATTTAGTACATAACACGGTTGGGTTGTTAATGAGGGTACGTTATTTGTAGCTTTTTAAGTAATAATATGTCCTAATGTACATGGATATGAATGATCGTCGTCTCTAATAGATATCACTTTTGTTGTATTACTGAGTTCTGTGACGATATTACGGATACAATTTTGCTGTAGTTGGTATTTGTTGGATATTAATTAAGAATAATCTGAAATATCAGAGAATGTTATTCTTAACTTGACTGCACAATATTCGCTGTTATTTTGAAATTACGAGTATATATCAATTCATGTGTATGCATGAACAACGTTAATACGTATGTTTGCAGATACCACACTCGCCACCGAGGAAGAAGAGCAAACCTTTCCATTTGACTCCACTGAAGAACAACCCACAAGACAGCGACCACGACAACCACCGCGAATACAAGCCTCGTCAGAACAATGTCAGATCTGCTCAGACGAGAAGTGAGAGCAAACCACGCCAAAAACTGCTCAGACAACGATCTCAAGAAGTGCAGAAGTCAACGGATGACATGGATGATTGTAGTCGACCACTGACGGCAATTGAAGAAGAACACATCTGCTTACAACAAGCTCAAACATCACATGGAAATCTTGGGGAAACACCCGGAGTGGTTGGCAGACGGAGGTCAGTCAGTTTTGGTCAAGGGGCGTGGGCAGCTCTAAGGGACACCAAAGGCAAGTTGAATATGTTTGTTGATGGCAAGGATGGACGACGAACCAGTATGATCTCTGTGGTTGGGTTGGCGATGTTCAGGAAGTTGTATGCTGCTGAAATGAACAAATGTCGAAGGAGGCAGAAAGAGGATGTAGATGAGGTGGATGAGGTGGATGAGGTGGATGAGGACAAGGAGGACGAGAAGGACGAGAAAGTGAAGTGTGAGGAAGGAAGGAGGAGGAGTTCTATCATCAGTACCATGTCAGAAGAGGCACAGAAAGCTCTGCAGGAGATGAATGATGATGAAATGGATTGAGAGCTATCTAAATGCGATTGTTGTGCATTGTTCAAGCAGTGCATTGTTATGTGCACTTATACCTATATATTTTTTTTCCTTTTTTTTTTGACGTGATCGACAATGAACCAAGTTCTGAAAAAATGTTTTATTACGTTTCATAATGTGCATGGAAGTCATGCATATTACGTTTGTGGTGGTACATGGATAATAATATTATGACATCATAATAAATTTCACTGACATAATATTGTGAATGTGTCTGTAGTCTGGTTTATCTTCTGATATTGAGTGCGCTGAGAACACGACCCTACAAACGTAATTGTAAGCCATAATAAATAAAATAATTAAAATATTCCGCTAACACTGCTTCATTGAATACGACATCGACTCATTTCATGTTTCAACGAGTCGAGCAGTCAGCACCGTTAACTTGGGAAATGAGAACATTCCACGGCAACTTAATACTCCGCGAGAATGCATTAATTTTATCTCAGCGATTTCGTCATATCGTTACTCGTTTCACAATATTGAATTTCAACTTTCCATGTTATTATTTATCTTCTTAAACACGAACTTCGTTCCTCGTAAACACTCCCTTATAGGTCGCTAACCTAAAGATATAACACAGAGGACGAAGTCCACGATACTCCACCAATAATAAATGATAGCTTTCTTGGATGATACTTCAAAAGTATCACGATATTTCCTATAAAATATCAATGACGAGGATGTAATTTTTATTCGTCACGTTTTCTGTGAAATCAATGCTTAAGTGACTACACATTGTGCTCACTTTTAGCCCGAACGCTCTATTAAGCAAATGTGGTCAGTTATTATTCTGTAAGGACAGCGATTCAATCGCTTTTATAGTTCAGCCGAAAAGCAGTTAAACCCTCGTGAAATGCAGCACTTTGCAACTGAGCGAGGGGAGGAGGATGAAAGACCAATGCCTGGGTATTCACTAGAGCATTGCTAGCAATATGATCTATAATAAAACATATTCTTATCATCCTGATAGGAGTAGATTATCTTTATGATATAAATGATACAGTACACAAATATAAAATGACATAAAATATGAAATGAGATCACAGTTGGCAGCCGGTCAGTGCGCCGTCACTTGGAGTCACAACCCGGTCGAAGGAGGAGGAGGTGGTGGTGGTGGAGGCGACTCTTGGTAGGCAGGTGGTGCTTCTGGGTAACCGAAATCGATGGAGGACGTGAAGGCCATTGTGGAAGAGTCGGATGGCAGGGGAAAGCAGATGATGTCCTCGTATTTAGGGGGTGGGGATTCACTCGGGTTCGACGTTGTATTCCTGGAAAATACGGTTGTTGTAGAAGCTCAGCAAAGCGTAAAGGATTGAAGACATATCAAATGAACTTCAACTTGGAAGCGCACTACAATATTTAGATAGTGCTATAAATTTGTGATGTATGAGGCACGAAACGTGAATGGAAAGTTTTTGTGATACAACATTACTATAGATGTACAAGAGACTTTCTATTACACGTATGCCTTATATCCGAGCCTGGGCGCAATTAAAGGCAAATATGTATTCGCAATAGAATCAGTGGCCTGAAGAGTTAAAAAGTCAAAATGAACTATTTTTAGGTTTCTAAATGCATACATGATTCACCGCAAGTACTTATACATGACAAAAACAATGATCAGCTGATGTAATCTTCGTATACACAAGTCAACAGCAATGATCACCCGATCAGTCTTCGTGATTTATATTTTTTTTTTGAAGAGCGGATCAACTGAAGAGTCTTTACTTAGGGCAATGAACTCATGAAGTGCTCTATCAGTTCTCAATTCATTGCGCCGACACTGCGACGATGTCCCTTTGCGTCATCAAGCACTGACCACGATGGGCATAATAATTACGTCTTATTTGTTCCAACGTAGAATTACAAAGCTTACCTGTAATCAAAGGCTGTGTTGCGGTTAGATCCTTCGCTGTGATTTTGCGTATCTGCTATCCGTTCTTCATCGCCCACAGGTGACTCACTATGAACAAGGTAAACCAGTCTAACGAGTAAAAGAATTAGGATGACGAAGACGACACCGGCGATGGTGCCGACGAGGATCAAGGCGTAGTCCCGCAATGTGTCATCTTCAATGCCAAAAGCCATTGCCACAAACACAAGTCCAATAATGATGGCAAACACCAAAAGTGACCATTTCAATAGGGTCAGTTGCTCTTGTTTTGTCTTCGGTGCACTGATGGACATGTCGTGCATTATGCAACTGCACTGGACAGTCGTTGAATGATCACCAGATCTTCGGTCACCGTTCTCAGCCGACATTTCTTCTTGTACTGATATCGGAATTGATTTTGCATATACGGAAGGTTGGCCTCTTGACTGTTGGACCCTCGATTAACTGATTATTCACATTATCAGAACTATTCGCTGGGAACAAGTATATTTTTTAGTAAGTTTGCTTCAGAAGTGTGTTATGTAGGCCTACCAATTGCAAAATATGAGGTTATCACGGTCACGCACGCCTATAATGTTATTAGTGTGCTTCATTCTCGCTTACGTGCGTGCAAAAAAAAAAAAGAAAAAAAAGAAAAAGAAAAAAGAAATGTTGTCAGCCACTGGGGAAGGTCGATGGGATACCTAATTTGATCTGGAATAAAAACAGGCTATCTGTACCGTTTTGAGCATCTGTGGTCAAACCTTAGAATATGGATACATATATATACACGAGGGATCTACGTCCTTAATTACAACTTGGTCACGGTAATTAGGGTTGCTAAGACTTTCTATTAAAAATCAGCGGAATACGCATGTGTTATGTAAATCTTTTGTGGACAGGTGACCTGACATCATATTAGTATGAGGCATATTCTTTGCCTTATTCCGCTTGCCTCACCTCATGATGAAAATCAACTATAGCTACGCCAAACATTAGCTTCATATTATACACAAGAATAGATGAGGAAGCATTCGAACTAATCATATCTCATGTCAATAGTTGTTGTCTCCTCTAAAAATAAAGCGTTGTCAATGTTTCATACGTCGGCCTGATTCCACGAAAGGCGCAACATTTCAATCCGAGCGTCCAGCTATCAAAATAGTTCAGCAGTAGGCTTAAATCAGATCGGTTGTTGTTGCGTCAACAAATATTAACCAGATGCCGTAATTTTTAGGGGATTATTTGCCTGAAAATTGTAAGGTAAAATTAAAATTAGTGATTAACCTGCATTTACACTGACACTTTGTGGCTGACCCACGGGCGATTTGGATCTGAAATGATGCAGATTTCCATTGATTCGATGACTTCAATGTATGAGATGGGTCTGTTTTCTCAGATCTCATCATAGCTAGTAGTAGCCTATAGTGCACTTAGGCTACAGCCCTCGCTGTGTACTCATTAATACCGTAACGCACACGTGCACTTCTACATTTTTCGGTTCATTTCGCTAATCTAATCATCATGCTATGTTCATTTTCGTTGAAATTGTTACGGAGTATTGTGAAGTTAAATATATAGGGTCTAATGCCTTCCTTTTGTCATGGGAATCGTTCAATTCATAACGCAATTTTTCATCTCGATGTCTGGCGCGTTTTCATAACGCATGTTCTCTGACTTAACCAATATCTTCGCTCAGAATGTGGAGCTGTTATTATGTGAAATATCTCCTACTGGATTTGGGTCTGTATTATTCTGAGGCATTACAGGGATCAAATACGACTTGTGTTTGCTTTTCAGCTCCACCCTCATGGTAAATGTGATTTACTTCACATCCAAATATGGTGACCAATTCTGGGTTTTTATTTTTTCTACACCATTTTTGGATTGGGGGGTTCGAATGTAGCATGGACTCGCCTTGACACCAACCTCATAGGGCTTTAAATTATCCTCCACACCGTTCTGCTTTGGCGTTCTATGGTGCTGTCTTCTTCGGTTTCCAACAAAATCAATCACTTATTAACCTTTTACTGTAAAAGGTTAATAAATGATTATAAAAGTTTTACAGATAATGAGCGCTGATGTAAACGTGTGTATGTATATATTATGTGATTATGACGCGTATACACTGGATCAGTGAGTGACCTTTGTGTGCAACATAATAATTATGAATTAATTAACGTACATCTCATAGGTTTTACTGCTCAATTATTGCTTGTACGTGGTTAACGAGGAGAGACACAGGAAGTGCAGTCACGTGTGATTTGACGTGAATGAAATTATTTATGTGCTTCTTGGTCATTGGATTCTGGCCTTTTTGTACCTCTTAGCTCCGATCAAACAATTAGTGTGGTGTAACAACATTCCTGGCTTCTGGAGAGGTGCTCAATTCCTATAACAATACGAACATGTGAGGGTGTGAGTGGTTTGATCCCGCTTCACAGCAACACAAACAGTCAGGCCATTCAAAGTTGATTAAATTTTTTGAAAAGGATCTCTTGTCACTCACAGAAAACCTATAAAATCGATCTAAAAAGGTTCCAAAAAGAACAAAGGTCCCCTCTAATCTCACCATGAGTAAAATTTAAAAAACTTGAAAACGGAATATGCCAGACATAATTCGATAAAGGGTAACACAAGGAGTTTCCAGAAGGAAGTAAGCACTGATATGCAAAATAAATAATCTTCTACATAGCAATGGTGATAAGTATATTGGCCGTGAATATACACTGCAATAAATTTAAGAAAATTTAGATTTAGATTTAGATTCACATGATTGTAATGATCAGCACTAACCTAAATACATTTATAATTCTAGCATTCTGCCTGACAAACATTATAGCACAGTGAAACAAGAATATGAACACTCACGATGAGAAGAGCTTGGAGTCAACATATCTATCAGGATGTATTGCTTCATTTCAGCCATGGACTCAGCTGAATACTGTCTAAGACATCATAACATAATGGGGTTTTAAGGCTCCACCCAAACCATTCGGATGATACGGACGCCAGAACAGAAAGCCCGGGACCGGGATTTCCCCCTACTCTTATCGATAAATCCCAAGGGTTCTTTAATTATCCTGCATACCACCATAGACAGTAGTATACATCGCCCGGCCTTGTTACGCAGTTGGGCAGCACTGCAGAGTCCCCGAAGAATTACAATTATAACGAATTACAATTATAATTCACAATCATAACGCCCGTGGCCTGATCGGGTCTCGAACCCGGGACCGCGACCCTTACGGTCGGCATAGAATAGCAGTCAGCCGGTTAAACCCACTGAGCTATTCGGTGCCTCTGAATAGTGTCTGAGAGGAACACACTTTTATTGCATTGTTTGCTGCCTTGTTTTCCATTATTTAATATCTTGATGTCGCTGCTTCAAAGCATGATTGATAATGTTCCTTGTACATTAAAGTTGGTACAATGGAGTCTTTAGGCAATCGATCTGACTTGAGTACTTTCCAAATGTACGTTATGATTCTGTGCATTCTGTGCACACTTCCGTCCACTATGCCTTCATCTCGCTTCGAGATTGTGACTATATGTATATCCATTTCCCCCGTGATGGCATGACAGACAGACCTAGCTCACTGAGAAAGAGATGAAGACAACGGATATCGACGTAATGGTTTCACGATTCATGTCCAAACCACCCTTGGATATACCAGAGATGTCCATGTGTCCAAGCTGCGCAGAAAAAGTTTATCAAAGGGGTCAAAGGTTGTTTAGTTAGTTTGGTTTCCCGTATGTCTTCTGCCGATTTATTGACTAATTATTATTTATCAATTAAATCAAATTAAAAATTAAGCCCTACCACAGGTAAGTATATTCCACGCCTGCCCTTAATTGGCAACTGTTTGCATTTCCTGTGTGATGTGTCTTGAAATTTATGCTTATGTTAATGATAGAAATAATCGTTCCATAGTGTAGATGGAATTTAAATGTCTCTGGTTACCACACAAAGTTGGGAGTAAACTTTACTGACAGTGTATGTATTTCTTTCGGTCTCCTAGTCTTAGAATTATTGAAATAATGATTTGCTGGGGAATATGAACGTGGAACACAATTAGTCATCCCACTCTGAATACAATGTATACGGGGCGTGCATGTTGCAGATTGCAATGACGAGAAATGATAAACAGCTCAAGCAAATCAGCAATACTTATTATTATAAAAAAAAATATATACATTTTTATGAGGTAAAGATGGCTATTACAAAACGTTGTGTGAATAAGTTGCGTATGAGACTGTTAATGAAGCCACGTATTCGTTTAGTGTAGCACTTTCACCACAACCTTTCGTTGAAACTTTTATAAATGTACAATGAATAATATTAACAGAACCAGCCACCCGATTAATCCTATGAATCTGGCAGCGAGGCCACTCTACTCCATATTTGGCATGCGCTCGAGCGTAACTGTGGTTTACCGCGTGGTTGCTAGGACACGCATGGGTGATCTAGCAATATGCACGGCTGGTTTCAGCGACCTAATTAACGGTCTAACAGTCCATTAAAATAATTGACAAGAATGGAAATATAATCCACAAACTTTACTATAAAATGCAAATACACAAAGATGACGAATAATGGTATAATATAATAAGAATAAAACGTTATAATGTAATAATAATAACCAGCGAAAACAAAATTGATTATTACTAATTATTGGCCCAGAGTAATGTATCAATCGATAAATGAAGGAGAGGAACCAGTCTTATTTATTTCTGGTAAAGTAAAATAAACCAAAAAAGATAGTTGCATTCGAAACAAATTAAATGGATGTGAGTGTGAGAGTAAAACTACGGTATATATAGAGATAATCACATAGAAATAAATTCACGCAATAAAAGAAAATGGCATCACGCCTAATTATGATAATGAGAATAACTGCTCTAGCCTTCGAATTTGCCAGATGCACTTCGATTTGGTGTCTCTCACTTCCAAATGAAGGGAAGTAGTAATCTCCTGGCGATTACGTGAAACACGGAGGGGGTCTTGTGGGTTGAATCTCCTATACACTGAAACAATAAAAGAATAATGCTAAATGTTAGTGCATGTATTTTAAAATTTAAACATTTTGTATTTGAAATGGAAACCAGAGGATTAAAGACATTAAAATAAGATATACTCCGCAAGAAAGCATTCTGATGAACTACTAGTACTATCCGTAGAATTAACTATACGGGTTAAACTGTTGAGGAATTATAATACAAATAGACATGGACAGAACATTCAAAATTCGGGACACAATGTGAATGAGTGCTACATTATGATTAGTGTGAATCAATGACGAGCAGTTCACGTGACGATTAATTACTGAGTCAGAGACTATAATACTTATTCTTGGTAGTGTCCACTACTCGCACATGTAAACGGGTTGTCACAATACATTTCAAATTACTTACTTGCTTCCTGTTAGAATCCATGATCAAGAAAAGAACTTGGAATTGAGAAATTGAGAGGTCTGACTTGGAGAGAAAACAGCGGTCGAATGAATTGAAAATAAATTAAAAATTCATCGGGAATCTAAAAGTTAAACTTTAACAAGCAGCCAGCCGTGACGACTGACTCCAAGGGAAGAAGGCACGCGAAAGCTCAGGATTTCGGCCGCAGCATGATCAGCTGTTTACACACGTGCTTCGATCACTGGGTTAATTAAACAATCTGCAGCTTTATGGGTAACTAAAATATATGAGGTTTCTAGTTGTTAAATTCAGAAGCAGAGTAGTTGTTGCGTTAATAAAGCTCAACAAGAGGCGCTAAAGGTGGAATTAGTTATTATTTTGATTCATTTCTAGATCATTTTCCTAGATCCTAGGTTTACAGATTTATAGAGGCACGTGACACCTTTAGGTTTCGTCTAAGGAGCCAATGAGACCAAACCGTATCTGTGCATCCATTGCTCAGATATAGACTGATTTATTTACAAAGACGCATCAGGTTTCCGCTCATTGTCATGGTGCATTCAATACCCAATTAAGCCACTTTTGTTTAGGCTTGATCCTGTTTGCCAATGTGACCCAAAATGACCCATTTGAAACAACTGCTCCTACAGACCTCCACACCAATAGATTTCCCACGATTAATTATGAGTGTCTATGAGCTGCCATGAGAATCCATTCATTCATTATTTATAAACAGGTATCCAGTGTCACTTTTATCACAGTTAAAGCACATACAATGGCACAACAGGACAAAGCAGAACAAAAGAGGCATCAATAATCAGTTCTTTTAAGTATTAAGCTAAAAATCCATTGGCACTTGTGTCAACCGTAAAATGCATCTTTCCACAAAACTAAGCAAACATAATGTCACACTATATGCACTTGCCAGTCAAGCCTGTTGTATAAGAGTGGAACATATTGATTACATATTATTTTCCAGCACCTTTTAACTCGTATTATAATATTTGTCTAGATTCCACTAGAACTATGAAAGTTTGATCAGCTAAACAATTAATGCATTGTAATGTTTTGTTATGGTGCTTCACACAGTAGAGCTCTTTGATGCTCAACTCACCCACAAGTCCTCTTTTGCATAGATATCCCGCTTGTTTAGAGCATGAAATTGTTCTCCATTGCCAGGAGGGGACCACAATCCCCACGCAAAACTGAGTTGAAGGGTAATTTGGTTCATTACTTTCCCAGTTTGTGTAGTCACTTGGTGTATCATCATTCCAGTCCCACGCTATGGTAATAAGCATTATTGAAACAAAATGTAATTTTAGTATCTTACTTTGTTGGTTGTCACTGGAGCTGAGTCCTACATACATTACATCCACTGTTCCACAATCACTTTCGGGATTATTTGCAACACTGACTATTACCCAACCAATGAACCTCAGCTCTTCTTCATCTTCTATAGAAGCCAATCGTGCATTATGCGAAGCGCACTCATCTCTGGCTTGGGTTAAGTTTCCATGCTGACACCCAGGAAGATAGCAGTAGGACCCTCGTCTCATCCAAGCGTCACTGGGACATTTCCCTGTGTAATGAAAGGATAGAAAATTGGGACCTCTTTAGAGTCAAATAAGTATCATTGCACATATCGTTTAAAGTTCCCGCATGCATCATAGAGCAATCAATTAATTTCCAACTCACCTATTTCGAATTGTTCTCTTATGGGTTCGTAGACATTAATTCCATTGATAGACGTGATATTCGATGGAGGTAGGTCAGCAAGTAGCACGCTTCTCAAAATACACTGACCAGATGATAGTTGGATTTCTGCGTTTTGGCATTGGAAGCTTTCTTCAGCCAAACATTTCTCCATGCACGCCTCTGCTGTCTGATAGTGCTAGTATCTCGACTCAAGTAGCATTTTCCGAGGCCAAAACTTATTGATTGACAAGTAATGTCTGGATGGACGAAACAAACGTGCTTGCAATCATCAAGGGAGAGTCCTGTGTATGACACATTGGTCCCTTCCAGAAGATGGTCACCAAAAAAAACCAGTTCCCTATAGCTGTAATAATGCAAATTAGAGTAACCAGTATAAACTTACTGTACCATAATACCTATCTCAATAGTATTGAGTTCATAGTTATTACACGACGCCGCACTGGTCAGAATATATCCACTGTTTCCGCCAGTGAAAGCTTTGATTCGGCATATATTGCCCGTACAATAGTCAATAGATCTGCATTGTGGGGTTGCTAAACAAAACCTTTTGCAATCACGTAAATCGAAGGTCCGTTCATCGATATTGGGTGAGTTCAAACGGTGGTTTTTGATATTTATCCATTTGGCGAGCCCTGAAAAATATCAAGAGCTTTAAAAATATCACACAATTGAAGGACACTGAAGGAACTGAGGAGCACCTTTATTTTTCATTTGATGGGCAAAAGCCAATACTAATTACAAAATGTTAGGTCCCAATTAAGCGTGTGTTGTGATACTATGAATAATACTAATATTATATTAATAACACTAATAATAAAATTAAAAGCTTTATTTTATTTCAGACGAAAGTCAATCATACATGTAAATGATATTTCTTTTTGGTTTAAAACGTTATTATTCTAGATTATCATTATAAGTAGTACAGTATGGGAAGTCTTGGAACAGTAGGTCAACAGTGCTTGGCGTCAGCTAGTCTTCTTTGGCAGTCATTTCTGCTGCGCTGAACCACGATATAGTGTTTTTGACAGGAAGCTGCTTGCTGCATATCTCTCAGTAGAATTTCTGCAATGTGCCGAGGAGCGTCACTGCCTGCTGTTCTCAGATTACCGATGGCACATGGGGCAAGCAACAAGACCCATGAAGTTCCGTCCAGCAATAGCCTCACCTAGTATGCACTGATTGCAGAGTTTGTGCTTTCTGTGCTCCACCAAACTGGCTGGCTCCCTATCTCGTACACCCATGTGGCGACCTTGTCAGTGAAATCGCGTTATTTCCATGTCCTCGGATTAGCTCGACAGAACAACTCATAGAATGAAATGAGTCAAGTATTTTCTTTGTATATTAGGGCTGTTCAGCAATAATAAAAATCAGTCTGCACTTGAACTCTCTTGGAGTCATTTGTCTTTGACCTCCTCGACGTCACCACACACATCAGCACAGAAACTTTTGGCTTGGATTACGTCTTGCTTGGATTATACGTGATTTATCAAGTGCACCTTTCTTTCTCTCTTTTTTTTAATGACCCCCTTTTATATTTTCTCTCGGTTGCTGTACAAATACGTTTTATACGAAATAAATAATAATATAATTGTACAACATTGTTATCCCAGATACCCTGCCTAGCACTGCTATCTCAACATCAGGTCTCATATGTTTGATGATTGAGGAGATAGAATTAAGCCATCTATGCACAGGTAAGGATCGCATTGCAAATCGTCATGAAGTCAGTCAATCATGAGAAGACAACTTTGCACGTTTTATTGTTATATATAATATATAGCAAAATTAACATTAATCGAATAATTGTTTTACATTGTTGACACAATGCATAAAATGCATTACCAATAATGTGGCTGATAATTTAATGAATTGATGATAGAATAATATTTTATCATATTTTATCAACTAAATAAAGATATTAATGAGGTCATCACACTCTTTCACCTCAATCTTGTGTGTATACTATTTTTAAGGAAAACGTTCACAGTGAAATCATACATTATTCGTGCATGAAGCCCCCCAAAAGGTATTATATTCACAGGGATTCATATAGTGGTTATTAGGACGTAGAATACTTACATCTCACTCACGGCTATCTCCTGCACAGGGAGATACCCCCTGTGTGCACCCCCTGCCAAAGCATTTTAAATGTAAAACACATAATTTATTGAATGTGTCGATTTTGACTTTATACGCAGACGATTTTTTAATTATGCTTGACCAACAACTATATTATAATGCATAAAGTGCAGGTACATGTATACTCACGATAGGAAGAGCTTGGAGCCAGCAGAAATATCAGGATGTATAGCCTCATTGCAACCGTGAAACCAATTGAATGCTGACAAAGAGAACACCACATTTATTACGGTATTGTTTGCATCCTTGTTTTTCATTATTAAAATTCTCAATACTGTTGTTTCAAAGCATGAATTGTATTTCATTGTTCGTTCAACTCCTTTGAGCATTCACTCAGACACAATGGGGTCTAGTCAATGAAATTGATCAGACAAAAAATCAGAGGTGTCATTGTTATATCACTTCAGCCTCCACTGTCAAACTTTCTTGGATTGAGTTGAATTTCCATTGATTCAGTCACAGCCATCTCATCATTTATAATTTTATTATATTAATATTATTATTAATTTATATTTTATAATATTTATTAATATTTGTGTCTGCTTCTTCAAAAGAACAAGCCTTGTTTAATATGTTTACTTATTTAATCTTATTTTATATATGTTGCATAATTTAATAATTTGTACCTCTACATTTGAACAACTGTTCCAAGCATAGAGTGCTAGACAATGTGTTTTTTTAATGTAAATAATTTATTGGTATTGTTATTAGTATTATTATAAATATTAATAATAATATTATTATTATTAGTATTATTATTTGTAGTATTAGTATTAGTATTAGTATTAACATTATAAGTTATAGTTAACAAAATGCAATTTGTGTGTATAAGTGTCTATTACTAAATACAAATAAAAATCAGAGTCTATACTCTCTATAGTCTGACGGTTTTGTGCCAGTACGAATTGTCTCTCAATTGCTCATCAGTTTTCGTATGATCAAAAACGATTTCATTTCTTGTGCTTGTCACGTGCTTTCCTCTGGCCAATCACAAGTGTTCAGCCTCGTTTTGGATCTCAGATCGCGGAATTTTCGAAACTTTTGGCAATATCATGTCGAGACAATTATGTCACAACAAGCCAGCCGTTTATGCGGAAAGGGATTGCGTTCTAATATTGTCCATTGGTATGGAGACTGTATCGCTTGTCACGCATCTACGGTCTTGCAGTATATGATGGCACAACGATTAGATGATTAACCCATCGGAGTTCTATTTACGGAGAGTTAATCATTTGATTATGTAACGATGTGATGAGGTGGCATCAGGTACTATGATGCCATCAATTACTACATGTATTCCGAGTTGTTTTAATTGGAATAATCGCAAAACATATGATTGTGTGCATTGATCCTGCGTTTTTTTTTTCTCTTACAAGAGTCTTTTGTTACTTACCAATAAAAGCGTCTGCTTCAAGAGTAAGTCGTAATTCTATTCAGGCACTATATTATGCAATATGTAATGCATTTACATGTATATAGATAAATGTACTTTCAAACTAAAGGCATTGCAGCCTGATTTAATTTCTGATTCACAGACCAATAAAATAGTCATAATGCAGCCGCAAGCAACACCGCACATTCATAGCTACATGTACATGCATACATGACCAAATATAACTAGTATCTAAATGAACTGCCCTTTTTGACGATGTCTCCCAGGAATGCAACACTTTCAGCTCAATGTGCGAAACAAATTTATCGCACAAAACAATGAAGGAAACTATCAGCCACACCACACGCAAGCTCTTGATCTGCAGAGCTATATAAGCCGCCCTTTTCCGTCCTGTGATCCAGTCCCTCACACCAAACGCAGCCAGCAAAATGACGGACGCCGATTGCACCACCGAATCCGCTACTGCGTCCTTCGAAATAATCGACCCAATAATTCAGCACCTACAAAACACAGCAAAGCAGGTTTGGCTGGTCAGCTCCCCCATCGTGATAACTATCGGCACCCTGGGAAATCTTCTGACCATCTGGATTTTTCTTCGCTGTCCCAAGCTACGATCAACTTCGACCTCTTTGTACCTGATCGTCTTAGCAGTCGTCGACACTCTGCTATTGTACATCGGTCTGCTTCGACACTACTGCATTTTCAAGTACAATTATGGGCTATAGATTATATGATTATATGTATGCACATGATCGTTAGGAATAAGATAAAATAGTATTGTAAAAAGTATCGATGCTATATTTCATGATTATGTGCTTAATTACTACAGAAAATATGAATTAAATTTTATTTAATTCAAAGGTTTATTACGTAATCGTAGTAATATATAATAATAATATAATATAATATAAGTAACAGAACATAGGGGAAAATTAGTTAACACAAAGGGTTTCTAATAGCGCTGTATTGTGTGTGCGCGTAAGGCTGTCATGCTGTGCACCATAAGTGCGAATAAAGTTACTGAAATGAATTGAATTTCTAAAACTTCCCTCTGTGACGAAGAGTAGTTTTTTTAATTGGTTGCGTTTATTGCGCTGGTGAATCATTTCTAATGTTAGCATAAGGAAGTTAACACTGCACAATTCACCCCCCCCCCCGTACTTTACCCGAAGCGGTTTTCAAGGTCACATTGGTTTTAAAGCTAAAAAGTCACAAAATATATCTACGCCATGCAGCGGTGCATGAATATGAGATAACAAGCAACAAAGGCATATATATATATACAGTACGTGTATATGGCACAATCTGTATTTCGTCACATTTTAAATGAGTCAGGCTTAATATGCGTTTGGCATTTGCTTTCGCAATAGTTCAGGACAACTTCTAAACGAAAGAGACATTTCTTCTCACTCCATGATCATTATTTGATACATTAATAAAGCAGCACATGCACTTGAGGGGTTTTGGCTCCGCCTATATAACCAATAAATAAGCTAGATTTTACGAAAGTAATTATTTAATTTGTATACTTCTATGTTATAACAA
>KB308810.1:96832-114839 GCA_000328365.1 Capitella teleta | reverse complement strand
GCCATCTACGAAGCTCTTGTTATAAAGGGGACAGTTTTTCGGAAAGACCACAAAAGAACTTCCGGTCGTCTGTGATTTCCGACAAATATTTGAATATTGGTAATTCACGAGCAAACTCAACATGGAGAAAACTGAAGAAGGTTTGTCACAAGAAGATTAAAATGTACGACACAGGAATGAAACGGATTGAAGTCATCAGTACCGGTATGGTCAAAAACCTGCTTGGGATATTTGGAAGTACCACACAAAAGTCTTTCAACCCCAAGGAGGCCATTTACAACACAGTTATGAACACCATCACGAGTTTGGCATTGGGTAAGACCTATTCCACCGAGGATGAAATCTTCAAGAAATTGGTGCAATTTGACCAAGGCTTGAGTACGGCATTTGCGATAACGGGCCGAGGTGCAGAGCTTGATATCTTTCCCTGGCTTAGGTTCTTTCGAAAGAAAACTTACAAGGTCATTCAGGATTTGGTAGAACTCAGAAACCAGATCTGGGAGCTGATTAAAGAGGAATCATCGCAAGAGGATCAATTACTGCAAGGAGATGAGGAAGATGTCAGACTGGTGAGTGCATTGAGAGAGGCTCTGGTTGAGGAAGGCTGCGAAATCACAGAGGAGCATCTCCGAGCAGTCGCTACCATTGATGTTGTCTTTGCGGGTACTGCAACCACTTCGCACACCCTCTGTATATATTTGAATGTCATCAGTAAGCACCCAAATGTACAGGCAAAGCTTCAAGAAGAAGTTGATACCATTGTGGGGTCAGAACGGATAGTATCTCTCACGGATAAAAGAGACATGCCATATACGCAGGCCACATTACTGGAACTGCTCAGGTATTCATCCGTTGCTCCACTTGGGGCACCGCACATGCCACTTGAAGATACAGTCATCCAAGGCAAGACCATACCTGCAGGTTTTTCAGTACTGATTAATTATTACCACCTGCACCATGATGAAGAGTTCTGGAAGAATCCTTTCGAGTTCGAGCCTGAGAGGTTCTTGGATGAAGACGGCGGTCTCGTTTCAGTGTCTCATCCAAATCGTCGTCATCTCATGCCATTCGGTGCGGGCCCAAGAGTCTGCATGGGGGAGATACTGGCAAAGACCAGGATTTTTCTCATAATCGCCTCACTGGCTCAGAAGTTTGAGATTCTTCCCGGAGATATCTCAGCTTCGTGTGACCCACGACAGCTTGAGCATGGCATACTCCTGGCGTCAGCGGAATTTGAAATAATTGCTAAAGAAAGAAATCAAAGCAATGACACGTAGATCATCCCTGTTACTCAGTATAAACAGTTATATATCAACACCATTTACTCTGATATGATCGCATTGTTTTATATGTAATGATGATTCCAATCAGCGTTATTATTGGGTATTCAAACAATTCTTACTTTCTTTCTTTCCTCTACAATCATCAAAATATGAATGCTATTTTTTTTTCAATGCATTTTTTGTTTATTAGTTCCTTATGAAATTGTTCTTGCTTATTGAATTACGAACATACTTAAATACAATAATCGATCGATAAAGAGAAGATAATTACATGTGTGGTTTATGTATTGGTATGTAATGACTATATATACTTAAGGACAAAAGAAACGCACACCCGAGTCAAACACAACACAGTCTATTTTGTATGCACCGTAAAGACGTCACTATCACGATTTTACTTTATTTGTACAAATGTTGATAAATTTCAACAAATATAAACTGGTCTCAAAGGATTAGTTTCCTTCACGCAAGGACAAGGGATCATACTTGAAATTCACATTGCTCAATATCGGGTGCATCCACCTCTCTCGTCAAACAAAGTTTTCAGCAATTCCAAGGAAGGGACAGGGGTCAAAAAATGGCTGTCTATAGTGTCTTTAGATGATCCGAAAAATACTCAATTGGAAACCAAGCCAGCCAAGACAGTGTGGCGACTTTGTTGCCTTCCGAGAAGTCTTTGGCAATCAGAGCAGAGTGAAGCTGTGTATTTTCGTGCTAAAACAACCGGAGTTCACGGTGCCTCTGAAGAAAAAAAGGATTGGCGGTTGGTTCCAGGATCTCTGTGATGCACCTTTTTACTGTCAAGTTCCCTAAATCATTAATGTCCGAATTATTGATTGTACCCACCGAACTGCTCATGAGCTGCAGCCCATGAGCGGTAACTACTCAGCTGGTCGTCCAGCAAACCCAATGTCATTGCCTGGTTAAAGCTGCCTTTGTTGCAAACGAGAATACCGATCATCGTGAGGTATAGCTCGTCACTGTCCACTCTCGCTGATCTCTTTGGTGTGATTAGGCTGTAGCTTACTGGCTACAATCGAGAAGTTATGCATAAGAGTCTTTGTCTTGTGTGAAAGGGCTCCCCACATGAAGAAGCAAGCTCCACCCATCTATGCAGCTCCTGTATGAAACCATCTCTGGAACCAATGTCGGCAATACGCTGGTCTAGGCAACGAATGGTCAAGACATTACACTCCATTTTTGTGAGTGTTTTGAGTCCTCGATCTAGAAGTCTTATGGATAGCTCTTTGAGAAGTACTGTTAGCCTTCCCAGAGGGAAGTTATCGGCAAAACATCGATGCTTTATTGTGCATATTTCATAGGAGTGCCTCTCATGTCCATTTTGCGAGTGTTTATTGTCTCTTTTAATGTAATTATGAAGAAAATTAACCATAACATGTCTATCAAGGTACATTATTATGTCTGAATGCATATGGATCAAAGGCTAGAATACCATGCATATCTGCTGCATGCCTACTGACGTATAGCTGCGGCATCATGCATTGACTGTCACGGTGTGTGTGGCTGATCCATCAGGCATCACTTGAACGCGGTTTCTGCTAATCAGAGCCAGAAACTCACGACGAAAACTAGGTCCACTAATGCAGTAGAGAAAGAAGTTAGTGCTGTTATTGAGATAATAAACAATGTTGACCACAGCCCATTCGACTTCCAATTGAGCGTATTCTAATTCAGTAGCTGTGCTGTAGAATTCACCGCTATACAAAAGCATGTGAATAGTGATGGGTAGAGTGAAAACCAGGAAAGTCACCGACACGCTGATGAGTATGGCCGTCATGCTGCTGGTTTTTGATGAACTGGTCAAGTTCTTGGATTTCAAAGTGAGCTTCACGATGATCACAGTATTCACGGTGAAAATAACAATGAAAGGCATAGCAGACGCTAGAGCCAGATCAATGCGATCCAAGTGAGTTTTGTAAAAAGTGTTATATCTCAAAGGCACAACGTTTTCCATGGGCACCCACTTCGATCTTGGATCCCCACAAAAAGTGCACGTTGAACAGGAACAGAATGCAGCCTGTGATGCCAATGGCTAATGCAGCTCTCTTTTTACTGAACAGCTGCTTGACTTTGTGTGGAATGAAGACAGCTGCAAACCGCTCCAGAGTCACATTGACAAGAATCCAGGCTTCGAAATGGACCATGAAGTACACAATAAAACGACCAAACTTACAAAGAAAGTTGTTGACACTCCTGTAGTCCAGATTGTACTTGAAAATGCAGTAGTGTCGAAGCAGACCGATGTACAATAGCAGAGTGTCGACGACTGCTAAGACGATCAGGTACAAAGAAGTCGAAGTTGATCGTAGCTTGGGACAGCGAAGAAAAATCCAGATGGTCAGAAGATTTCCCAGGGTGCCGATAGTTATCACGATGGGGGAGCTGACCAGCCAAACCTGCTTCGCTGTGTTTTGTAGGTGCTGAATTATTGGGTCGATTATTTCGAAGGGCGCAGTAGCGGATTCGGTGGTGCAATCGGCGTCCGTCATTATGCTGGCTGCGTTTGGTGTGAGGGACTGGATCACAGAACGGAAAAGGGCGGCTTATATAGCTCTGCAGATCAGGAGCTTACGTGTGGTGTGGCTGATAGTTTCCTTCATTTGTTATCCAATCCATTAGTTCGCACATAGAGCTGAGTTTTATTTTGCATTCACGTGTTCTGATGCGGAAATTAGTGGCCAGTACTTACTGCGACACAGAGGTTGCAATTGCAAGTGCTGCCCTCCTTTGAGAGGTATCAAAACGAAAATTAAATGCTAGTTATATTTGATAGCATGTATGTGCAAGCATGTACATGGATGTGTTGTGTTGTTTACGGCTGCATTGTGACTATTTTATGGGTCTGTGAATCAAAAATTAACTCAGGTTGCAATGCCTTTAGTTTGAAAGTAAATGCATCTAAACATGTAGGTACGTATAACATGTATATTCAACATGTGTCTGTGGTCAAATTGGAAGATCTCGTTGCTCATGGCATTGAGCCATAACATCAACCATGACTTACGTCAACGGCGCTTGTCGTATTCCTGGCGTGAACCAAGGTAATGAGAATACATCAGACTCATATCATACATATATTTCTATGTATTCGCTCACGTGTGTTTTGCATGCCAAACTAGAATCGATAGAGGCATAACTTAAGTATCTTCAATCCTGGTACCAGGTATTTATACTTAGTTTTCCCCAATATAACAATGGAACAATGTATTTCAGCTTATCAAAGAGCTGTTTGCACTAATGGCTGAGAAAACCGTGACCTTAAGCATTATGAAATGCAATCAATCATTTTGAGAAACACCGCGGCTCTTATCCATAATTTCAAATATTCATAAATGCTAATTGAAGTAAATACCTTTCACACGTCCATAGCAACAGAAACCTTGCATAAATGTTCCGTCAAAGAAATCCTCCAATGCACAGAATCGACTGGCGATATAGTTGTTGCATTACATGGGCGCCAGTGTCAATATAAGGTAAAGGGCAGATAGTTATGCGATGAGGCCCACAAACTAAGGATACTTATGAATGATGATGCATGGAACACCAAAGCCGATAGTAGCAACGCTTGTTACTCAACAGCAAAACTATCACAAATAAATGTGTCTCGACCGAAAACAATGGTAATGTTGTTTGGATAAAGTAGTACATCGAACAAACAATAATTATGCAGAGTACAATGTACTGATAACGAACCCCACCCATATCTCTTGAAGCTCGCTCTATATTTTTTCGCACACGTTATACACTCAGAATTCACGCTTTCTTTGTGAAAACCCCGGAGAAGTGGCACTTCATGCAGCTGTCATTCTCATAGGCATGTCATGAGTACTCAAGATCAATTGCCTTGATCTCGCGCTCTCATGGCATGCTACAGGGCACAATCAGATGCGAGATTTGGATGAAGATGATCTCTCACTTTGCCTTTTTCTTTGGTGCAGACATAGACGTAGTAGCAAATATAGATGAAGCATTGCCCTGGATTCCCCAGGATGCAGTCGAGGGTATTTTGTGAAGCAACGGAAAAGTTGTGAAGAGAGAGTCCAAAAGGTGTGGCGAATTCTTGGGTCAGTATCAAAGCTAAGGAAACAAAGAAGTGCAGTGATACACTGATGCATGTGTACTTACTATACATAAGTTCGGTTGCGCTCTTCCATAATGGCCCAGATGTTGCCCATTCCTCCCATATCAATGGATCCTTTGATCAGAACAGCAGACAAACCAGCAATCAACACAAGCACTTGAAAAGCATCAGTCCACATCACTGCCTTTATTCTACCCTACACGAGAAAACGAATGATAGTGTGTAGTCATATTTTAAAAAAATTCCTAGGTTACAGCAATAGCCCCTTGACAGGGGGAGCAATGATAAAGTTATAATTATTTTATAGCATGCGGATATAAACTTACGATTGTTGTGTATAAACAAACTCTGGCCAACAACACAATGTATTTTATCTGTATCGTGAAAACATAATATATTATATGGCTGTTTTTCTACGAACTGAAATCGTGAGCATATTATCCGTGATGCGAATAATTCGCAGAGTGCTTTTCTGGAATAGTTCAAGTTTTGTCAGTTGAGCTTTGCTGGTATGGGCGTAGCATGCGCCCCCTTGCTCCAAAGCGTACTACATCAGTGTTTTGCAGAGTTCTGTTAAAGAAGACACATGATTCTTCTGAGCTAGGCATCTCAAGTTGTGCATAACTAGGCTAGTCTATCTCGTTAGGCGCCCAACCTGTCGACGATGATGCCTGGCTGCATACGGCTGTCGTAATGAGAACCAGAGGGCATCAAGCCGCGATGTGTCCACAAAGGTCATGATGGGTACAAGTGCATTCATAACTCATCCCGTATCAGAGCAAGAGGTGCTCAGATACGGTTCGATTTTATTGGCTCCTTGGATGAAACCTAAATTGGCCAGTGGTCAGAATATTATTGTTTTAGAAGGAACTTGAATTAAATTATCGGTGCCACAATTTAAATTATAAATCATCTGTGTTTCACATCATAATCCTCAGGATAACGACCCCTTGGGATTTATCAATAAGAGTAGGGAGGAACCCAGGTCCCGTGCTTCTGTTCTGGCCTATCACCCGAATGGTTTGGGTGGAGCCGTAAAACCCCATCATGCCTCATGCTGTAACCGAGGATTCAGCATCATCCTTGGTTACATCTTGTTGAACCCTATACTTTCATAACGCACTTGACTTCACTATTGAGCGTTGTAATGAGGCTTTTCAGTGAGCCCTTAGGCTAAACATTCATCAGTCGATATGATTGAAGGAGAGCTGGCAGAGCTTCATGAAAGGTAGACTTGGTTTTTCTGTGCGTGATGAGGTTCTTGAGAAAAAAAGTAAACACCAAATTGATGACAAGTTTATATAAAATACGAAGCAGAATTTATTCACTCATTTAATTGCTTAATTGACACACTAAATTTTCAGTTCATATTATACATCACAAGGGTTTTGATTGAAATTTGACGTCACACTGAATCGAACTTCCAATCATTACATTCACTCTTCTTTAAACAGGATTCGTTTGCCTGGCTTCAGGTTCAAGCAGTTTATGATCTGCGTTCTTCCAATATCTGTAAACCGATTCTCAGGTAGACTTAGATATCGGAGCTGCTCCATCAACTTCACTGCATTGCATAGGTCTTCAACCAGATCATCGTTGATGGGCGCGTAGAAATCACAGAGAGAAAGAACTTTGAGATGTTTACATTGGGCTATTGCTTTGACGAATTTTTTATTCGATACGGTTCTTATATTTTGAAAGTATGTTTGTTGTTCTGGGCCGGATTTGCATGGTCCAACGGGTTTGTAAGATATATCAAAAGACAATGTCACGAGTGCTGGAAGTTTCTGGAGTACTTTACAAATAATGTCAACATCTTCATATCCGAACTCAACGCCGTGTATAATCAGAGTTTGAAGGTGATGGACAGCTGACAAGACTCCTGCAAATCCGTTGATGTCATTGGTTGATCCCCGATGTAAACATATGATATTCAATGTGTTCATCGTTTCGAGATTGAGGCTCAAGGCATCACAGACATATCTGGAGAAATCACATTCTCTGAGGGTCAGCTTTTGCAATCTCTGTCTATGCAAAACTCGTCCAAAATCCATCCAATCATCTTTCTTCATCGTGTGCACATTGATATCTAAACTACGAAGGTTGTGTTGTTCAGCCAAAAGGGAAATCACATGTCGGGCTCTGGTTCTGCCGATAACAACATTTTGCAAGTCAGTAGTTTTCATCGCCGTTGACATCAACTCAACACACTCATCGTTTAACTTTGACCAATGTCCTGCATTGGTGATTCCAAAAGTGGTCAATGGTTTGTTTTGGGCAGCTTTCAAGAACGCACAAACCGAGCGGTCGTCATAAGAATACAATTCCATGCCACGAGTGTGTTCTCCAAATGCCTCGGCATCAAACATAACGGATTTCATATCGGTATCTGAATCTTTTGGCGCATGAATATTAATGCATTGAATAGAAGACTCTCTTTGGCCAATACGCATCGCTTCTAAAAATCTTCCTAATCTGTCAGCAGGAGGTCGCACCAGAGTCACCCGACCCACACTCTTACATTGCCTCAGAATGCGAAGCATTGAAATTACGTCATCAAACATAGAAGGGTACATCCATTCACAATGGGAAAGTACGAAAGAAATGCTGTTAGGAGCAAAATTGCTGAGAGATAATAGATGTGTTATGCTTTTCATGCAGTTTGATGAACATTCATAGTGAAGAGTGATCTCAGATGGACAATTTCTTTTGATGACGTCTTTTAGCGTTGGCGGAACCGTTTTCAGCTCAAGCAGGCAACGCTTAAACAAATGTGATTCAGGACACGCCCATGGAATAGAACTGATGTGAAAGAGATCCACAAACGAGAACAATGTTTCATCCATTAGTGTGGACGACATGGACAAAAGGTCTTCTTCATTCAACAAACCGAACAGGAAAGAAATAATAGATTCGTTCTGTTCTAAATCCACTGAATTCAACCACTGCTGCCTCTCAGCTTCAGAAAGTTGTTTAATGAATAAAGCGGACAAAAACTCTTGAAAACTTCGATGCGAAAACGAGAAACGAACCTCACAACAAAGGCGGCTGACTTTGAGCTTCTTTATGAGGTACCCAACTTGACAAAATTTCTCTGGATCAGAATAATCGTCCTTAAAATTTCGTTCCACGAGGACAGCTTCGCCTTTCATGATGGCTTCGAATGACATTTTGCACAATGGATCAATGATGGTACGCTCAACATCTTTGCAGCTAAGACCTAACCTATCGCTGGCCCTTTTCACAATGAACGTGTGCACTAAAAGATACAAGTCAGTGCGCGTGTCAATGGAAGCATCATCGAGTGCACTCATCATACATACAATGGCCATGTTCAGTGGAGTGCAACAGAGATCTGTAAAATGACTATCCTCCTGGAGAAGTAGTTGAAAATCATCCACAGGCCGCTCTAAGTGTTGGGCAAACTTCTCGACATAGTCGAGTCTTTGTTGTGCATTGAATCCCTCGATGCACAACCTTGTCCCAAAACACTTGAGCAATTCCCTTAAATAATTAGGTCTGGATGTCAGGACAACAGTTGATTTTTGTAAAGCCACTCTTCCCTGAATGAGATCAAACAGCAACTGGTTTTCGGTGAACCCCTCGTCATACGCATCAATGAGATAAAGAATATTCCTATTTCTCAGTGTCTTTCTGAGAGTATGCACAGATATCTGAGAATCCTTCGGGAGAAGATGGGCATGGATTAAACTCTGAGTGCTTGGTTGGCCTTGCAAATTGGCGGCTGTCAGGTATACAACCAGATCGAACGAGTGTATGCAAGGAGAGCAACATAGCTCAGCACACGCACTAGAACTCCAATCGAAAGCCAACTTCTGCATCAGAGTAGACTTTCCAATTCCGGGATCTCCCTCGATTAATATCCGAGTTGAATTCCCTGAAGACAGACGAGATGTGAATATTTCATCTTGGGTGACTTCCTCTTGTTCTCTGAAAGATGAAATTTCTTGTGATTGGTTTATCTCTTTTAGTGTAGAATAAACTGATATTATGTGTACAATATTATGTTAATTATTTATTATAATAATAATAATTAATTATTATAATAATAATAATAATAATAATAATAATAATAATAATAATAATAACAATAATAATAATAATAATAATAATAATAATAATAATAATATTATATAATTAGTTGTTGCTTTGGTAAGCATATGACAATCAAATGGGGCAGAATAAAACACATATATGTAGATGACATGGAACTCACTTCTGCATTTGACCAGTGGTCTGGAGTCGAAGTCTCACGTAAACCTTGGCCAAATCCAGCGGAAGCTCTTGAAGCCAAGGGATTGTGTAAATTTCGTTTAAACACGAGGAGTAATATTGCTTCAGCATTCGTTGAACATCTATGTATGAACTGGTAAGTTAATAACCCATGTTATGTTTTCATTGGACATCTTACCGTCAAAGACGACATCGTCTGGAGCAGTGCGGGTCACTCCGGACAACATCTGATGCAAGTGCGGATGTGTTTTCTCCAAAGAAGCCACAAACACAGCAAAGGCTTCAGGGCCTTTCCTGGGTATGATGCTCATAAGCTTTATCGCCTTGTCTCTTCTGATCAATTCTGCGTCAATCAACTGGACGTCATCTTGGGAAAGGATGCCATTGTGAAGCAGGTAAGCGTAAAGAGCAGGTGGATTCAGGTCCTTGACCAAGTCAACCATGTAATCATTCAATAACATCCGGTCAGACTCATCCATACTGTTGGAGAGAATAAAGCCATTGCCATCATATCAGAGACGCCAATATATGAATCAGTTTCAATACGATTTCGTCACTGAAACTCAGTTTCTGTGCTACGATTTTATTAATTCACTGTGGTCTACTAGTATTTAATATTTTCAAAATAAGACCTAGCATCTGTCAGTTCTGTAAATCATCAATGTAGACACACATGATGACTGTGAGAAGTATACATGTATTTGAGATGGCAATGAAATTCAATGAATCTATCGTAGTGTTAGCATTAATAGCACTAGCCATAAAGGGCTGACAAAATGAAATTTCAACAGAGGACGTGAGAGCTGAAAGAGCTCATTCACTCACTAGGGCCACACAGATTTTCTGAGGTGTTAGGAGTAGGCTTTGTAATGTGAGTAAAAGGCATGCCGGTCGTAACATTATACGATTGAGCGTACGGAGGGTTTGGCATGAGACCTGAGGTATGGAGGGGTTTTACGGCTCCACCCAACCTATTCGAGTGATACGGGCGGCAAAACAAAATGCCTGAGACCAGGATTTCCCCCTACTTTTGTCGATAAATCCCAAGTGTTCTTTATCCGAGTCACCGAATATTTATAATTATAACGAATCATATTTTGGATGGTGTAGTCTTAGCCTTACCTGAATTGTGAAGCACTCGTCACCTACTCAGCCGACTCTCAAATACCTTTACTCCTTATGTGTTCTAGTATTTAAGATTCTTTTTTGTCGTGCAACTTCTTTCGTTGCACGGAAACCAATTTTTTCTTTAATTTAAGCACCGCAAAACTATATATTGCTCTAGTTCACCTACTTAACCAGGCGCAACAAGACTTGACATTTTTTTCTTTAAAATCTGTGTGCAACCCAACGCCTCAGTTGAAGTGCATGTATCGAATGAAGGACAGCAAAGAGGAACACACGCTATGATTATTCAGTCTCATATATGCTTGGCATTTGGCAAAAGTGTTATGTTTACTTTATAAATCACAGACCATTTGCGTTTGTTTGCAAGTAATTGGCGCCTCGTGGTATCAAATGACTGTTAAGGATGCTTATCAATTCTCTATTGTGAGAAAATAATAATTTATCTTACCACCCCGAATGTTCTCGGATGTGTGTACAGCTCGCAGTCAGGAATGCTAAAAACCTCATCATAATGAGAAATGCATTGTAATTCGTTTGCAGGAAGAATTTCTACAGAATTAACGCCTACGTAATTCTTGTAATATTAAGAAATTAAGGTTCAATTGAATTCAATTAAGGTTCAATTTGATCGTTGCAGTCACGTACCATTAAAAACAACAAACAAACAAAAACAAAAAACTAAACAAACAAAAAACACATAATGTTATGATAACTGATTATGCTTGATAATGCCTATGTTGTTTACGTGAGGTGTTGTAATTATACATATATCAAGATTTACATCTCTATGCTTTAGTTTGTTCTTGGCATTCCCATGATTGCAGCTGTTATCATGTGCGTCATTACAATTTGTAAAACTTTAGATGGTATCTATATCAGCCTCCAGTTCGAGTGAACCAACAGACTCAGAAGCCATCTGGTTGGCTTTTCACTGATTGCATCATCTCAGCACATTGAAGCCGTCGAAGATATTGGTGTTGGATCCTTTCTAAGTAAACAACGCTACAATCTGTGGAGAACTTGCACATTTTATGTTGAGAGGATGATAATTTCTGATTTGAAAGTAAAAAAAAAAAAATACCTGCTTTTTACACCAAAGATTATACAAAAAACGGTATCCATTTATCTATTTTTATTTATAAATTAAGCAGAAAACCATTTGCCATGTTTATGTTCCTCCGGAAACACAAATCATAAAGCGCTGAGTCTTCTCGAATGCGATCATTGGTGACTTATATTTCACCCAGGGAGCCAATGAAACCGTACTGTAACGGATGATTCAATATGTTTGTCGGTTACATAATGTGGAACTAATCAACACGCCAACACTAGGCTATATCATTATCATGTTTTATTAATTGCTGAACCATGCAGTGTTGATTAATATACTTTCATTAGTTAGACACGTATTGCATAAATGATGCAGGACAATAAATATTTACATAAAATTAAAGATTGATGAAAGCAAAATCTTAAAAATTGATAGCAAATAATTGTCGTCACTAACTATTCCCCTAATACTGTTTTACACTTTCTTCCATCAGATCTTCGTGACGAGTTTATCGTCATTCTTCTCGCCATTGTTATTTGTGTATTGGTCCATTGCAGAATTGGAGTGATCCTTTGCTAGAATTGCCTTCTCTTCCTACAGGATTCAAACGATATGCAATCATGCAATATATTTATATATTTGTGAAAGGAAAGAAGAAAGAGGATATTAAAATGATGCATTGAAGAAAATGGTTGGAAAGGAAATGAGCGAATCTACGATATGTACATCGCATGTGGAGGGTTTCGAAATACGAACACAAGTAATCCCTTACGGTAAAGTTGTTTGTGTCGATATCAGATTTTTCTCGCACGCTGCGTGGAAAGCAGCCGCATATTGTATCAAAGATTGGGCAGATGAGTCTGGGGTCAAGCTCCTTTGGGTTGGTTGGTCCTTATAGTAAGTAAGAGAGAAAAAAAATGATTCACAACAGAAAGTTTGTGAAAGAAGTCACTTACCTGTGGCAAAGCTGACGATCAAACCAACTACGGTGCAAATAATCAGGGAAAAGGTGCCGAACCACAGGTAGGAAACCCTATAGAAGCTAGCCAGTAGCCCACTACAGCAGAAGGAATGATCAATGAAAGTGTCAATGGCGCGGCCCCTCAAAATAACAGAGAGATGGCTGATTCTAAAGGGTGTGTCATTGGGTCAGAGACTATATTTTGCGTACCTCCACGATCCAATTAGACCTTCTAATAATTGTTACATCGCACTGTTATAAAGAAAACAAATAACTTATACACACTTATCTTCCATCTGGGGAGTTACTGTAGTCCACGCATTCTCCGTGTAATCAATTGAGTATGACATCGTGGTTGTGAAGTTGGATGTTTCGTTGAACACATTGCACCCTGCAGTGGAGAGAGAGGGCCTCGGGTATGCTGGTTTATGCACCTGCTGGCCAATGCCCAACCATAGTGTCATGCCGAGCGAGGTGAGCAGACCAGCAATGGCGCCCTACAGAACGACGAAATCTGAGCCTCAACATAATAAGTGCTTGCTGTTAATGTTCCATGCCTTTGAATTGGCCCATGGGTAAATTATGCCCAGGGTAAATACTCCAAGAACTGGCCCACCAATCATGCCAAATAGTCCAACGGAAGCCTGGAATTCGAACGAGTTAAACATAATATTAAGTATGTAAAACACTTCTCACCTGCAGAATAGCTCCAAGATTTGAAGCAACAAACGTGAAGGCAACCATCACAGCTCCATAACATAAAGCTGAAAAGATACGGGGTGGTGCATTGATTTCTTGCGCCCCACTTTGCTCACTTATGATTTTTGAGATCAGTGTTGCTCTCTGTTCTGACAATTCTGAAAAGTAAGTAGGTTTGATGAAATCTTCCATCGTCACCGCAGCGAGTGAGTTCAATCCGGATGACATCGTGCTGCATTGATTGCAAGTTCAACAGCAACCAGATCGGATCTAACTACCCACCTAAGACCGCCACTAAACACGCAGGAGATAAACAGTCCGGGGAGGCCAGGGTAGTAGAGCTTATCCATGACATACAATGGCAGAAGCTGTCATAAATTCAGGTGTTGATTGAATTTTATGTAAAATGTCCATTGATCAAACCCACCTGATCTGGGCTTCCGATTCTTCCTTGTTCAAGTGGATCACAATCCTTGTATTCGGCGAACGCTACGAATCCACAAAGTCCGCAAATAGTAACAACACCTATCCATCCGGGAATGTTTACGTATAGAGCGCTGGAAAATGATATCAGACATCAATAATCATTAAACATCTTGACAATAATATGTATTTGAGTTTACAGTTGTGCCTGGCGAAGAGTTCTTGATGTCATGGCGCGTTGAACCGTAGCCTGGTTGACGCCATAGATTGCCAACCACTGGAAGCAGTTTCCAAATGTCATTGTCCAAAAGGTGTGGCGAATTCTTGGGTCGGTATCAAAGCTAAGGAAACAAAGAAATGCAGTGCTACACTGATGCATGTGTACTTACTACACATAAGTTCGGTTGCGCTCTTCCATAATGGCCCAGATGTTGCCCATTCCTCCCATATCAATGGATCCTTTGATCAAAACAGCAGCCAAACCAGCAATCAACACAAGCACTTGAAAAGCATCAGTCCACATCACTGCCTTTATTCCACCCTACACGATAAAACGAATGATAGTGTGTAGTCATATTTAAAAAATATTCCTAGGTTACAGCAATAGCCCCTTGACAGGGGGAGCAATGATAAAGTTATAATTACTTTATAGCATGCGGATATCAACTTACGATTGTTGTGTATAAACAAACTCTGGTCAACAACACAATGTATTTTATCTGTATCGTGAAAACATAATATATTATATGGAATCTGAAATAAATTTGAGCTTTTAATTAAAAAAAATCTGAATGTATTCATGCGTGGCCATTTTCCAGTCGGACCAAACATTCTCAGTGATAATTGAGATATGTTTGAGAGTTGATAAGGTCGTCTAGTGTAGTGGAGAGGTAGAGCTCCGTGGAATTCATGTTTGTGAAGTTTTTATGGCAGAAGCTCGTGAAGATAGACATAAAATGGTGGCAATATATCTTTTGCTGTTCAATATTTGCATGTAGATCGTGCATGGCATATCCACCCCTGTTATTGAAGCTGGATGCATGGGTATTATTTTAAAGATTTGGAGTATGAAACGTCGCGCGAACTTTTCTATAGCGTCCCACTGTAGAGGATTGTCTATGCTCGTAAATGGTGATGCGCGCAAACTCGAAGTATGGTCGAATCTGGCCCTGATAGATGCGCAAAAGAATTTCAGGAGAATGGATTATTTCACCTTGATGTTATAAAAGAGAAATAATAACTACTTCTGGTGCTACTTAACTGCAGAAAGAGATAACTTTGGATTGCAATGTTGAGTCGGTGTCGAAGGAGCAGGTGTCTTTGCTATGGGACATAGTTGACCCCACTATACTGCTCTATTCATGGCATTGTCAATTCCTGTGCAGCTCACTGAGCCATTCAATCCAATCGGAGATATCGCTATGCCATCTGCATGCAGCATTGCTTCAGGTGAGCAGTAATTCCTCAAAAACGATCACATACGAAGATGTTGCATATCGGATGCAGGAGGCCGACTTCATTAAGAAACAAGTGTTAGCAGTTAATGTTCACGATACATGACAACAAAGCGGCTTTCATCACTGTAATATATCGTCAATGTTAATGGAAGAAGGGAACGATACAGTCAATGACAATTACCAAAATTCAAATGAAATCCAATTAGGGTACAATGTGCTATTAGCAAGTAGTCAGATGTATGTACGCAGTGCAAGCTCTGGCAAGCTCGGTCTTCTCACTCCTATCCAGGAGCTGTTTGGACCACTTGGAAACAGCGGGTTTAATGGAGATCATAGATGAATTGCTCCTGTCACTTATTGTTTTACAAATAAAAAAGGTATCGACTTACGATTGAAGTGTACAGCGTGCACACAATTCCAACGACAAACACTGTTATCCACTTGTTCAATCCAGTAACTGAATACAGATTAGTCCTGATTATAATCAGTAACCATTAGAAACTCACCAGCTTCAAAAGCAAGGGATGGAGCGTAGAGCACGATTGATATGTATAATAGCTAAAAGAAGGTAAAGCACATTAAAACAGGGCTGTTGCAATCCGTGTGCTTCAACCATTTGAATGATGAAGCAAACTGCAGCAGTCTTTCGGCAGGTTTTATTGAAACGCATCTCAAGATACTGATATACCAGGAAAAAAAATTGGTTCAAGTGGTCATTATTTGCATTGGTCAAATACATACCTCGAAGACACTCGTCAGTTTGAGTTTGTAGAATATCGGGAGGTAGATGTGGGCAGCTAATGGGACCAAGAGCATGAAGCCTAACCCTGCGTAGAGAAACTGGGTTCCGTAGATATACATTTCTGAAGGGATACCTGCGGAAGGTCAATAATGCATGAAATGTTGGCTGATGTGTAGGGCCTACGACCGTCGCGTAATTGAACCGTCTAAAATCATGATTGGTACTGTATATCAGTGACGTTTTCATATTTCCCAAGTGCAATTTATGTCATCAAATTAGTAAATGTCCAAATTGAAAAGGATATTGATACAATCACTCTGAACAGTGATCAAGGTTTTGCTCGTTTGACGTGTACTCGAATACTTACAACTAGCATTTGGTGAAAGAAATAATTATATCAAAATAGTATATCAATAGAAAATAGTTGTATATAATACAGCGGGATGTGGAGGTTGAAAATTTTAACGTTAAGAGTAGATTTTTACAAATCGAATTCTATAAATGGATCTAAAGAAGCTAAAAGAACATAGCATCTTTTTAAGGGGCCGTAGTGTGAGTCAAAAATGTTACATTTCACAATTATTACAGAATCTATCACAGTTTTAAACACATAATCACAGGAATTTAGATCTATAAATAGGAATATTTTACAACCTAAATAACTTACCTAAGATAGCAATAGTCGACACAAAACTAGCGAGTAGTGACATTGACACGGGCAGAATTGACATCGATCGATCCGCCATGAGGAAAGTAGCAGTCGTCTCTTTCTTCCTTCCCTTCCTTGCATAGAAAATCCCGATTCCCATGGAGATGGCGAGAATAACAAGGAAGATTGCATAATCAGCGACATGAAACGTCTTGTTCATAGGGCGATCCATGCTGGTTGTTTCGTGCTTCAATCAGAGTGATGCCTCTTGGAACCCAGTAAGTCGACTTTTAATAGTATGCTCGAAATGCCTCAATGATGAATTACGCGTATGAATTTAATTTTACCTTTTATGCCATAAAGTAGATCTAATTTTTACGGAGGAAAGATGAATGGTATTTATAAGTAATAGCATTACACAGCGACTGAGCCGAAAATGTAGATTTTTACTTTTTTTGTGTGTGTTAACTATTGGAAAAAAAAATGAAGAAATAATTTTAATTAATAGACCCCAATAAAGGCAATTAATCAAAATATCTATGGGTTGGGTTCAAACATATATTTTTCCTGAAGCTCAGAACAGTTTAGAGAAAAATAAGTTTCTTGATAACGTCATTAATCATCATGAAGTTCGCGCAATGCCAACATGTTAGTGATGAAGAGCAGTTTCCTTTGAGCGAGGCATCTAGCTGATCTGATCAATTTCTGCCTTTAAAATCAAAATACATTTACTTTATGCCGGCAGAAAGGAAAAATATTCCTTGATTCTATACATGTGTCCTCATAAATGACTGCAACAGGCTTAAAGTAAAGTAAATCTTGGTTTTAAAAGCATATAATATAGCAAATCAAGCGCAAAAACACCATAAACTTGGCCTATTTCTAATACGTCATCATAGTTGAACAATATCATCGAGGCACGTGCATGCTACAGGCAAATTGCATAGCCTAAAAATGTCATGCTTTAAAATAGTGGATGGAGGTCTTTTTCGATGCGTTAAAGAAGAGAGATCAATCACCTTTTTAAAGAAGAGAATTTCTTTTAATAAAAATTCCTCATGTAACTTTAAGTGTCTTTCTCTTCTTTTTTCCCCCTGTGAACGATTTATTTTATGCGCCATTGCTCAAAAATCCGTGAAGTGTAATTCTCCGAAATTTACACAGTGATAGTACATGTAATTCTGCGAGTCTGATAGAAATTAAATTTCTATCAGACTCGCAGAATTACATGTACTTTTGTGGTAAAAGGTCAAGATCA
>KB308810.1:83098-96782 GCA_000328365.1 Capitella teleta | reverse complement strand
TAAATGAGGTTGTACCAAGGTTAAGGTCATAGCAGTAATTAAATAAAGCATTTAATTGTATAAATTGAATATTAATGAATTTTTCTAATTGTATGAGTTGAGTAAACCGTGTGCTGTCGACCTTTTGAAGGAAATTTGATATTTCAGAATACTAGTACATTTTTTTGGTGAAAATACATTTTAGGCAACACGTACTTAATTAGTCTGTTTCGTCGATTCAGTATTTCGATGAACAGGGTTGGGCTGGATACTGATTAATTATCTTGATTTCGCTTATGATTGTAAATGCGTGATTTGCACGAATCAATGAAGCCAATCATTGTGCATTACCACTGGACTGCTCGAGGGTCAAAAGTTGAAGGTCAAGGTCGCAGGGATTATTCAAAGTTTCAAATTCGATCGCGACTAGCTCATCAACTCGTTATGCTCGCGACCTGCAACCGGCAAAAGAGAGCATTGTCTTCACTGGTCTCCGGCGCTACTAAAAGAAGCACCGGCACACACCGATGAAAACTTACCCCTATTTTGGTACATCCATTTCAATCGATTTCACATGACGTCACTCAGAATTATCAAGATGGCGCACAAGGCGAGGCGAGTGAAAATGAATTCACAGTTTTTACTGAATACGACCAATTGAACCTTATGCCATTGAAATTAAGTTTATCTAAAATTCTGAATCATAGCTAAAATACTCGTGAATCAAATGTAGGCCTACTATTCAAATAACCCTTAACTTGAAAAAATCATGCACCCTCACACTGCCAAGATACGCTCTCGTTTGTAAAATCGCATTGCTGATCAGCAAACGGGAAAAGTCCTTTCGAGACTAAATGTTACTATAAATAGCAGCCAATGAGGTACGTACTACTGTCATCGGTGTGCGCCTGTGTCATATATATATATATATGACCAGGGAACCAGTGAATGTTTTGTCTTGTCTGCAAAAGAGATCACGTTATGAAATCACGAGTGTGTAGGAGAGATCACACTATGAAATCCAGGGCATATAGACTAGTAGAGATCCACTATGAAAGCAGTGGTTTGCAGAAAAGATTTCATTATGAAATCATTGGTGTGCAAAACAGATTATATTATGAAATCATGGGTGTGTAAAAGAGATCTCGATATGAAATCATGGATATGAAAAAGAGATCTCATTATGAAATCAATAGTGTGCAGAAAAGATCCCATCGTGAAATCAAGGATGTGCAGAAGAGATCCCATTACGAAACCCTTGGTATGCAAAACAGATCACGTTATGAAATATTGGGTGTGAAAAAGAGATCACGCTATGAAATCATGAGTTTGCAGGAGAGATCACAAAATGAAAACACTTCGGACTTGGGAGTCGAAGAAGGCGCAGTGCCGTGGTGCCATACTGGAATGGTTTGCAGACTGCTGCTTTGATCTCTTGGTGCAATGAATAGTCCAGGGAGCATGGGTTATTTGTGAAAGCCGCTTCAGACTGGGAATCTCATTATAGTAAATTCTCAGGCCGAGTAACACGCATGGCAAATGAGCAATCATTAGCGCGTACTTTCACCGAATATGATTTTTATGTAACACTTAATATGACTTTTATGTACGTATCACTATGTTAATTATGTTTCATAATATCCACCCAATATAGCTCAAACAACTGAAAAGCTGCTAGTTTTGTAACGTATACGTGTCAACTTTTGGTTTTCATAAATTTAAAACAGAAACAAAACAAAAAACTCGCCCTCGTTTACCAATTTTTTTTATTCATATTTTTAATGGAAAAATGTATGTCAGTGGATGGCATGAATAAAATGATTATTATGATTATTATTATTAAGGCCTCCTTTTTGGGGTCATATCACTCTTTTCATAACTTCTGCTTTTGTAGTGCACCTGAATCATGGCAACAAATAAACAACGTTTAGTCGTCTACCCCTTTCAGCACTGGCTGATAAAATAATTAGGTCTGTACTGGGAAGTAGAATTGCAGACCAAAATAATGGCCTTTTATTAAATAATTTTAATTATAGTGATATGCAGGCAATACTGATTGAATATCGAAACAATGTCATGTGATATTCGTCAACGTTGGGTTCAATCAATAGCATGTACAATAGTCCTTCCTGCTCTGGCCCCGAACTAAACCGTGCATAACAGCGTCTCACGTCATTGCTCCACAGCCAAAACAGCTCTTCGAAACAGCACTGCTTAAATTCGACTTAAATATCAATGTCATTTCAGCTCAACAGTGTGGGTTATTCTGATGACAACTCTTGGATGTAGGTTTGTAATGCCTGAGATTTTAAGCGAGTGCACGAGCAGCGCATGCGCGCATAGCTAATAAGGGTCATGGCAGATTGCGTTTTTATGACAGAATGGGCTTTTATGGCAGAATGGGATTTTAATTGGTTATACGACGAAACAGCTGTTATACGTCTGCCCTACTGTGGGAGTTCAATTCTCCAGTATTATCGATGAGTATTCGCATGTAATATATATATATAATTATATGCAAATGTCTAGACTGATATCTGCGTATATTTCATTCCGTCTGACCTATGGCAATGCGCTCCTGTACCGACTCCCCAAAGGTTGTTTATGAAACAGCAGCGCATCCAGAACATCGCCGCGAGAATCATTACTCACGTCACGCCGGTTCTAACGGATCTGCATTGGCTGCCAGTTATTCAAAGAATTAAATACAAAATTGCACTACTGACTTTCAAGTGTGTGCATGCCATGGCACCCTGTAATTTGCTGCACAGTGCCTCACCAAACCAACCTCTCGCTCATTCAAGCAACACCATACACTGAGTTATCAGTGCTCCACAAGCTCAGTTCTCCACAGACCATTTTAGATGCAAGTGAATTGCGGAGCGCACTGACCGATAGGCTGCGCCGAGTCGAGTCGTTATATTTCTGTTATTTCACTTTTTAAATAAATATTTTCTGTTTTCAACATATTCAGCGTTCAGACTTTAGAGCACCTTTTTTGTGATTTCACGTTTTATAAAATAAAACTTATGTTTAAATTTTGTTGCATGTATATATATTTATATATACATGCAACATATATATTATATATGTGACCACTCGCACCGACACCCGCCCTAAATCGCCGATCACACTCCCGATAAACAAGCCTTCAGAGGTCAGATGTGTTCAAAATGTAGATTTTTCACGTTGTGGTGGCGAAAAGAAGAACCATTATTTTCTCCTCTTTTCTCACACAAAAATCATATTATATGCAACGCATCCTTGTCTGATTTCTGTTTGGAAGAAATTTTTCCTTCAACTCATTTTATCAGCTCACTATAAATCTACCTTCTGCTTTTGTAGTGAAGATGGATAATGAAACATACGAATAAATAATGTCTAGCCGTCTGCCCTCTTTCCACATTGATTTATGTAATAGGTCAAAACAGGGAAGTGAACATTTTATTTTTATAGTGCACACAGACTAAAATACTTAGAAATATCGCATAATGCCATGGACATAATACAACTGCACCGAACTGTAAGGAACGGAAAAAGAGTGAACTAAAGCCATTATTGAGGTAATGGTAAAAGTGTAATGCACGTAATAAAGTATTACGATAATGATTACAAAACTGGGAATGGTGCACCGTCAGTGACTTCATGTTGGAAGCCTTGTGTGCTCACGACAATAGTGGTCTGAGGGTGCTAAAAAATAAGCGGCGCACGCGCAGTGGGCCATGATCTTAAAGGCGAGAGAGGCCTTAGCCCCCAACAGACCCGCCCCTTAATCTCTTCTGGATCGAGAGTACACCCATAGTTTTTACATACGATTTTACGTCTCCGATTGCCAGCCGACATTTGGCTTCTCCAGGAACGTCCCTACTCAGTCCAACTATGAATAATAATGAACTAATAAAATTTGAAGAAAAAAAGTGCTCTTTGATCCTCCAATAACGGTTTGCTATTACTTGATCACAAATTCATAATGTCCGAAGTGAAACATTTAAATTTCTTATTTAATCGTATTTGTCACTTATGGAATATTATACCAGTCACCATTAAAGGTTCATCCACTGTATCTATTTTCAAACAACGTCTAAAAATTGATTTATCTTTTTCTAAATCGGTTCTTTATTTTTATGTTTTTAATTCTTGCACAATGATTTCATATTAAAGATGCCCTTGTAGTTATCAGTTTACTTTATTTATTTTAGCATACAATCTTACTGTTTCAACCATTTCTTCTTTTGATATGGATAATTTTCTGTAAGCACTTCCTTTTATTATTTTCACTGTTGCCTTTTTATGTTGCGAATTAAAAAAAGAAGAAGCCAATAATTATGAAGTGAATTAATACGAGCCTAACCCTACCCCTCTAAAGATAATCACCCCGAAGTTACAGAACAACACTTTGCCATAGTTATGGGTAAACGCCAAATTACTGCAGAGGTCTTGACATGCAATGCTGGTTGAAACGCAAGTAATAGCCACACTTCCTTGGACTCGGATACAGCACCATGGAAATCAATTCCTCAATGTGTGAGGGTTGGAGGTAGAGGGCAAGAGAGTGAGGTGTGTGTCTTAAATATTACGAACATACGAACATAAATGATTGAACAGGACAATCGAAAAAGGGACACGCAGACAACAAACACACTGATAAATGGAGATCGTTTGAATAAACTACTAACTTTGATGTTACCCACAAAATAATGTACTATTCATAGCTCAACGTGCTTGCCTTTTGAATTATACAAACAGTCAATCAATTATATATTTGTTTGGTTAGACTTCTGGATTTCATCAAACGTTATATATATAACGACTGTTGGTCCCAATTCATCAGACTGGAACACCTTTAATACACATACGAATTTAAATCCCGGATGTGAGCTCCAATATTTATTATCCAGGGTTGTGCATCCATCGCCCACAAACTGTTTGACTTCCTCGTATCAAATCTATAAAGAGTCGTCGCTACCGTTCAACCTGGTTGCATACCTGACGCTATCTTCCGCCATGTTTGTCTGCCGTTTCTTAACCTTAACCATTCTGCTGCTGACGTCAGCAGTCGTTATTGCGAGGTAAGTGATGACTTTGTGGTTTCTGGTTGATTCAGCGCTGAAGTCCAACGGTAATAGCTGCATGCATGCTATTTTTGCATCGTGTTTTATTTTTATAAAATCAAGGCATGCGGTAAGCGCCCACAATAGTAATGAACAGATTGAGAAAATGTTTATGTCCAACAATGTTTTAATGTCAATTATAGTTCCTAGTTTTGATGTTTCATAAAGTTCATATGTTTACCCAATTTACGACAAATTATTATTATCGCGACTCATAAAGGAAATAAGAGCAGGCGCATAGAATAAATAGGCACAGCTCATAAACATGTATCCTTACAGTATATAATATCGATAATATCGTGTCTGTGAGCTTTACTCGTGTACTTAACAACCCATGAAAATTATTAGGTCTGCTCTTATTTTCTGGACCACTTCAGAAAAATAAAGTCACCCAATAAATAAATGAATAAATCCATCTGGGATGACAAGAAAGAAGATCTGCACCAGGCAAAATAAGTTATTTATATGAATTTATTTAAAATCGTGCAATTAAATAGTTAAAATCTGATTAAGTTGCAACCCATGAATAAAATCATTCAGATAGCAAATAATATAAACAGTACAATTTTGAAGGCAAACTCGCATCGACTATAAGTGTTGGAATTGAAATATTTCGATTTCAATAAAGCAACTCTATGCAGGAATATCAGAAAAATGTTATTTTTATTAATCATAAACCAGTGAAACGGGGAATCAATCACTCAGGGTCGAAATACAATCATGAGTAAGCCCAAAGATTCTGTAGCTTCACCAAGATTGGACACTCAGCGATTTTGCGTTATAATTAACGCAATGGCATTTGCATTGCCTTTTGTTAACTATTTCGAGTCATTTTCACTTTTAACTTCTCTAATATCAAATTGGACGTTCTATATGCATGCGTACACGCGGAAGAAGGCGACTCAACTAAGTGCTGTGTGCGCTGTGTATTCAACTTTTAAGTATCTCGTCGCCGTCTATTTGCTGTTCAGGTAATTATACCTACAGTGTACTTTATTACGCCACTTTCTTTGGAACTACGAATTGTGTGACAACTAATTAATTTCAGCCCATCCTCCACTTGTTCTACACAGGTAATTTGCGCCTCGCATGTAGTTATTCCTACATGAATGCTGACCAATCAACATGCGCGACACATAAAATCATGCCACCGTCGTGCCTCAAATAATGAATGCAGCAAAAGGTGATGAAAGCAAAATGCTTATGTATCACCAAAGTGACTAAACATGAAAAACATTGCAAAAAAAATCAACTCACGTACAGAGAGATAAATAGTGTAAATACAATTATTGTTATTACTTTTTTTTTTTCAATGTTAATCATCATTGCGATTGCACATTATGAATAGCTACTTAGTAATATAAGGTAAGGTAAGGATTTATTGACACATACGTCCACATACGTATTAATAACATACTTTCAAAATGTCTTGGCATAAATTTGCAATAACATTGTTGTTCAGGGTAAACACATCGGCAACAGAGTTCAATGGTGGTGTCAGTAGCGCTCTCAGGTGGGCAGTATGAGCACAGTACGACGCGGCATGCGTCTCGTCCTGCACAGAAGTCGCGTCGCACGTACACACACTGTTCTCCCGGGGAATTCGGCTCTATACATTCAACCACGATTCTAGGGAACGAATCTACACTTTACCATTATGTAATCCCCCCCCCCCAATAGCATGCCGAAAACAAACATCAGCCAAGTTACATCAATTGTCGGCGATTTCTTTGAATTCGGATCCGTTTAACAACAAATGACGTCTCCCCGTTTGTTTAACGCTCAAGTTAATTGAACAAAGCAAATCAATCGCACGCAAAGCTTCTGTTAAGTCTTTCATTTTGGTCGCTGGGTTAAGCAATGTTCAGGAGTGTAACGAACGAGATGACGAAGTTGTGAGTGGAGATCAATCGAGTGGAGAAGCGAGTGGATCTGAGCCCGCAATGGAAGTCTTGGCGGGGAAGTGAGAGATTCGAGGAGTCGGAGACAGCGAAGCAAGAAAATAGAGATGAAATACACAGATTGGGTGTGGTAGAACGGCTTATCTCAAGCAGAGTGAATAATTCCGCTAAGCAGACAACCATCGCTGATTAAAAAAAAAATAATAAAAAAAAAAAAAAAAAAAAAAAAAAAATCTCTAATTGGCCTCATGTGATCGTTTGCGAGATTCTTTTTACCTCCAGTTTCAAACCTAATGGTATATGCCACTACGATAACGCATTACATGGGTTTTTGGGGTTTTAGAATGACACATCATTTTCATCAATTTATGGTCTGAAATGTAATCCGCCATTTTCGTTAGTCCGCCAGTTTCCTTGGGAACGGAGGAGGGCGGATTAATAATAATAATATCATTTATTCACCATAAAAATAATGGTAATGAATGAGTTAACAGAAAAAAACGAGGAGAGAAAAAAAAATAAAAAAATAAAAATAAACGGGGTCTGACTTAAATAATCTTGAAATAATCCTTCGTTGATTTCTTTGGTGGACTTTTATAGCGGGAATCTTCAAAAGACAATAGAATTCTTAACTCCGGCATCCACCTCTGCCAACTCCAAGATAAGGCGAGTGAGTGCATGGACCATGGAAGTGAAAGTGAACAAAAACCCGGGATAAATAGCCGAAATATCATAGCGCATTTCCATCAAATGCAAGAGTCATAACGTAAAAGGACTCTTACGCCAGGAATCTGTTGTTTGTCCCCGGTTCGAATCCCCTGCAAAACACTTTTTTATATAAAAGGACTGAAATCTTTTGACCTGACCTGACCTGACCTGCAGATCCGCGTTTGGTATGCCATAAGGGCTGACCTAAATATCTCAAAAAATACATTTGCTTTCGAAAAATATTTTCATCAATTAAAAATAAATAACATTTTTAGTTTGATGCATTTGAAGTGCTTAAAACTTCTCTGCACAAACACACGATCACACCATGTAATGGGCGATAATCGGGAGCTCTATTTTGCTGTTTCGTCGGACCCAAAATAATATTCAAATCACAACAGCTCGAGAAATGAAACTGAAACCCGGAAGTCAATAACATTAACTTTTAGGGAGCATACATTATCTGTCTGTTGATGCTACCCAGTTTTAACATTGCATATCGCATGTAGTAGTAGCTACATGTTTTGCCAAAACGTCACAGGTACTTATAACTATATGGAGGGTGGAGAATGCGTTGTTAATTTGGACATCAGAGGAATTACGAAATCAGGTAAAAGAACAAAGCTTGCCGGTTTGTGAATCAGCGCAAGATAGAGTAATTACGGGAGAATGCAGAATAATTACATAATCGACAATTGCGCGCGCTATCAGCGACAGGCGCCAACCGCGTGTTGCTGCCTCGTGGGCTCTTAACTTCCTACTGGGCGTATTCAAAATAAGGAAAACATCAAAATTGACGATATTAGTTGACAATTGATTGAGATCATTCCAGATCCAGGATCCAAGTAACAGAACTAGTTATCCTCCGATAATTACCGATTTTCTTACATGACGACTGGGTAATCAATTAACATGTATATACAATTATAATAATCAAGAAAAATGGATGCATATAGATGATGAAATTCGAACACAAGAAAAATTAAAATCTCAACCGTGAAACTGCGAACAAAGAATAATTCAATCAATTGTTATGAATGTGTGGAGCGTATCAATCGTATTTTACAAATGATGCCATTTGTATTAGCAATTAAGAGTACAACACCACATGTATGTGATATACATGTGTATACATGATGAACGATGCAATTGTATAAAGAATAGCTCACCGGTAAAAAGGGATGACAGCAGCTGAAGAATCGTTGAAGATGCATGTACTAGTAGATGAAACTTGAAATGCGTGGATATAGTTTTGCATGTCTGCTCCCAACGGACGCTAAGAACAGAAAGATGTAACAATCAAATAAGTGATCATGAATATTCATGCTTCATGCATACATTAAAACTTTTGGCCTTTAATTGCCAGTGCCCATGTGGCTGGGCTGAAGCAAACACACACCATAAGCATTTGCTCAGCGGCTTAATGGGTTGAATGCTTCCAGATAATTGCCACCAGATATGTGAATGAAAAAGTGCATGATTGTGGCACACGATAATTTTAATTCTTTTCTTGTCGAAGAAGTTTCACCTACATGACACAGACATTTCTTATGTGATTAATTCTTGTCACAAAAGTGGTAGAAGAACGACAGTAGCAAGAAGTGATACTTCTGTGGCACTGATGATGGATAAATGGCATGTATCCGACACCTGAATGCTATCTGGGATTTGCTATGCAGTAACTGTTGTCGTGTTATAGCAAGTTTAAAAATCTCAGCAAAATACACGACACTTTCCGGGTGTCAAACAGTGACTCAACAGCTGATGTTAGGAGACTGAATGGCTGGACAAGTCGGCGGCTCGTTGAATTGAGTTGTCAATATTTATGCGGATCGAGGTGATGTGTTATGCAGCATTTATATAATATAATTATATTCTATGTCGATTCATGGTTTATGAATATTATTATTATTAAAACATATTATTTGTAACCTGTCAACATAATTCGATTTTTATTTTGCCCAAACCGATGTACCAAATGAGTGAGAAGCAAAAAAAGAAAATACATGAAATTACCACATTTTTGAAAACATATGTACTTATATACTTTATACTTTTTTACTCATTTATGTATTAACATGTATTATAATGATATGATAATGATTTTATTAATGTTTGATATTGTATAATTATTATACTGATGTTATAATTAATAACGAATAATAAAACATTTATGAACTTGAATTGAATCTCATTCGCATTTTCTGATCAACTAAAGTGAGCATCATCGCCAAATCGACACTCTCAGATCGACCTATTTTTCAATGCGTGATTTCGCTTAAATAATTTATTTATGGCTGTATTCGCCTTTCTGTTGTTTTGATGAAGATGTAGGTGAAAAAAATACGCTTCTAGGTTATTTGTAACAGCTTCTACGGATTTTTAAAAATAGCGCACAACTGTGAAAAATGCATTGACAGCCGTGTTAACTGTTCTGCGCTCAGCGATCTGACCTTCGTCGCGCTTGGGGCGCTGCTTCGCCGTGCTAACCATTGGGGAATAGAGAGTGTCCAATCTTAGCAAAGCTACAGAATCTTTGGTAAGCCCCAAAAATGAAAACCACCTTTGTATAACTAAATATATATAATATAAGTTTCACACATATTCATGTGCATAAATACAATATAACACGGATAAAAATAAAATACATTGTGTACAAATAATAGCAAATTAAACTTTTCTCTTTTCATACAATAATGAAATTATGTCTCAAATTATGTCTAAAAAAATCCATTATAATGTGTTAAAATTGAACATGTGAGCAAACCTTTGACAGAATCTTCCTTTTGGGCTAAAATCTCACACAAGGCAATTTAAGACAGGTTATGAGAATAAAAGCGATCAATAATTTATTATTCTATAACCCGAACAGTAAGTCAGTCAGTCAGTTCTTTGAAGTCCTTGCAACATCAACGTGCATGCACAAGTCTGCAATAAAAATTGTTTTCCTTTTTGTATTGCTTTCATGCACAGTGAACCAAGAACCAAGAACACTTTATTCGACGCTGATGAAGATGTAGCAGACAATCAATTGAAAGGCAGCAAAGACATCTTCCTTTTGCCCCGTGCAGCGAAATCAGTACTCAGAGTTCGCAGATGGAACCTCTTCAAGTGGATCACAGGCGAGGAGAATGAGGAAGAGTCAGAATCCAGAGAAAGAAGAGCCGAGAATCAGCGACGAGAGCAGAAAAAGAATCAATGTCGGAGAGCTTGCTGGGGAAGTTGGTCACCTTACTCTGCTTGCAGCACACCATGTGGTAGTTCGGGGACCAAACAAAGGACCAGAATGAAGGTACCTCCCTCCTCCGCCTGTGCATCCACCATAAAGACATACGGCTGCTCAGGAGTCACTAAGCAGACTGTGGCTTGCGGACGATCTTGTCGGAATGGAGGAGCGCTGAGATCAACTGACTGCAGCTGTCGCGCTGGCTATAATGGCCGATGCTGCGAAAACAGTAATCAAACATCGGTCTGAATGACATATTTTGTACCCGTTTTGCTATGTTTCTAGGGGTGACATGTGGGTTTCCTGGAAGTCCAAGTAAAGGGCATGTCTCTTTGTCTGGATCAAAACATTATTATGGTGTTACGGCGAAATATACCTGTCTGACTGGCTACTCTCTGCGTGGATCTAGCACTAGGGTGTGTCAGAACAGTGGCAAATGGAGCAGCTCACTACCAACATGCCAGAGTAAGTAATTAAAGTGGTACAGGCAAATAAGATACGATCATTTTTATTCCGAAATGTAGTCAAGACGTGTGGCAACCCTGGTATTCCAACTCACGGCTCAGCCCAAGGCAGCAATTTCGAGTATGGAAGGAGCGTTGTGTTTGCTTGCCAAACAGGGTACAGGCTGAACGGACATAGCACACTGACTTGTGGTGCGAACTCAAAATGGAGTCACACAAGGCCCACTTGCCAAAGTCAGCAATAAGATTCATAATTTGCATGTTAATAACCAGTGTTTCATGTAACAGTTGTTATGTGCCCTGCGCCTCAGACTCCATCCAATGGAGCTGTATCCGCACCAAGTAGATCATACCAGAGCGTGGCTTCATTCAGCTGCAAATCAGGATATGTGATAAAAGGGAGCTCGAGACGTGCCTGCCAGGCTAACACACAGTGGAGTGGCTCTCAACCAACTTGCAACCGTGAGGACTGATTGAGCTCTTAACTTTTCTACAGAAATATCCTCTTCAGAAATTCAGTGCACAGCACTGAAGGCTCCCACTAATGGAAACATTCAACCAGTTTCTTCGGGAAAGGTGGCTTATGGAAGTGTTGCAAGATTCAGCTGTCAAACAGGCTACATAATTCGAGGATCCAGAAGCAGAACATGCAGCGGAAAATCTGCGATTGGTTCCTGGACTGGCTCTCAGCCAACTTGCTCACGTGAGTAGCTTCATTTAATATACTGATCATAATATGGAATACTGATCTAAATTCATACCATAGCTGTCAGTTGCGGCAATCCAGGATCTCTGACCAATGGAGTCAAACAAGGATCCACGTACACGCTGAACAACAAAGTTTTTTTCAAGTGTCAACCTGGTTATACATTGAATGGAGCAACAGAGATCACATGTCAAAGCTCTGGCTTTTGGAGTGGAAGTAAGCCATCCTGCTCAGGTAGGTTTGTTTGAATTCAATTATCAATGATTGACCTGTCAAACAAAATGCTTGACCATTTCAACAGCTTGTGTTTTGCACACTTACAAGGTTGGCCTCTCAACTACTACAACATGCTCCAAGTGTCCATCTAACTCCCATACTGTAACGACCGCAAGTCCAACTAAACAACATTGCATTTGCAACAACGGATTTCGCGGAAAACCTGGTGGTCCATGTCAAGGTTTGAATTGTACAATAGTGAAAGTGTAAACTCACAATAACTTCTGAAATCATCCTTTAGAAATTCTCTGTCCAAACCTACCTCCCCCTTCAAATGCTTATGCTGCCACATGCGACCGTAGAATCAACTCTGTTTGTGAGACCACTTGCAATGATGGATACGTGGTGTCTGCTGGTAGTGAAAGGCGCGAATGTCTTTCTGATGGAACCTGGGCAGGTTCTGCTCTTGGGTGCACCGGTAGTCAACACATTCAAATGTTTATGGCAGTCATGTTATATTGTCCTCCGCAGCATGTCCAAAGAACACCTACAAGGCCACCAGCTCAACCTGTATTCCATGTCCTGTTCACAGCTCAACAACAAGCACCGGAAACAGTCTCAAAGATTGTCGGTGCAATGCAGGATACAGCGGACCAACAGGTGGACCCTGTCAAGGTTTGTGCCGTGTTGCTGTGGCTGATTTTTGTTTATATGTTCATGTTGAAAGATTTAAATGAGTGCAACCAGAACCCAGGCTGCGAGCAGTCTTGTGTCAATACAATTGGCAGCTACAGATGCGTCTGCAACATGGAAGGCTATATAGAAGACGCAAGCAACTTCAAATCTTGCTTAGGTAATTTACATATTCATTTTGTTCAATGTGTGATTTGTTTTGTGCAGTGGAAAACTCTTGTCCTACTCTTGACCCTCCTGACAACGGAGGTCTCGTTTGTGTACAGGAAGCCAGCACCAACACAGCACGGTGCCAGGTCAAGTGCAATCCGGGATTTGAGCATCCTCTCCAGCCTAATGTGTTCGAGGAATGTGGTCCTAACACGGGTTGGGTTTGGACTACTGAGCTAGTTGAGGAACCTCTTTTGGGATGTATAGGTAAGGAAATGGAATTAAAGAGCAATAGCATTATTTTATTCAAACAGGGGCTCTATTTGAGGGTGAAACGCTTGAAGTGGAAGTCTTCTACTTCATCGAGAACTGCATTTTGTTGACGACTGCTCTGCAAGAGGAAATTTCTAGCGCATTCTTGGCTATTCTCAGAAACAACGGTGTCTGCACTTCCAATGGGAAAGAAACATGTGACATTGGGAGCACTTCAATCACATGTGGAGCCGAAGTAGATGATTACTTGGATTCCC
>KB308810.1:51840-64157 GCA_000328365.1 Capitella teleta | reverse complement strand
CAACATGATCTGTGCTGGTGTCACTGAAAACGACAGGCTAAGTGTTCGCACAAAGGGATCCACTCCGCAACTTGGTCTGATCAGGCAGCACACAGTTCATGTTAACGCAGACAGTCAATGTCGGTCTGGTATATCTCAGCTTAGCCAAGGATCAGTTGTGAGTCTTACAAGTGAAGGCCCTAAATTGTACAGTGACCAAGACCACCAGACACAATGGAGCATGTTCAGCATCAGTGATGCTATGAATGATCCTTTTGCATTCAGCGCATACAGAACTGAATCATTTAGCTCTCAAGATGCAAACGTTCCCTTCAATGAGATTCTGGATGAAGGTTCAGCGTTTGATGGAGCCAGCGGCCAATACACATGCCCTGTCACGGGCATATACCTCTTCTCGATCACCGTAGGACTTAGTGCTGGTGACAGACTTAGGCTACAATTGAAATCAAGTGTAAACAGTGTGGTTCCTGAGTTGACTAGAGGGTCGACAGCCCACGACGCACTTGATACGATCTCTCGTCCAATTTTGCTTCCCTGCGAGGCAGGCGAGAAAATTGGCCTGAAACTTTTGAATGGTAAAATCACAGGGGACTCAACAGACATGTTGTCATCATTCGCTGGATTCCAATATAATCCCCAGGATGTCACCCCAGTGGCATGGGCAGGTTACCGATCAAGTGAATGGAAAGGTGTCTTCTCAGGTCTGGATCCAGTAACCTACGAGCAAGTGCTTGTGAACCAAGGGGGCGCCTTTTATGACAACAAGGTCACCATTCCGATATCTGGCTATTACTACATCGCCATGACTGCAGGAGCCCAGATCTTCTCAAGGGTCAACATGGACCTTCTAATTAGCGGAAACACGATTGTGGATGTATACAGGTGAGCTATTACTTTCTACATAACAAAGTATTGTGTATCAAATCACAAATGCGTGTAATTCTGTATCTGTTTTGTGTGGCCGCAATTGGTGATTCAATTGGTGATTTCTCTTCAGAATGGCAATCTATCACAATGGCCAAGACACTCTGTCCAAGGAACTCGTTCTTCGGTTGGACAAAGGCGATGTGCTGAGGACGGTGGCAACTGCTGGAACCGCTCTTTATGCTGACCCCGGTCTTCAGACGAGTTTTCTTGGAATGCTGCTTTATCCAGCGTAACAATTAATTGTGATGGTGTTTTTAGGATGCATGCTACTTGGTAATACTTTATTCACAAATAAAAAATAAATCACTCATCCATAGCTCTTAAATTGTGTATAGTTCTTGTACACACAGTTCCTAATTTTGTGTTCTATTCCCTAATTCATTCATAATAGGCATAATAATTTGATGAATATCAAACTATGGTTTATTTGCCAAAGTAACGAGCAAAGTGTAGAGTAAAATTGTGCACACAATTATCAATCATTATATATATATTAGTCGTATGGTCCGGCATTTACATTGCTACCAATATAAGTTACAGTTATAAGTTTTCATTTGAAATTTGATTCAAAGGTCGAAGTGATCGTGACCTTTTAGCAATTAAAAAATGCGCATTCACACAGAGGCTTTCCCCAGATAATAAGCAGAAAATCTCATCACAATGCTTGAGTCTTCTGTTCATCCTATTTTGACTGAGTGAGTCAGCTTGGCAGTAAAATATGTGATTAGCCAAATGGGTACTATTAAATTACGTAAAAACGTGAGTTAAATAATCAATTATTTCATTCATATCACTGTACATGGGTTCACAAGCTCCTTGGTAGACGATTCTATCGTCAAGGATAATGTCCAGTCTCTCTGATTGAGCGTCATAGTTCTTGTCAACCAACAAAAGGAACTTTCCTTTGGACGTCGAGATCAACAATCACTTGTTCTGCAGCCAAAATGCGTTCGTCCAGAGATAATTCTTGGGGAACGGTGCATGCATATGTTCTGAAAACGAATTATTCTTCAGTGTGAGCCTCTCAACCAGATTATTGGCTTTATCTGCGAATGCATTTGCAATTCAGTAGAACTTGGTTATTGGGTCTCATGTGACGAACGGTAGATCTAATGTAGATGCGTATGCGTTCTGTTTTAGATGCATTAGGCTGAAGGAATGACATCTCTCTCTGTCTCTGTTTCTCTCAGCCACAATACAGAAAAATACTGATCTGATCATCTTAAAATAAAAATAACACTATTTTGTTCTCTTAAAATTATATCCTTTTGACAAGTACTCGTTCTGTGAAATGTAATCCATTCTACAGAGAATTACTAGTAATTCATGTAGGCTGCTTTCATTGGTCTCTGGCGCTACTGAAAAAAAGTATATATGACCAGGGAACCAGTGAAGTAAGCTGCCTAACAACGAAGAACGTCATGATTATCATTAAGCGAGAGCCATAACGCACCAGAACTCCACAGAGACAGCCGTCAGAAGTCAATATCAGCGAGCATATTTTTAGAGCTGAATTCCTATTCGATGCTCTATCGGTATTACTCTAAATCATTGAATATGTGGATTGTGAAATTGACCACAAGTCACAACTACACCAGCATGTCTCAAGAGGAGGTCAAATCATTTGAGTAATTTGAAACAGCAAGTGGGTCAAAGTATACCCTCAGAGAATAGAGGCAAAACATTTCAATTTCAATGTAGCCTTGAGAGAATATCTGACGAGCTGGTGAGCCCATGACGAGTTTTCTTATTCTGCCATAAAAATGATGTGAGAGAATCATCATTCAGGGCATAATTATGCTCTGCATTAATTTATCTTCCATCCTGCAACTTGTTTCTCCTCTAATATATCAAAGTGATTATTACATTTAAAGCTGTCGCTAAGCAAATTTTATTTGATCAGTGTTGATCGCAATGTAACAAAGCTTCACTATTCAAAAATTGTTCAGCACAAATCTGAAAGCAACTTTAAGGCAATTGTCCCCGAAAATCCCCGCGATGCCCTTGTATACCATCCGGCCTGACTGGGAGGGGACGCTTTGTCCCTTGGAGGCACTTAGTCTGGCGAGCTCTTGGTTGGTGAGTTCCTCTAGGACATACGACACATTCAGCGTTGCTAGAGGAAAGGTAAGTACCAGCTGGACACTCGACTGAAACCAAAAGGTGCTAAAGTTGATTCTTTAAGAGATGGCGGCTTACTTACCACAGATGTGGCTGCTGCCAGTAACCCTCTTCATCATACCAGAAGCACATTGCACTTTTGGTGCATGTCTACGCAGACCTGACATCGGTTTCAGCGATATCCCGGGAACAGAGATAGCTGCATCTGGGCTTGGTGAAGTAAAGCCACTGCGGGGGAAGGCTAGGGTCTTCAATCTGGTTCCCTTTGCGGCGGTCTTTGCTGGGGGAGAGTAAATGCTCTGAACTTTGTTTACTGCCTTTTGGAGACTTGAGTTGGCTTCTTGTCGCAGTGTATTTTCACATTCATCCAAACATTCATCAGTGATGTCTGTGCCACAGATGCTTGAGCAGTTAGCGGCAGAGGCAGCCAGACTCTTGAGCGCAAATTTGATCGTCATTCTGGTCTGAGTGGACCTCTTCCTGCGGAATGGGAATCCGAAGTCATCATCTACTTCGGCTCCACATGTGATTGAAGTGCTCCCAATGTCACATGTTTCTTTCCCATTGGAAATGCAGACACCGTCGTTTCTGAGAATAGCCAAGAATGCGCTTGAAATTTCCTCTTGCAGAGCAGTCGTCAACAAAATGCAGTTCTCGATGAAGTAGAAGACTTCCACCTCAAGTGTTTCACCCTCAAATAGAGCCCCTGTTTGAATAAAATAATGCTATTGCTTTTTAATTCCATTTCCTTACCTATACATCCCAAAAGAGGTTCCTCAACTAGCTCAGTAGTCCAAACCCAACCCGTGTTAGGACCACATTCCTCGAACACATTAGGCTGGAGAGGATGCTCAAATCCCGGATTGCACTTGACCTGGCACCGTGCTGTGTTGGTGCTGGCTTCCTGTACACAAACGACACCTCCGTTGTCAGGCGGGTCAAGAGTTGGACAAGAGTTTTGCACTGAACAAAACAAATTACACATTGAAAAAATTGAATATGTAAATTACCTAAGCAAGATTTGAAGTTGCTTGCGTCTTGTATATAACCTGGGATGTTGCAGGTGCATCTGTAGCTGCCAATTGTGTTGACACAAGACTGCTCGCAGCCTGGGTTCTCGTTGCACTCATTTAAATCTTTCAACATGAACATATAAACGAAAATCAGCCACAGTAACACGGCACAAACCTTGACAGGGTCCACCTGTTGGTCCGCTGTATCCTGCATTGCATCGACAATCTTTGAGACTGTTTCCGGTGCTTGTTGTTGAGCTGTGAACAGGACATGGAATACAGGTTGAGCTGGTGGCCTTGTAGGTGTTCTTTGGACATGCTGGGGAAGACAATATAACATGACTGCCATAAGCATTTGAATGTGTTGACTACCGGTGCACCCAAGAGCAGAACCTGCCCAGGTTCCATCAGATAGACACTCGCGCCTTTCACTACCAGCAGACACCACGTATCCATCATTGCAAGTGGTCTCACAAACGGAGTTGATTTTACGGTCGCATGTGGCAGCATGAGCATTTGAAGGGGGAGGTAGGTTTGGACAGAGAATTTCTAAAGAGTGATTTCAGAAGTTTTACACTTTCGATCACTATTGTACAATTCAAACCTTGACATGGACCACCAAGTTTTCCGTGATATCCGTTGTTGCAAATGCAATGTTGTTTAGTTGGACTTGCGGTCGTTACAGTATGGGAGTTAGATGGACACTTGGAGCATGTTGTAGTAGTTGAGAGGCCAACCTTGTAAGTGTGCAAAGCACAAGCTGTTGGAATAGAAGCATTTTTTCTGTCAGGTCAATCATCGATAATTGAATTCAAACAAACCTACCTGAGCAGGATGGCTTACTTCCACTCCAAATGCCAGAGCTTTGACATGTGATCTCTGTTGCTCCACTCAATGTATAACCAGGTTGACACTTGAAGAGAACTTTGTTGTTCAGCGTGTACGTGGATCCTTGTTTGACCCCATTGGTCGGAGATCCTGGATTGCCGCAACTGACAGCTATGGTATGAATTTAGATCAGTATTCCATATTATGATCAGTATATTAAATGAAGCTACTCACGTGAGCAAGTTGGCTGAGAGCCAGTCCAGGAACCAATCGCAGATTTTCCTCTGCATGTTCTGCTTCTGGATCCTCGAATTATGTAGCCTGTTTGACAGCTGAATCTTGCAACACTTCCATAAGCCACCTTTCCCGAAGAAACTGGTTGAATGTTTCCATTAGTGGGAGCCTTCAGTGCTGTGCACTGAATTTCTGAAGAGGATATTTCTGTAGAAACGTTAAGAGCTCAATCAGTCCTCACAGTTGCAAGTCGGTTGAGAGCCACTCCACTGTGTGTTAGCCTGGCAGGCACGTCTCGAGCTCCCTTTTATCACATATCCTGATTTGCAGCTGAATGAAGCCACGCTCTGGTATGATCTACTTGGTGCGGATACAGCTCCATTGGATGGAGTCTGAGCCGCAGGGCACATAACAACTGTTACATGAAACACTGGTTATTAACATGCAAATTATGAATCTTATTGCTGACTTTGGCAAGTGGGCCTTGTGTGACTCCATTTTGAGTTCGCACCACAAGTCAGTGTGCTGTGTCCGTTCAGCCTGTACCCTGTTTGGCAAGTGAACACAACGCTCCTTCCATACTCGAAATTGCTGCCTTGGGCTGAGCCGTGAGCTGGAATGCCAGGGTTGCCACACGTCTTGACTACATTTCGGAATAAAAATGATCATATCTCATTTGCCTGTACCACTTTAATTACTTACTCTGGCATGTTGGTAGTGAGCTGCTCCATTTGCCACTGTTCTGACACACCCTAGTGCTAGATCCACGCAGAGAGTAGCCAGTCAGACATGTATATTTCGCCGTAACACCATAATAATGTTTTGATCCAGACAGAGAGACATGCCCTTTGCTTGGACTTCCAGGAAACCCACATGTCACCCCTAGAAACATAGAAAAACGGGTACAAAATATGTCATTCAGACTGATGTTTGATTACTGTTTTCGCAGCATCGTCCATTATAGCCAGCGCGACAGCTGCAGTCAGTTGATCGCAGCGCTCCTCCATTCTGACAAGATCTCCCACAAGGCACAATTTGCTTACTAATTCCTGGGCAGCTATATTTAGGTATGGTGGAGTAGGTGGGCTGACAAGCAGAAGGTGGAATAGCCCTTTCGACTTTCAAATGCGTTAAGGGATATCCGGGTTCACGTTCTCGTATGCAGTCGTATTTCGTTATGGTCGTTCTACAGGCAGCAGAGGGAGAAGTCTTTCTCCTGGTTCTCGACTTGGTTCCTGAACTACCACATGGCGTGCTGCAGGCAGAGTAAGGTGACCAACTTCCCCAGCAAGCTTTCTGGCATTGCTTCTTTTGCTGCTCTCGTCGCTGAGTCTCAGCCGTATTTTCCCTGGATTCTGACTCCTCCTCCTGCTCCTCGCCCCAAAGACTCTTGATGTTCCATCTTCGAACCCTGAGAAGGGATTTCGCTGCACGGGGCAAAAGGAAGATGCCATTGTCGCCTTTCAAATGGTTGTCTGCTACATCTTCATCAGCGTCGAATAAAGTGTTCTTGGCTTCTGGCTCACTGTGCATTGGAAAAAAAAGGATGATTGCTCTGAACAATCACTGTGTGCGCTTTAAACAAAATCACCAGCATAATAAAACGTTCGGAATTGGTGCAAGGACATGCACAGGTTCTTGTGTGCATACCCTTGCTCGTCGCATTCATTACTAGTATGTGTAATTATCAGAAATAGTTCACGCACCATACACTAATATCCAACTCATTCAGATAGCGAGTTTTGCTCAGGTTCTTTATTATATACTTTATCTGTCCTGTCCGGCAAGCGCTAAATATTTTGAAAGGTTTGTTTGTACAGTGTACTTCGGTATGATGTTAGGTGATCATGCAAATACAATTAGGGCAAGATGTATATTCAGAATAAGTTTCCTGGCGCCCGTATCACCGAATGGGTTGGGTAGAGCCGTAAAACCACATCATGCCTCATGCAGAATAAGTTTAGCGTAAAAAAATAAAAATTGCCTCTATCGTCAGGGAATGTTAATTAAGTTATCATGCGCGTTTGTAAATGTCTGCCTGCCTGTTCACTGTCCTTTATTTGAGCCTTCATTTTTTTAGTTTAATTATTTTTATGAATGATCTTAACTTATCTACCTTTTCACTCATCATCTGTCACCCTTGATATATACTGAGAGAGAAAGAGAAAGAGAAAAAAAAATCATTTATCTGTAACAACAAATTCAAATATATTTACATATAATAATGATGTGTTTGAGAGACCGGCATTTGAGCTCAGGGAGCTCGCTCCTTGCCGGCCACCTTGCTAACAAGTGTCATTCCTGAAACTTAGCGAATCGTGTAAAAGAGCTTTTTAGCAGTTCGGTTCTCTAACCTCTTCAATTAGCACCCATATTCTACTCAGACTGGACACAGTGGTTTTTTTTATAATTTCAATTTGATTACTTAGAAGAATAAGGGAAAATTGAGGCGTTCGTCATCAGGAGTCCGTTATGAAGAGTCTTTATCTGAATTACCTTTCCCGATAGGAAGAAGTCATATGTGTTTTATTTTATCAGTGCTATTCAAATGGCCACAATTTTGATTTAATGAAATCAGATTTAGATATATTATTAAAAATATTCCGATCCTTCAGTGAAAGCAAATAAGTCCATCTAATGTATGACATAAGCTTGCAGGTAAAACATTCAAGCATCACTGCCTGCCTGATCAAGGGTATTAGCCCGAGCAGATGATTTAAATAAGTTTCCATATCGAACGAGAACTGATGCTTACTGGGTTAGACATATTCAATGTACAGAGGTTTTTTTCCGCTGGTAAAACTGAACTTTCTGTTTCATTTACTTACATATTATCTTCATTGATTGCACTATTTACATAGAACCAATAGACCCGAATTGGTATCATTGCTATTGCATGCTGTTGGTTTTCCACCATCTCTCTATAGATTAATTAATAATTATGATGATTATAATAACAGATATGTTTTCAAAAATTGATAAATGTGTGTCTAAAAGTAAATAATTCTGATTGGCCGAGAGAAACGTGCATGTCATTATGCATAGTCTCATTATTTACATTGAATTCGAATCAAAAGAAGACAGGCAGAATTTATGGATTTTTGACAATACTATCAAATTTTCCATTGCCGAATCACCCAGAATGCAAATCACGAATTCATCACTTACCTCGAAAATACGACTGCGAACGTCGTCAGCAGCAAAATAAGTAACGTCGAGAAATGGCGATCACACATGGCGAAGGAGAGCGCCAAGTATTATAGAAGGGTTACTAGTAGCAAATATCCTTTTAAGGTTTGATAACAGGAAGTCAATAAGTTTGTGGGCTATGAAGACAGTACCCTGGACGATAAACATTATGGTTCAGGTCCGGGATATTTTTATTATTCTCTTTTCTTCGTCTCTTTTTTCCCCTTTTTTTTTCCCTTCATAATTCAGCCAACCATGACAGCAATTATATCGACGTACTTCCTCGTTTGAAGATATAGAAAAGTCGAAACTATCCATGGCATTTTTAGGTTTCTATGTAATGAACTTTCATTTTTCTTACAGTCACCATTCAAAGCTGTCTAGCTACAAGATTTATTGCAATATTTATTGGTGTTTTCAATTTCCCATGCTTAAGACAAATTATCATGATGTTTTGAACAATGAAGCGTTCGATTGATAATAGTAAATTTGTGAATTGTGAAGTAAAATATTAATTTAGTATTTTAGTTGTTGTGATAATCAGTCACTTCTCGCTGTTTAAAAATAACTAAGTCATGGTTGAAATTTGAAAGACGTTAAGACATGACGTCATTGCGAGAGCAAAAACCGCCCCAGACAAAATTATCCCAAAAAAGGTTTGCGGGCGAACAGAAGATGGTGGTCTGGCAGCAAACAAAGCTAACTATAGATATACGTGTGCAGCATATAAAACATATCGAAGAAGAATATAATTATGGTCTAGGAAAGGAATGATCTATCAAAACAGAGACCGGATGCGTATACATGTTATTAGTATTCAAAAAGAATGACACATGATATACTTTTCAATACACACCCTATGTTGCTAAACACTAAATGTTGCTATACTATGTAAATATTGATATCATGTAACAATAAAACCCTAAATCAATAACAATAAAAGTGATTGAAAATGTTCGAAGTGTCATAATGTCACAATAGTAATACCCAATTTTTTCACGCCCAAACCAGAACAGTATGTAAACAATGCCCAGTGAATGGAATCTCCGCAATGAGTTTGTATTTAATTATTAGAATTCATGACATATACAATACCAACAGTGCATAATTAAAAGCACATTGTAGTTAAAGGTCAAAGCAAGTTAAAAATGATATTATAGGCTTTTGTTCAGGCACAAAACATAAGCATTGTTATTTTTGGGCCATTTGCGGCTTCAGAAGGCTTACTTACTTAGTGAGATAGAAAAATAGCCAGGAGTCTTCTACCCCACTCTCTCCTGGGTGTTGTGACGTAATAACTAAACTAATAACACTCCAGCATAAACCCTAGGCTACTAAAGTTTTATCAATGCACTCACAATTCCATGTAATATGTGAAACAAATCAATTAATTTTCTCAATTGCGACTATAATAATTGTAACACATATTTGATTTAGTCGGAAATCATAGCGCATTAATCTGATAATCTAAACGCCAAAATTGGTCAGTTGAGGATGAGGTAATAATTATTGACTCAAACAATCGACCACAAATTGACACACAGATTGGCAAAACACTCAATTATAATGTTTTTATGTTGTTTTTATAATTGTGAATTTGAGTGAGAATCAGTTAATTCAAACGTCTTGTGATAACTTATTAACCCATTATCACCATTTTCCGACTCGAAGTGACGAAACCGAATCGTTTGCGTTGATCTGTTACCATAGCAACCTTTTTTTGGCAGGTTGCTTTGCGGAATTCCCGAGATGTTATATATGACTGGCAGCAAATAATTATGTGAACCAAACCGATTTGTCTGGAGAATCAAAACCACTGAGTATATACTGTTTGTGACTAATTTATACCATATAAATGATATCAGGTAATTAATTTTTACGCTCTAATGATTAATTAGGGTGCATAATTATTTCGTGAATTTAGCGTTATCTCTGGCATTATGGTTGACCATTGAGAATATTATTACAGGTTGTTTTCCGTATTATGTCTGGGCCATCAAAGGCCAATAAAGCCTACACCTCTATAAATAATACATATATTATATTATTATATAAATTATTGCCCATAGAAACGAGTTAATAGGTGCGGGGATTGTAGACAGACAGACAGACAAAACATTTCTTGTGGTAAGAAAAGCAAAGAGAAGAGTAAAGAGTGAATAGATAACTTAGGAGACTGACGTAATGGCCGTTTGGCCGCTGGCACGCCAGCCACCCGAAAGAAAAAGAAGCAGAAACAGAAAAGAGAAAAAAAGGAAAAAGAAAGGTGATTGTGGGGATTGTGGATGAACACCGACAATAATATTCCGCGCAAATGATACAATTAATCATCTTAAATGCATAATTACTTTTTATCATTTTCTTTAATGGGATTAACAATACGATTTCTGATTCAAACATCAGCTTACAAGAGTTAAAATATTTATAGTTGAAATTTAAAATCAATGTTTCATTCTATTATATCAACGCAAATGACCACCAGTTTGTTTCCACCGATACGATCCAATTAAGTACCAATCAACACTAATTTCTCACCTATTGTTTGCATCAAATCATTGGAAGAAATTGAGGTTTAGTTGAGGGTATCCCGTGCCCTTAATTCTAGATAACCAGTTCATGCAAATTTATTTCAATCAAAGTTGCGACTTACTCGAAATTAAACAGCGGGTTTGCACTTAAAGCCGTTCCAGGCTAGCAGGATGTTTATTGCGGATCTCTCGTTTAATATCTCATCTGTGAAGGTCACGAGTGATGTAGGTCGATACGCATTCCGTGCATTATGCAATGGCCATCCAGTGAAGCAAATCTTCATGGCGACTGCTGACAGTTGAATCTTTAATCGAGGTTTCCAGTCTGTATCAAAAACCAGGTAAGGGGGTCATTAGCACCTCAGCACCAGATTAACACAGCTCAAGGGTGTATTAATTATTCTCTGATGCTGTTTACCAAACATCTCTCGCTCGATCTTCAAAACAGGAAAAAAAGTAGTTTATTACTTACCGATATCTAAATATAAATATTAATCATTGGTCCGATATCTAAAGATTTGAGGGAACTGTATGCCCTCGAAATGCATCCGCAGATTATTGGTTAAATCACGCAGATATAATATAAAATGACGTCATTTTTCTGAACGACCAATCAGGGATTGACAACGCAAAGAGAATAGATTTAAAGTTCATATTTTCTTATCATTGTTCAGTATAGTCTTGAATTTGTAAACTACCGTTCGGATATTAGCTCCGTGCAGCGCAGGAAATCGTATTGATAATGCATTGGCTAATATCAACATCAATCATATTTTTGACTGATAAATTCCTACTGCAGGTACATCCAACCTTTACAAAATTCGCACACTGTTTAAACCGAGTACCTAGATCATCTGTTGACACACAAAATTGCTATGGGGCAACAATACAAATTATTTTATAACCAAGAGCGAATTCGAATCATATGTTTTATTTTTACCACAAAAGAAAACTTGAAAAGGTCCTAGAAAATTTATGAGAAATTTTTTGTGTGCCAATGTTAATTGTAATAATATTAAAAGATAAATAAAGCTCAAGAAGCCAAGATTTCTCGAAAACTTCCGAGCCCTGATCGAGTGCATATACGAAAGTAAAGTTCTATAACAACCCGTTAAGCTGAATAATTCCTTCAAGTTGAGTCACGCAACTCAGGGATGAGCTAATAGGATAGCAACATGAAGGATGATCGTCAAGATGAGGAAGAATGCGAGGAAGAAGCGATCAAGGACCTCCCCCACAAGCATCCACTCCGAGATCAAGCGCTCGGTCTTCCTCGTCTCAGCTACGCGAAATCGAAACAGCTCCAATCGAGAGAAGATGGTCTGAAGCTGGTTAATGCATTGCTCGAAACACTCGCTGATGAAGAACTTGAGTGACTCCTTCTCTTCGATGTTCTCGCTGACGCTAGTGTTGCAACGGTTTTTAGCAGCTTCGGCCCTTTTCATGAGTTGCTCGAAAGGACTGACTTTGTTTGAAG
>KB308810.1:4032-51790 GCA_000328365.1 Capitella teleta | reverse complement strand
ATCCATCGGATGATACGGGCGCTAGAACAGAAGGCCCGGGACCGGGTTTTCCCCCTACTCTTATCGATAAATCCCAAGGGTTCTTTATCCTGCATACCACCATAGACAGTAGTACACAGCGCCCGGCCTTGTTACGCAGTTGGGCAGCACTGCAGAGTCACCGAAGAATTATAATTATAACGAATCACAATTATAATTCACAATCATAACGCCCGTGGGCTGATCGGGTCTCGAACCCGGGACCTCGACCCCGACGGTCGGCATTGGATTGTAGTCAGCGGTTTAACCCACTGAGCTATCTGGTGCCCTCCAAATATGTTGTCAGAATTTCAAAAGGTTGCCAGAGGCAACGCGTCCGACCAACTTCTGACCCGCGGCAGACTGGGATGTTGCGATTTTCACGAAAGACTAATTATATGCAAGGAGACATGAATTTGCAACTATGACTTTGAAAGCAAGCGGGAGTCCATGGAGTAGCGGCATTGCATATCCCCACCGCCTCAAACGTCAAGGTATCGAATACGACCAAGATTATTATCATGCCAGTTTTTTGGGATTCCAAATGCATGATTCAAATTGACTATTTGGAGAAAGGTACTACACCATCATAGGTGCATACTATGCGACTACCAGTGCAACGATCAAGGAGAAAGGCCGCGGCTTTCTTGCCAAGGGTCAGCGCTTTCAGCAGGGCAATGTGCAGGAAGTATGGCTTCGAAATTCTTTCTCACCCACTTTACACTTCAGACCGGACCTCAATTTTTTATTACTTCTGGGCCCTCCCACGTATACTCTGCTAATAAATAATTACATAATTTTATGTGGGTATAAATGTAAATAAATATGCTCAACATTTTTCATGTTTAATTTTAATTTTACCTTCCTCAAGCGTCCCCATGTTTACCGTCTCGAATATGAAAAATGAACAATAATTATGAGGTTTCAAGATCAAAGCGAATGAAACAACAATTTTGATCGATGAGATCAAATAAAGTGCACCGAATACGCATAGAAGCACCTTGCTAGACAACCAGCATCTTTCAGCTTTTGCTATTGTCCCCGCCACCAAGCAGGTATATCAATTAGTTCATACCTGCATAATTATGACCACACGAATATACCCGCATGTACAAACACATAAATAGTTCAACAAACGGGCCATTGCTCTGTCTTATAACTATAATCATGAAAAGTGTAGTTTTTCCCTCTGACCATCCCGATGGTCTGTGTCGAGGGGTCATTATTAGAGGTCAAGTGGATTTTAAAGGTGGTCTAATCTTGCTCCACGCGTGGTGGGGACTTAACGAGGAAATCGTCCAACATGCTGATGAAGTTTCCAGGGATTCCGGATTCACAGTTCTCGTTCCGGACCTATATCGTGGAAGAATCGCTAAAGATCGTGAAACGGCCGGACATTATATGGCGGACTTGGATTGGGAAGGGGCAGTTTGTGACGTCAGGGCTGCTGTTAAATGTCTCCATAGCAACGGATGCGTGAAAGTTGGAGTTGCTGGATTCTGCATGGGTGGCGCCCTCTGTTGGCTGGCGGCTGCAAAGATACCGGAAGTGAAGGCCGCAGCGCCATTCTACGGGATTCCGAAAGCCCATTTGGCCGATTTGGCGACGATCAGCGTCCCGGTGCAGGGGCACTTCGGGGAGAAGGACAATGTTGTTGGTTTGTCATCCCCTCGAGATTACTTACCTTTGAAGGAGAAATTGGATGATGCTGGGGTGAACTTTGAACTGTGCGTCTATGGAGGCGCTGGTCATGGGTTTGCGCATCCAAGCTACAAAACATACAATGAACAAGCAGCTAGAGCTGCATTTAAGTCTATGTATTCGTTCATGCGTAAACATCTGCAATGAATATTTCAACAGAATAATATATATATATTTATATAAAATGATGATTGGCATTTGATTGATTCGTATTTGTGGTCTTATTTTTGTTGTAATAAAAATCAGCTGAAAAATGAAAACTTTGAACGACCCCATTAAATTGTATGCACTTGAAAAATGAATATACCAATATAATTTAACCAATTATCCAATAGCTTCTAAAATATTCAATCTACAAACACTACGCATGTTATATAATAGCCAGCAATATTATTTAAGAAAAGACTGCCAACCGACATTTGAACCCAATATCCATCCTGTCAAAAAAAAAAAAAAAAAAAAAAAAATTATAAGAGTAATATCAAACCGACCGCGACTGATGCATACCTAACCTCTCTTTTACGACTGCAATATTCTAACACTTTAAGACCTTTACATTTTCCGACTCTCAATATTTACGTACGAACTAGTCCACCATATATGCCCCCCTCCTCTGTTTCTCAATCCTTTACTCGAACTCATCTAAGCCATAGCCATAACGCCAGGTGTCATTCAAACCTTATCCAACCCCTCTGCCGTACAACCCTCAGACAAAGATGCCTTTACTACCAAATACCACTTATTACTGATAATCTAATAGCTCCTCTTTTGAGCAACTTTTCAATATTCTCTTTAAAAAAACCTAAACCCATTGCTTATTTCAAATTATGTTCAGAACCTATTTACATCATACCAATTATTCCTATTGTATTCTGTGTGTGATGGTGTGTGTGTGTGTGTGTGTGTGTGTGTGATGGTGTGTGTGTGTGTGTGTGTGTGTGTGTGTGTGTGTGTGTGTGTGTGTGTGTGTGTGTGTGTGTGTGTGTGTGTGTGTGTGTGTGTGTGTGTGTGTGTGTGTGATGGTGTGTGATGGTGTGTGTGTGTGATGGTGTGTGATGGTGTGTGATGGTGTGTGTGATTGTGTGTGTGATGGTTGTGTGATAGTGTGTGTATGATAGTGTGTGTGATGGTGTGTGTAGATGTGTGATATAGTGTGTGTGAGGGTGTGTGTGTGATGGTGTGTGTGTTTTTTTTCTCTCGTTCTCATTGGACTGCACGTGACACAAACACATTTTGTTTCAGTCACCACCAACTGCCATTGTTTAATAAATTGTACGTGTTTGCATAAATTTATTATTATTATTATTATTATTAATGTTCAAGGCCAACCTCTGGGGTAATGAAATTTCAGACCTAGGTTTCGGGACGAAACATCTAGACTTACATGTATACTAATCGTCTTTTTGGCTATCTGCGGCTTCAGAAAGCGTAATCATTTAATTGAGATAGAACGATAATTCGGCCTCACTTCGGTCATTAGTGTTGAACTTTGAATGAAATCCTGTTGAAAAGCGGTACCATTGATGGTGCATTTGGTGCATCTAATTGAAGAAAAATACAAATGCATACTGCAATCCTTGTACATTTTTAAATGCATTTTCATTTGTTTTTCTCAACGAAGTGTACGTCTATATGTTTTTTTATGAAAATTATGTACGAGTGAAATGCAAAGTACAAAATATGAATAGTAAGAAAAAAAAAAAAGTAAAAAAAAAAAAAAAAAAAAAAAAAAAAAACAGAAGGAGAAATATTAAAGTGTGAACACCCCGGATTTTGCTCTGCGTCTATTAGCTGATGGATACATTAGCAATATCGACTCATACAGAAATTATATCATCATGACATCGACAAATATGCTCATGGGAATCCTGTTACATCAGATCATTCAAAGACACAATTAGTAAGGTTAACATGAGATAACACATCATTAAAAAAATAAAGCTGTACTCATTCATAACTCAATAAAAGCTTTTCTCGCTTCACCTTTATAATGTCAAAATATATTTGTAATCACACTTAAAGGTGAAATCAGAATCCAAATAGCCATATTGCCAAATTCAGTTGGTCTCTTGCCAACATGCAAATTGATCAAACACTTGATTTTTGAGTTTGAGTAAAAGCATTTTTTGGTAATCGGAGATCATGTTGTGTGAGGCTGTGTTTGACATCTGATTGGATATCATGGTAAGGTAAGAAAGTTTTCACGTACAAAGGCATACAAATCACATATATTATCAATTGCATTGTATCAATAATTTAGACAGACTCAATAGCATATTGAAGTAACTTGAATTGTATTAATTAATAACTAGGTTGATGTTTAACTTTCTACTTCGGCTTTGTGACAAAAAGAATGAATGAATGGGTGGAGTTTTACGGCACTCTGATACTAAAAGTATTATATTAGTGCCTTTCGGCTTTGTGGCCTGCACACGCATGTGACCATGTTTTTTTAATAATACTATGTGTATTATCTATCTAGGTTCACCAGGAGGGCGAGAAAAAATATTATTTCAGCTTTGATTATTTTCATCGTCACGTCTTCATTGTCTTGGAAACATTATCATTCGGAAGACATAAACCCATTGCGGGTAAGTTGAAATTAAAGCTCTTACATTGTAGAAGCGACGAACTAGCCGGTACAGAAGTGTATGCATATACATTCAACCGTACAACTTAATGGCGGATATTTTGCCTACGGTGCTACAAACCATGCTTATCTCAACAACACAGGATCAGCCAGTCCAGAAGGTTCTCCTGGTGACCTACTTTCGTGGGGGTTCCACTTTCCTCGCTGAGTTGTTCAACCAGAACAGCGATGCCTTTTACTGGTATGAGCCATACGCGGATCTCTACGACCACGCGACTGAAACTGAGGGCCTGCCGAATGACCCAACCGGCGGGGAACTATTTGATGGAAGCAACAACACTTTAAGGTATCCCTTGCCGTCGAAAGTAATATGGTGAAAGAATGTGACGTCATGGAATTCCTCAATGGATGACGTAATTTTTTCATGGATTGGGATTCCCTATGTCCGGCTGTGGTTACACGTACATTCATAGGATGGAATGTTTTCATTACTTGCTCGTTGTATATGATAATGAATACTGTAATAATAATAAGTTCTACGAGACATTTTGATATGATTCATAATGATACACATGCGTAGAAGACAATTCGCTATTCTCTTTAATCACTGACTTTAGCTCTTTTACTCACAGAAACCTTCGCCTGAAACGGTACAACCAGTCCTTCTACAACTTAACAAAGAATATATTGGACTGCAATTTCAAAGACATCGACGTTGGAACTTTGAAGCACAACTTCATAACATCTTGGACGCATTCAAACAGTTTCTTGTCATACAGACAATGCATGGCAACCAACAAGGAACGCGTTGACATTTGTTTGGGTGCAGTACAGAAGAAGTGCGAACTGGCCAAACATAGAGTGATAAAAACCATTCGCACCCCTTTAGAGTACACTCAAGGATACTTAGACAGTATACCAGACTTAAAAATAATCCATTCCGTTCGGGATCCCCGTGGGATTCTCCATTCCAGGAGACAAGTCGGTGTAGTCAGGGCTTACACAGAAAAGTTCTCTCAGAAGTTGTGTACTCGGATGGTGGTTGACTGGAGATTGGCTCAAGAAATGAACCGCAATCAGCCGAAGAGAGTCATGGTTGCGAGATATGAAGATCTTGTGAGGGATTTTGAGCGCGAATACTCGCGTGTGTATGCTTTTGTGGGAGCTGAAGCGAAAGTAGAGATTATGCAGTGGTTTCTTAAGAACATGCACGGGACGTTCGATGGTGATTGGGGCACTTCTAGGAATTCAGACTACGTGGCCAATCGATGGAAGACTGAAATTGACGGAGAGACACTGGGGCTGCTCACTGAAAGATGTGGCGAAGCTATTCGTCTTTTACGGTATTCAATGACCGAGGATAGAACGGTGGTGTGAAAAAAAGTTGTTGTGAATATGTGAAGTTCATTGAATATAAAAACTCTTGTTCAAAACGCTCTACATGTCTTTATACGGAGCAAAACACCTCGACCTGTTTGTCACTCTCAATGAAATCTTGAGTTTGTCATGGCGTAAATCATGCCGATCAATATTATACATTCCATACAGAACACATAACATTCGAGTACCTCTATTAACTATGTGAAGAATAAACCCCCTTCAACAAAAACTTTGAATTAATTAAAAAGTTTCGCTTCGTGCAATCCTTACATAATATTATACCTTGCAATCCTATCATTTAAAATGCAATCATTCCAGTGCTTGCATTAAAATGTAATCATTCTAGTGCTTCCTTGCAGCTGCCCATTAATATTCTCCTTTTTAAAATTGATCATCTCAATAGAAACCGAGTCATGCAAACGGAACTCTTTTATAAATAAATGTTCCTGTGTCTGTGCTCATTTCTATTTGATGTGTCTGCAAACATTTTTTTTAATTAATAATTTAAATACTATTATCAATATTGTACTTTATAACAAGCCAGTAAGACAACCAATGAGATATACAAGTACAACAGGTTGGGTTTTCATTGTTTGGAGTCCCCGTTGTGTTGATCAGGCAGGTGACTAACATAAATTGAGTGATCAGATCTGCATGGTTTTCACATAGGCGTTTGAGGCCACAGCTATTTGTGTTTTAATCGCTTGGTCACTTTCATGGCACTTGTTTCTAAAGTTTTTCTTTGGACCCAGAACCGAAGACATTGCTTGGAAGAGAAAAGTAGCAGAAAAAAAAAAAAAAAAAAAAAAATGATGATGATCATAACCAGCATGAGAAAGGTCGTTAATTGGCGGTATGCCAACATATGGGATGTCATGATCGCACATCTTAAGGACTGGACGTAGGCTATCTCATAGTAGAGTGTAAAGTCAATTGATAAACCCACAGCAATAATTAAAATTGCTGATTCCACAATACTCAACTCCCAACCCATTAAAACGATGACACCAATTGTAGCAAAGATTGACAAAGCAATATGCAGAATATAGCAGAGAGTTTGATGAGAACGTGTAGTGTGGTGATCAGCATGATGCTCATGGATAAACCTAATGATATCACAATAGGTATCCATGTACCTGATCTAATCTGATACATGGATACAGAGACATGATGAACATGATCCCTGCCAAGCTAGGGCAAGGAAAACCATATCTGTGCCCGTATAGTGCGTACACACTTTGATAAACTGCTCGTCCTAGTGATATACTCTGCACTTTTATTCCACTTTCCAGCTCAAAGTTATCACTTGGTAGATCATGGTGGACGTCCATGCCTCCCAGAGATCCTGTTTCCACGATCATGCTTTCAATCAGTGTAACACCATCATTGGTGGTATTCAATTGTTTCCTGAAAATATATATCATTCAATCATTCAATTCAATTACGAAATACATCACAATGTAAGGCGAATGTTTTCTGTTTGCCCAGGTGAAGCCATCGTTTGTGTTGTAATCTAAGTATAAGCAGAATGTCGGCGTAAAATATATGCCACGTTTACATAGAAACGTGCGACAAATTCTCCATTTGAATCGTATTGCGTATTTGCAACATATGAGTTCAATGCAGGATTTTTAGCATTTCCGCTAATTCACGGGTTTAGCGGGTTTATGCTCAAAACCCTGCTTCTGAAACAAAGCCAAAGGTTTAGCTAACATGGAGGCATCAAGTTCTTGTTGGATCCCGTAAATTGATATAAATATTCCTGCCCGCTCATTAGCTGAGGGTGCGATTTTTCTTCGCTGTAGTCATCATTCATTATAAATTGAGATGGAAAGGTGTCAGTGATGACTGGAATTTAGCACACGGCGTATCAGGTAAAAGGCAAAATTTAATATAGAAATTATATATATATACTGACAGATTGGAACCACGTCTGTTTACATTCATGTCGCTGTCAACATACTCCTTACTGTACAGTTTTCGCATCATGAATGATACTTGCAGAATAAAGTAAAGCAACCGCATAATATCTGAAAGCAGAGCGATGCAGGCATATAAAAATCTAACCTATAGGAGGGCATTGCAATTAATTAGTTTGATCACATAATGGCTTCATACCCTACGCATACGGTTTGTATTTACCACATTATTATTATGATTAAGACAACAACTTGGCGATTTTCCTCTATGTACTAGCTGATTTAGTCGATATATGATATGATTTGATAGAGTTTTATTACTCCACCCAAACCATTCGGATGATACGGGCGCAAGAACAGAAGCCCGGGATCGGGGTTTCTCCATACAGTAAAACCCCGCTAACTCGAAAACGGATAACTCGAAGACACCTCTTCGTCGAAGTGTTTTCGAAGTCCCGACGACTCCCCTATACTTTAGCATTACAGATTGCTCGGATTCCTTGAACCCCGCTTCGTCGAAAAACCCTGTTCCTCGAACATATTTTTCGGTCCCTTGAGCAAAATCGAATTGTATTCGTCGAAGTTTTTTTTTTTTTAGATCAAAGAACCGTTTTGCTAATTGCAATTAACGCCACTCTGTTTACTGTTTTGGACAATCGTTTACAGAGTTCGACTCGCGTGTCACCTCTCGCATTCACGATGCTTGGTTAACAATAAAAGAGAGAGCATGTAGTGGATTTTCGATCGGAGTAAAACACATGAAGGCGTCTTTGATGAAGACGATTACAGAAAGCGGTATAGCCTCTGATGTTGAATAGGCGGGAAACATCAATAATAAACAAACTCTGCCCATCAGTATAAAACCCGATCATTCGTCACAACAAATTAATCAGTCTGTGACTGTCTGTCGACGAATCTCTGGGAGACATATCTGCAATAATGGCGACTAAACGAAAGATCACATGTGTAACCCTGGAGACCAAGTTCCTGGCGATCAGCGAAAAGGCCATCGCCGATAAAGGGAGGGAGAACTGGTTAAAAATGGACTTTGAGTCGTTATTTGATGCACCAAAGATGATTCTTATGCCTGGCCCACACAAGGAATATCATCGCTAACGATTTCGCGGGAGATATAATGCTAATTAGGCGTGACGTCAGTCGCTGTGATGAAACACCGAGTTCCCCATCTTTTACAATGGGCCTCGTCATATCACCGTGTCCTGCGACTAAACTCCTTGATATTTTTTTTTATTATCTTTTCGGAAATAGATAGATTTCTAGATAGATAGATAGATCATTTTGCCACCAGTCAGGCGCAAACAAAAAATATTTTTCGCTATTTTTCTTATTTTAACAAGCGATTTTCTAGGACACCTACCACGTTTCTCATCCTGAAACAGTAAAAAGGTCAGCCAGAGTGCACCACGCATGCGCTTCCGTTTCGTAAACAACAAAGATGTCCTTTTATTGCGAAGATGCTCTGCTCTGATTGGCTGAAATCGATAGCTTCACGAGGGGAACGGGACCAATCAGCCATCAGCCAAACCAAGCCATCAGCTGACGTTTGCCTCCTATACTTCGCAATGGAAGCCATTCTCCCATAGGCGCAATGCTAACCCCGATATTCGGAATGCATTATTTCCTTACGCTTGCATCCAGGCAGGGTGTTCTTGGCACGGAATGCTATCAATTGGTGCTATGAGTCAATAGAACATCACTTAAAATTTAGTTCCCCATCCCTATAAGTTTGGAATCCCACCAAGCACCCTGTCAACTTGGATAAAAAATTCTGAGAAGATTCAAGCGCATTATAGAGAGAGTGGAGGTGACAGGATGCTGAGGTCGAAGGCGGCAAGAACAAAGATTATCCCCCTCTCTGGGCCGATGTTGTATATTTTGTAGTAAACAAGGTAAACAATTTTTTTTTCATGTGTTGGCAGCTTTAAAGTGGTCAAGGTTAGGTCATTACGCTATCATAACGTAATTTGAGATCAATATGCTATCATAACGTCATCTCATATATCATAACGTTACCAAAATTCGAAAACCCCGATTCGTCGAAAACCCTCTTCGTCGAAGTGTTTTCGCTGGTCCCTTCAAATTCGAGTTAGCGGGGTTTCCTCCTACTCTAATCAATAAATCCCAAGGGTTCTTTATCCTGCATACCACCATAGACAGTAGTACACAGCACCCGGCCTTGTTACGCAGTTGGACAGCACTGCAGAGTCACCGAAGAATTACAGTTACCATAGTCGATATATATATGGTTAAAATAGATTTATATTGATAGCGCAGGCTCGTAAACTATTCGTTAAGCTAACTTTAGATAACATTCGGTGATCACTATGTACCCTCATCGTTCCAATACCCCCATTAATATCGAATGTCGATTAACTTTGACAGCCATAATTTGCATTGCAACCGGATTTAGGATAATCGTTTGTTTGTATCAGAACTGCGCACCAGTTGGTCCCTGTGTTGTGGTTTTCCTTTTCTTTTCTTCATGTTATGGTTTGATATCTGTTCCCCTTTTCCTCACCTTATATGATTGTGCATTCATTATGATTCAATTCAATGTGCAATTGTACATAGAATGGACAATATGTAGAGATGCGGTTGGCATGTCTCACCGACAGACACTGGCGTGCTTAAATTAGCATTAGTCTGCATCAGTGATGACACTTCTACCATTAGGCACCATTAGCCAGAGATATACTGCCGTACGCTTTCACGATGAGCAGGTGTCAAATTGATCGATGTGTCATGGTGTTTCCCATTAGTACTATATTCAATAATTGACAACTTTTTAACATAGAGGGTCATATAGGCCTATTGTGCACACACACAAAAAGAGAATTATAGTACAAGGACATATTGCATACAAATGACTGCCCTGCTAGAAAGTCAATCCAGTAAATATTTCATAAACTGATATGTCATCCGAGTTTCGTAAGATGTATATGTTTGACATAATTATAATATTGCTCCTAGCATAACGATCGAGATGCAACACAAATTGCTAATTGTGATTAAGTTTGTACTTTGGTTCCCATTTTCTGATAGGAGTGAAGCAAGTGAAGCAAGTGTTGTATGGAGTCCGTTGGGTTTACGGTGGAAATCGCATACTTTAGTATAAGTGTTTGAATGACAATGTATCCCGCTTTGCACGTACATATCACACTCAAAAAGCCTTCCCATGGTAATCTCAGAAGTGGAGGCGCCGATTTCTGCTTCGACAAGTACAAGGGTAGTAAAACAATAGTACAATGAAACAATTATTATTTCTTGAATGATCGTAGTTTGTTAATTTACTTACTTGTTTTCTAGTTTATGATTGAAAAAAAACAAATTCAACCGAAACCTTTATTGCAATCATTGTATAGTCATCTGCTACCCATCTACGAGCTAAAACAATGTACCACTCGGTGGCTTTTTTACAATTTCAGTCAAGTGTGAGCAGGGAAGCTGACATCATCGATAAGTACCCGTGTTATCAAATTCCTGACATAAACATAACTACAATTATGTGATAAGAGTCATAAAAATATAGCATTATTTATGTTAAGAGAATATTGAGATATTTACAAAACAAAAATTGATAACGAGAACTGCACCTAATCGTGATTTACTGTCCACATTCTCTAGGGTATAACAGACCTCCAGCCCGCATGTAACTTCTGAGAGAGGTCTTTAATAACATCAGCGTATGATGCATTATTCCATAGATTGTTATTTTCTCCTGGGTCTGTAGCTTTGTGATACAGCTCAGTGGCTTTTGGTATCTTTGGCCATTCTCTCACTGCCCCATTAGTATGTGGAACATACTCTGTGTATCTGTACTCATCAGTCCTCACTGTGTGCGCTCTGTATCTTGTTTGATCGTGAAACCAACGTCCTTGCCAGAAGACTCTATTTTTCCAGTGTTTGGGTTCTTTGCCGGTTAAGAGAGGCAGGAAGCTGACCCCTTCAGTGCATAAGCCCCAACCCCTGGATTCCTCGGGACACAGAGGTACAGGGGGCAACTGGGCGGCGTCTACCAGGGTGGGGAATATATCGACGATCTCTACAAAATGTCTGGTCCGTGAGTTCGGCTTGGTCACGCCGGGAATTTTCAACAACATCGGTACACGTGTACTGACCTCAAAGCTAGTGTCCTTGCCCCACATTCCGTTCTCACCCAAATGGACTCCATGGTCAGCAGCGAATAAAACAATAGTGTTGTTTTTCAATCTCGAGTCTTCAAGTTTTTTCATGATTTCTCCGATCAAGTGATCAATGTAGGACACACAGGCATAATACGCTCTCCTTACAGCAACAGCAGCGTTTTCCTCGACGGCCATGCTATCTTTTCCGTAGAAATCTTTCGCCTTCTTCATATCTTCGTACATAAAAAACTCTTCATTGTGATGATACCCAGGATTCATGTCGAGAGTATTATTTGGCCTGTGTTCATTGGGAGCCCTCTTCATCTCTTTTATTGGGTACAAATCGAAATATTCCTCTGGTACAATCAACGGCAAATGAGGTTTCTTGAAACCAGCAAATAAGAAAAATGGAGTTGAGTTATTCTGACTGTGATTTCCAATGATTTCCCCCACTTTCTCCAGCAATATGTCATCTTTAAGTGGTTCCTCTTCCCTCTCCTCTTTCGTGTATGCACGCCAAGAGGTGAGGTGTTTTTCAGGCCCAATTGTCCATAGCACGTCCCATGACTTAAGTTTGTCGCGATCACTCCCTCGTGTTGGGCAGTACGTCTTCCCAAATCCGTAGGATCGGTAACCATTCCCCCTGAAGTATTGTGGAAGAGTGATGACATTCTCACCCAAAACATCTCGTATCCATGGTATTCCGTCATAAATATTCACGGAATCCGGTCTGCGTCCAACGAACATTGAAGATCTACTAGCAGAGCAGCGACCGAAATTAGCAAACGCCCGCTCAAACAGCATTCCCTCTTTGGCCAATTTGTCCAAATTAGGAGTTTTAACTTTGAGGTTCAACCATGGTTGCTCCTGGATGAGATGCATGTATGCGCCGATCTCTGTCCGAAATCCGTCCATCATCATAAAGAGTACGTTCATCTTCTTCGGCTTACCATCCATCACGTGACTGGGTCTCACTGGGATAGGCTTAGCAGGCAGTGTCCTCAATAGTTCTGTCATTATTGCCCTGGTGTACTGACAAGGTGTTTCCGTTGAAGCATCATGGATATTTGCAAGAAGAATCCATAGTAAAGTCAAAGGTAGCCCAACATACACAATGATGGTACGTGGCAACATTGTACAAGTGCATCGACATCAAATCGTGTTGAGGTCTGCAGAGTTTTTAAGATGCATGTCGCTTTGTGGTAGTCTCTCAATAAATAAGGAACAGCTTGGAGAGACAGTTTAAAAAAAACCTATTTTGTTGAATATCGAGTAAGCCGGGTTTGTGGTATTGTCTGTAATGTACACATGTAAAATCTCGATAACTCGAACCTGTTGGAACCAGCAAAAATACTTCGACTGAAAGGTTGTTCGACGATTATGAAAAAGCATTGGATCGGGTGAAATGGACGAAAATCATGAAAATTCTGAAAGTTCGGTAGCAGATTGGAAGGAGCATCTATGCGTGGGACAGGCAACAAAGGTGCGGATAGAACAAATGTCGGCTGGACCGTCAACCATCGGAAGAGGAGGGTGACAAGGCTGCCTGCTGCCTCTACTATTGTTTTAACATCTTACAGAAAAAAAAAAAAACGAGGTCGTAGAAGGAGTGGAGATGGGAGGACACTGGATCCAAGCTGTTATATTTGCAGAAAAGCAGGCAATGACAGCGAACACGGCAAATAAGCTTCAGAATATCATAACACAGCTGAATGAAGTGGTGGAGATATACGGAACGAGGATCAACAAAACCAAGACAAGAATTGTATCCAACAGTTCAAATATCTTGGAAGCCTGTTCACAGAAGACCGTAGCAACGAAAAAGAAGTTAGGGTGAGAATCGCCCTGGTCATAGACAATAAACATCAAACGCTACTCACCGGAAAACAAACAAACAAACAAACAAACAACCGCAGACTGGAGAAGAGACTCGTCAAAACTTGATTTGGAGCGACCAACTTCATGACACAGAAACCAGGACATTGAATAAAGATGACATCGAAAGACTGAAGACTGGAGAGCTGCAAAATGTGGCTTTGGGGGAGAATGGAAAAGATTAGCTGGAGAGAATCGAAGCTTGAAGGTCACCATCTGGAAGAGGAAGGCACGATGGATCGGTTGCATCATGAGATCAGAAGGATTGCTGAGTACAGTTCTGGAGTGGAGAGTGGATGGAGAAAGAGACGACGTTACAGGGATAGCGCCAGACCAAAACAAATGGTGCATAACTGTGAATGCGAGATTACGCATTGCAACAAGCACTTCCGAAGAATTGATGTAAGGAACGACCTGTACCCGGAGCAAAATATCATACTCGGAGAAATCAAGAAAACAACAAAAGAACTGTGTTTTTATACCAATACGAAGTGGTGACACAACGAGCCTCGCACACAAGATATCTCAACATACGAGCAGAAAGGGAAAATACAAGAGAGAATGTAGGCAGAGAGAACGGTCATGGCATCAGCAGGAATAATGGCCGCCGACGGGGAAGAAACGATGAAGAGTGAGGAAGAGGAAGATAAAACACTAATCATAGATATAAAGACGAGCTTCTTCGTGTTAGTATACAAGCTAGGTCAGACATCGGCCTGTCTTTCCATTGTGAAAAAGAGAGGGTTGTGCGTTCGAAACCTGGCAGGTCGTTAGGCAACTCAATTGCCGGGGTCAAATTTCGCTGTCTGAAAACCCTCATGTTATGCTCACCCTTATGCTCACCATAGCATGACACATTGCATAGTGTCAAAATGTGGTGCCTGGTTGGGCAGTTATGATATTATTTTGTGCTTGATTAAGCACACTGCGCCCTCGCTGCAGCAAACGCTTGCTCATTTGCTCCCCAGGGAGTTGAATTTGTGTTGGTTTGCATGATGGGTCCAATAACCAGGGAGAGTATTCAAAAGTCAGAGAGACGGAAATTGTCTGTGATCAAGACTAAAAATTCTACTTCACTTTGCGTTACTTTACATTTAGTCCGTATTTGTAAATTATTCGTCGATATACACATGTAATGATTTGAGCCTGTTGTAAATTCAATAGACACTGGCTTATATGCCTCGAAAAAATACGCAGCTCGAGCAGAAGTTGTTGGTTAGTATTGCATGTACTGATTTTTGACATTAAATATTTTTTTTAGAGGAACCTATGATTTCAATGATCTCTAATTCATTTTAATACCTAAATTAGTTTACCGCATAATGCCATTATACAGAATTACCATGTTTTAAAAGGAGAGTTATATAGTCCGATATCATGAATGTTGTCGAGCGTAAAAGCCTTTGAAATATGTAAGCAGTTCATCTGCGGTTTTACCGAACCGCGTTTTTCAGTGCTATAAGTATATTAGATTCGGCCATCATGCTCATCTTCTTGATTGGCATGACGAAGATGCCTGAGTTCTGACGAGACGTCCATGACATGGACAATCGAATCGATCGGTTAATTTTTCTATCTTCAGAGTGGATATGTGCTTCGAATGCAAATTTACTCAGAGACTGATCTGCCACTAACATGCCTCGAAATCGATTTGATCGGGTATGGACTTATGCATCGCTCTTTCGCTCTCTACAACTCGGAAGTCGGAAGTAGGACTTAGGAGATCGTCATGTCAGGATCCATCAGATCATACCGAGATGGCAAGATGATATTATTCCGATTTCCAATGTTTACATTTATATTGTTTACAAACTATTGAAACAGGCGCCGGAATGATTTTATTTATGTACTCGAAAATCGTGAGTTGTGGCAGCAATGGTGTATTACGTACGTAAATATTTTTTTCTTTTTCGTCAATTCATTGCATATAATTATTTATAAACTCACACCAAGTTGAAAATTGGTGCAAGATCCAGTTGAGGGGAAGATGCTGAGTAGGCCTACCTCATTGCAACTGCTGTGAAAACTCTTACCTTCACGAACGATTCACCTCAAGAGGTGTTGTCATGTTAATTCATGGTTAACTCCTTCGACATCGATTGAGATGACGCACACGCGGGTTCAGTGCGCGTATAATTAGAGAATAAATCGCAAAACTCGTGTTTGGCGGTAAATGTGTCAGATGTGAGAATCAAATTTTGGTGAAATTCAAGTGGGGATTTTTATGTTGTTATGCTTTATATTATCTATCTTTAATTCCTCTTCTTTATATATGTATATAGCTTTATTCATTTTTATACATCAGAAATACATCAAATGGTAGTGGGAAAAGAAAAACAAACAATGGAATTGAAAATCAATTATACAGTACAAAGAGCGTTCAATGCGAAATGGATCTCGTGATCGGAAAGTGCGCTTGGGAAAATGTCTGGCATTGAGGAGATCTCTTATGAGTGAGGCAGTAATCGAGTCTTGGTTGTTAACATCGGGGCTATGGCAGTGGTCTATTAAAGAAGGTTTTTGGCAGTTATACATTCGGCTTAGAAGAGTGAGAGTGCGACCAAGGCTGGATGTACTATGCAGTACTATGCTTTGTTTCTTATCAATCACAAAAATCACGTGCAGCCATATGAGACGGTTAAGAGATAAGATGCTGGGAATATAAGCGACGGGTCCCCGTTAAGAAAAAAAGCAACCCACCAGCGATAAATTTATAATTACCGTGCCAATGTTTTTGTTACATATAATATTACCACATATGTTACCAATAGGCTAAAGCAAGTAGCCATGCTTTGTGCGTGGATGGGCTGTCAGCGCTGGTCAACATTGTGTATGCAGAAGATTTACTGGATCTAAGTCGAATAGACGGGTGACTAATCCTCTTTGATCTCAATCAACCTTTACACAGTTAAAACTAAAGAATACAAAAATAGACAGTCGGGCAGACAGACAGACATATACATTTATTATGCCGAATAAAACATTAAAAAAAAAAACAAAGAATAAACTGTGAATTGAAATGAACAGACTGGCGTGATGGTCTTTCTGTCGCTGGCACGCCAGTCATGCATAACAAAACAAAAAAGATCAAAGAAGAGCAAAGAGTAGCAAAGGGGGTCGAGAAAAATAATGTAAGCAAAAAGAAGACATTAAAGAAACAATAAATTAAACTTATAGAATAATAATGATAGAAATATGCTTGTAATTATACACGTTATATCAGCCATTTTGAATGTGTATGATAATATGATTATATTAAATTATTTGGTTTAAACATTAGTTTTAAATAGGAGAAAAATATGTTAATGCAATTACCATTTTATTTTCTATCGGTGTTTTGATATTATTATTATTTACATATAGTGGTTAAATACAATAATAAATAATTAATTGATTGGTTAATCTTATTTTTGATATCAAATGTAGCACATACAAATAGTATGTATGTATAGAAGAATGATTCAAATGGAAAATGGAGGATCTCTTAAACAATTGATGTAAGTATGATGTTTATGCATGGAGCTGTTGTCGCAAAAACGGCTCATTTTCCTGAAAAAGAAAATCGCTACAAAGGTGAAGAGTGCTAAACAAAGAATCTGTCGAGCATTGATTAGTGCACTTGTTCGATGGTCCCTGCGTCACTGTCCATTTCGCTTCTTCTGAAGCTCAACGGTCATGTCAATAGGCATGAAAAAAGCAAGAACATCAAAAGCACCGCAAATAGCCAACAAGTGTATGGTGGTGCCGCATTCTAAAGAGCGTTCTGTACGTGCCATATGGGTGCATGGTGGAGTTGCTCGCATGCTGACCCCAAACCCCATAATTTTGACCTATATACAGTAAAACCTCGCTAACTCGAATTTGAAGGGACCAGCGAAAACACTTCGACGAAGCGGGTTTTCGACGAATCGGGGTTTTCGAATTTTGGTAACGTTATGATTTATGAGATGACGTTATGATAGCATATTGATCTCAAATTACGTTATGATAGCGTAATGACCTACCCTTGACCACTTTAAAGCTGCCAACACATGAAAAAAAAAAAAAAAAAAAAAAAAAAAAAAAAACCAAAACAAACATTTGTTTACGTTGTTTACTACAAAATATACAAAATCGGCCGAGAGGGGGATATTCTTTGTTGTTGCCGCCTTCGACCTCAGCATCCTGTCACCTCCACTCTCTCTATAATGCGCTTGAATCTTCTCAGAATTTCTTATCCAAGTTGACAGGGTGCTTGGTGGGATTCCAAACTTATCGGCGATGGCCTTTTCGCTGATCGCCAGGAACTTGGTCTCCAGGGTTACACATGTGATCTTTCGTTTAGTCGCCATTATTGCAGATATGTCTCGCAGAGATTCGTCAACAGACAGTCACAGACTGATTAATTTGTTGTGACGAATGATCGGGTTTTATACTGATGGGCAGAGTTTGTTTATTATTGATGTTTCCCGCCTATTCAACATTAGAGGCTATACCGCTTTCTGTAATCGTCTTCATCAAAGACGCCTTCATGTGTTAATTTTACTCCGATCGAAAATCCACTACATGCTCTCTCTTCTATTGTTAACCAAGCATCGTGAATGCGAGAGGTGACACGCGAGTCGAACTCTGTAAACGATTATCCAAAACAGTAAACAGAGTGGCGTTAATTGCAATTAGCGAAAGGGTTCTTTGATCTAAAAAAAAAAACTTCGACGAATACGATTCGATTTTGCTCAAGGGACCGAAAAATATGTTCGAGGAACAGGGTTTTTCGACAAAGCGGGGTTCGAGGAATCCGAGCAGTCTGTAATGTTAAAGTATAGGGGAGTCGTCGGGACTTTGAAAACACTTCGACGAAGAGGGGTCTTCGAGTTATCCGTTTTCGAGTTAGCGGGGTTTTACTGTAACTGTTATCACCCTACCTCACGAAAAAGAGAAATCGGTAGACAGATCCCAGGGTGGGCGATCTCGATAATATATACAGCACCCATTTACCCTGCGAAGGAACGCAAAACAACCTACAGAACAACATGAAAGCAACACGCCCCGAATACCTCAGCTAACAAGACAACAAACACTGCCTTCATTCGTGGAGGCGTTGAAAGCAGGCAGTGAGAACCTCCATGCAGCATCAGCTGACTTTGGCCCGATTTCGAGAGAGAGAGGAATAGATTGCATTGCAGGTTAATCAATCAGGCAGTGAGAACCTCCATGCAGCATCAGCTGACTTTGGCCCGATTTCGAGAGAGAGAGGAATAGATTGCATTGCAGGTTAATCAATCAGGTGAAATGATGAACAGAAAGAAAGAGCAACACGCGGTTGTTATTTGATACCTGTAAGCGGTAAACACCCACAGGCAGCTAGGCCTCATGTATGATCATTTAACCGACGTCAGTTTGTTCAGTTTTGTACATAGTGGTGTTGTGGAGATGTCAGTCTTCTCAACTGGACGCCTCGGCAATGGGTTCTTCAGGTAAGTGATTTGTCGGTTTTGATTGGGGTTAATTGCCAGGTGTAGCAGTATTTTGGTTGCGTAGTAATTAGAGCATTCATGTAGCATCTGTATTTGTTTATTTCTCGTGAGTTATGCTTCTGATCGTGCAAGTTGTGATTGAACGTAGAATGCAACCCTATGGCTTAATTTATTGGTAAAAGTTCTTCTACGAAGTTAGAAGGGGATTTGGGAATAAATACAAAACTGATAGGTAGCCTTCACAAGTTTTAAATAATTTAGCATTATTAATTAATTACGTTTTCTTTTGAATTAGCTTCATTTGATCGAAGGCAGGTTAATGTCATTATGTCCGATATGGCCCTTTACTAAATAAATTACGTTGCCGAATAAAACGTAAACCTCGTATTTTACCTTTATATGATATTATTTATGTATACGTGATCATACAGGTTGTCATAATGCAATTGATTTAATTTTGCCTAACGAATAGTGACTTATAATAAATTTATTTATTTATGAAGTACGATGGGTAACACCATAGCAGAAATGGCAGATAATTATGGGGAATCTCTAGACTTCCCGTTCTTGGCCTTTGTTTCCTTCGACAGAGGCTGAAGAACAAAGCATTGGCTGAGGTAAGCAAAAGAAGATCGGGTTACCAGCAATTTGCTGAGGATTTTCCTTATCCGATTGATATTGCACAGGAGGTAAGAGAGAGAATGTCAAGTCTCCAGTAGGCCCTGCTCCACCCAATTAATGCAATTGCGTCAATCCTGCAAAGAGAGAAATAGTATAAGTTGTAAGGCAGCAAGTATACCCACATGCATACTCACCGCCTTACAACGTATTCTCCTCCTCCCGGTAATGATAGCACCCGTTAAAACTTGAAAGAGTTCTTTCTGCCCTATCTTTTATAAAGAATTTTTGATGAAATTCCATCTTTCATCTGTCGATTATTGGTTACTAATGCTGCGCACACCCTCGTGCATAATCATGTGAGTCTTCTCTGCTATTAAAACTGTCTCTTTGTAAAATAACGCTGATGAAACGCCCACAGCCTATATGTTGCAACACCCTCTCTTTCGAACGGTTTGCCGTTTCATCTGCTGTGTTCATTTCATTTTGTTTCTGCTTTTGATCTCTGAATACTTTTTTTATGTTTACTCGTTAAAGATTTTCTTTTTAATCCAAATTCTGTTATGATGATGAATATGTGTGAAATGCCGGCCGGTTATACTGAACAGCCTGCCATTCGACTGAGTGATTCACTTGCACACAACCAGCACTGAATACTATCGAACTTTCCTTTTTGTGAATTCGCAGTGACAGCAATCACTTCTACCCAGGGGATCAGCTAATTAATTTACAAAGTTCGGAAGTTTGTTTAAATCAGAAGTTCGTATCAACCTGTGAACCTACAAATGCTAAAACGGTAAAATATAAGGTTCTTGTGGGAATTCAAAAAAAAATAGTTCTTAGTTAACGAAAGTTCAACATAATGTACATAATTATCCAAGTGCGAATGTACCTTTAATGACCTTAAATCAACATTCATTTATTGTGAATATACCGAGACCTAAGGTCATTGTGCTCCATGTTAACGTACATTTGAACAGCTGCACCAGCTAGACAATGCGCTTTTATAAGTTTGAACAAATGATTATTATTTTTATTAAATCGATTCACTCAATTCAGAATCTGTCACTTCAAAAAAGGAAGATTAGGTGGCTGACGCCAGGGATGACGTCATAGGTGCTCGCCAACAAACGCTCAAAGGGCGGCGCCACTGCATCGTATTCACCACACACAAAAAAAAGGAAATGCCACAGTATATAAATGTTCGCATTTCTGCTTTTGATTCCTGAATGTAAGGAATAAGGCTGGAAGATGAATATTGTTCATCAACTCGCAAAAATCCTGAGATTTTCTTATTATTTGTAGGATGGAAATTAACACGATGACAGACACGGGTCAAGCGGGGAGTTCACAAATCTCACATCCAAGGAATTATAAAGGCTTAATGCGCTTGCAACATTAAAGTCACTTTTGTTAATCCTCACTTACCTGATTATTTTCATCATTTTCTTGCTCATTAATTCTATACATCATTTTTTTTTACGCCACCGTTTCCCTGGCAACAGCGCTGTAGGTTCTATTGTAAATTATATTTTTTTTATACATTTACGACAGTTTTTTTATTGTGGAAACCGAAAATTTAATATTCCTTTTTTTTCCCCTAGCTTTTTAATTTTCTCTTTATTTAGTTTACTCATCAATTGTGAGATTCTTAATCGATAGAATAAAAGAATATTCAGAAGGCATTTTGTTTCGTCGGGTCCTAAATATACTAATACACATTCATAACTTTGGAATTGATTTTGAGATAATTAAATTAATTAATTAATTTAATTATTTCCCTTTCGAAATTGCATGCATCACAGTAAACTGTTGATGACCTCAACAGTCCAAATGAATCACTCAATTGGCGATTTTGTACAGTGACTCAGTGGAGCGTTTCATCACTTACTTGTGCATGCACTGAATTGGAGTGTCAAAATGATATCAGTCAAAGTTCAAGTTTAATTTTTCTGTTCAGCTTTAGAAAATAAGCATTTCCTCTAAATCACCTGAATTGCTGTGTAAATTCAAAGAAAATTAGTGTAAAATTATTTAGAAACTGTTCACGCACAAAAAGTCACTCATTTTCCGATAGGGAGCTACAATTTATAGTTGAGCGTTTATCTTTTTATCAAAGCTAAAGTGCATCCGAACTTTATGTACAGTTGCCTATGATATGGTAATTACACTTTTTTTTTAATTACAATTCATAGCGTAATTTAAAAAAATCTACTTGTTCGTTACCCTTTATATAATATTCTCCATATACTGTGAATACAAACTTATGATTCACCGTGTATTCAGAAATAACAATTGTTGAAACAGAAATAACTTTGTTTAGAGCCGACTAGACTCATAATACAATTCTGGGGTGCGTTTTAATAAGAGAGATCGTCATAGCTATGAGAACTAGTTATGCGCAGTCGAGTTATATATACCAGCTATAGTTGGTATAGTTATGCCTGCACGCATGGTAATTTATTGATATAATTATTTAACTAATTGGTTGGATGTACATTAATTTAAATGAATGTCATTACGTAAATAGTGTCCATTACAGCAGTTACAAAATTAAGAACTAGTGGAAATAATAAATAGTGTGTTTAGAATTAATTCATTGTTGGCCAATTGATTTAAATAATTATTAGGCCCACTGTGAATCATTTGATTATATGTAATTGATCGATTTGCTAAAATAATGTTAGCTTTGCTATAAGAATCAAATGCTTGTAGTTTGAATTCTCTCATAATTCATCGCGAACTCAGCGCGGTAAAATAACTGATCTATTTTTAGTAAGATAGGGTTCCCCGGGATTCCCCTTAGAAGTTGGAACGAGACGGTCACGTGATGACTCTTGCTGAAAGCTGTCAAACTCGGGTTGTGTAGTCATGAGCAAATGTGGTGAATTGTAGAGATATTGAGGTCGGTACACGCTGCAAAACAATCTTAACTATGTGCTTTGATGTTAGAAGCAGATTTTAAAGTTTGCTTGGATTACTAACATAGTTTGGACTGCTTATATATGATGCGTTCATGGAGTACGTCAAGTTCAGCTTATAATACTGTCTATTATTAATTATAGAAGTTCCGACGAAAGGGTTCAATCAATGTTTATTGTTTAGTCCAGTGAGCCAATCAGAGGATCTTACTGCTCTGCAGCTACATTGTGTAGCCCTTCTGGGATGGAGGTCCATATAGCAGTAGGAATCTTAGGAAATGAGACTAACTGATCTGATAAGCTCACTGTTAATGTTATACACGTGTCGACGTACAGAGCCACTCTCACTCTGTACGACAGTACGTAGCACAGATTCTCGGGCGAGGTCTGAGACCCATTGGGCTCGCTGTAGTATGTCAGCTAGACAGTACGTAACAAAAGGCTACACACGTACAGAGCGGCTTCGTAAATATCCAAAGCCCTGGAACTCTATGATTCTTACCAGCCCTATTTGGCTTATTGTCTCAGGTGAACATGACTAAATGCTAGAGCTAGTGACCAATTCATCCCTTGCACTACACTTGATCTGAGATCATCACTGCATGATCCACAGATTGACAGAAGTGGGCCAATTCAGCTGCATAAATACCCTTCTATCGTCTACTCACTGACACCAATCACCCACTCAGAGGACTCAGAGTTTAAGCTCACCTCATCTCTGAGCCGGCAAATGCCAAAGTTACTACAGTCAAACTTCACTATAGCGACAGCATTCGTCACAGCCAATTTTGTGTCGTTGTGCGCAGTCATCAGCTGCTCAAAACAGGTCTTGTAGGGGGCAAATTATTGCATAATATCAGAATGTTATGAATACCATTGTGCGCAAAACCAAGCAATAGCAGATATCACAGTGCATATATGAATTACTATCAAATTAGTAACTGAAACTCGATAGGTATCATTAATATCATTAATACTAATTAATTCTTGTGATGCTGTGGTTGTATATACATGTACTTTCTGCTCAGGAACAGAAAATCAAAACCTTGAAGCCTTGTGACCTACTCTTCACAAAGCTCATAAAAACTACATGTTGCCCATAAGACTTTCAATCGGCAGTCAGTAGTGCTGAAATAATAAGGCATTTTTAGGCATGAGACAGCAGTGTTGTCACAGGGGAGGCCCTGTCTGTGTCAGAAACCAAGGGGGGTTCTGTTAAAAAAGGTGCTTAACATAGAGATTGGTCACATGCTAAATGCTGCTGTTAAGCGCGGTCGTCGTTATAACAATTGAAAGTTATAATGAGGTTCGACTGTGGTAACACTGTTTAGCGATCCCCGGAGTTAAGAAGTCTGCGCTTCTTTTGGAGATTCTCACTATGCTGCAAATCTAACGATTTGCGGCGTCTACAAAGACTACTTTCTCTTCACAATTGCTTATAATGTTATAATGGTTTAATTGTTTACTGATTCCCTTGCCTCATTTGAAGTGGAGGAGTGCCAAGCATTCTTGGTAACATTGTTAAAGATCAACCATAATGCCCGAGATAACGCCAAATTCACAAAATATACACCCTAATTAATCATTCCAGCGCATCTACATCATCACACCTACTTGAATATAAATCAAAACTTAAGACACACTTTTTCCAAAAAGCTTTTAATGACATATCTCAACAAATCAACTTCTTATCAATTTATTTATATTTTATTGTACATCGCGTTTGAACAGTTTATTTCTTTCTGAATTTCGTGATTCATAAGTTTGAAGTAATAAAAAAATAAAATACTAATTATCTGATATCATAATTTACATTGTCTAAATGAGTCACAAACAGCACATATTCAGTTGCTTTAATTCTGCCAAATCGGTTTGGTTCACATATTTGCCGCTAGTGGAGCTGACGTAACACCCCGGGAATTTCGCCAGGTGACCCACCAAAAAGGTTGCTATGGTAACGTATCAACACAAACGATTCAGCTTGGTCGCCTCAAATCAGAAAATAATGATAAATCATTAATATTTTGAGTTATAGAGTTAATAACTTATCACCAGATGTTTGAATCAACTGATTCTCATTCAATTTAACCATAAAAACAGATATATAAAAAAAAAAAACATTTATATTTTTTTTACCATTAGTGATCATTATTTGAATAGCAGCAATTTGTCTATGGTAATTTAGCATTGTAGAATTTTAGCAGGGCTGCCATTCTCCCATTCTGCTGTTTTAAAATGCATATTCTAAGTTCTGGCCATAAATGTATTTAAGATCCTTGCATGATGATAATCTGAGATTGTGGCTTACTGCTTTCCATTGGCTGATGTCATATGCTGTTCATAATTAGTATTTGTCATAAGGATTTTCCTCATATGTTGTCTCATTTGATGTTACCCTTGCAATAAAACAGTTTTCAGTCCTTACCTCAGTGCATTGCTGTCACTTTTAGTATGAATTAAAAATGACAAAGAGTTGCATAAAACTGATGCAGTCACACTAAAAACCCAGTCACCATACTAACAGGCATTGTACCTGAAACGGTTGGTTGTTGAAAGATCAACACGTGGGTCTCACAAAGTATCTCTTGGGCTGAAGTAGATCACACAGGTGGTAGGGGGCTGTGGAGATACTTTATCGCCAGCAGGACTTGTTCCTTGACGGGAAGGCAGTGAAGCCTTTCAATGGAAGATTTTGCATGGGTCATCTTAAGTCTATCTCAAGAACTCAAATATTAACTCAGAACTGTGAAACATGATGGAAAAACAATGAATTCGATCGATGATAGATGAAGCACGTTTCACTGGTAAATTCTCAAATTTTGTGTCTATTTTAAATGAGCCTGTGAGCCTTGAGTTATTTGCAGTTTAAGTAGGCTAAATTTGTTCATTTGTGCCAAAACTTCTACATGTACATAGTATTCTAACTTCTACGTGTACGCATGTACATTCACCCTTGATAATATATTGTCTTGTTATAAGAGTATGATCCCTTCACGGTGAACTCAATAACTCATTTGTACCTCCCTTAATTGTGTATAACACTGAGAGCCAATTGAGTGCAACTTGGTGAGATTATCAATCAGTAAACTCACGAATTCATCTCATCTCTGTCAGTCAGAATTTATCTCTGATTCAGAGGCCATTTATTCTCCAATTGGATCAACATGTTTCTGGGCGGATATTTTTCTCCTTCTGAAATTGATCAAGAGATGTGTTGAAAGCTGATTGGACTTTTTGCTACGACTGCCAATCTGATTGATTGACAATGCAAAACATTGCAAACTTCTACAGGGTAGTTAATTCTGTTTGGCTTGGAAGTCTATGCGCATATGAGTTACAGTGAAACCTCAATACCCGAACCCCGATAATGGCCTCGCTGTTAATCTTCAGGGCTTGAGTACTCTTTCTGACTGCATGGAAACAATATCACAGGTTCATTTCCTCAGCTTGAAGAGCCATTTTTTATCATCGACTTATTGCTTTCTGCCGTGAGCTGCCAGCGTGTGACATCTTACCCATTAATGCCTGATATGCAAACGGCTTGACTTCATTTCTCTCGGGTCTGCTCAGATCAGGGAAAGTGTTCTCATACCGCTTATTTTGACGCCTTTGTGATCTAGTATAATTACAAACCTTAGTCGTAGTGATATGCAGACACTTCACATGATCCCGTTCATTTGATGGCCTGATATTGGGTTAATTCAACTGATAAGGAAGTCTTAAATGAGCTCAAGATTCTCTGCCGTGTATCAGAGCTCCCTGAAGGGGGAGCTGTGTCTCTGGGGACGTAATCAGAGGTAATAATCTCTTTGCGTCGTGAGTAGTGAGAAGAGGATCAACTAATCTTCTTTCTTATAACTTTGTTCAACTTTATAGCTTTTCGTTCTTAGAAATCGTTCTCACATCAGTTTCTTGTATACCCAGAAAGCAAATTTGGTCTGTGTTTATTTAGATTTATTTAGATTTACCTCCCCATGTGATTCTCTCTTTTCGTTCTGCTTTCAGCCAGCGACAATTGAGGGGAATTAGGGGAAGATGATCGTTCAGACCCAGTGCTGAGTTGGTTCGTGTTTCGTTCGCTATGGAGAGACAGTGAGTTTCCATTCTATTATATTATTTCTTTATCTTACTCTGAGTGTCTGTGTGTTTTTGATATGTTTTATTCTTTTTATAGAATTCAGTTGATAATTTTAATGCTGGAATCGGTTATCAATTTAAATGTTGAACAATTACACAGAAAGTGTTGTCAGAAATATTATTATTATTTAATATTTAATCCTTGATTATGATTGAATTGAAAATGATAATTACAAAAGAACATAAAGACAAAAGATATGAAAAGATTGGATTTATAAGACTGATAACATTTTGATTAAAGATTTTTGTTTTCCCGATTCCAGCATATTACCCGATTTTAGATAGTTGAACCACAAACGTCTCAAAATCTCGTAGATCTGCTAACGTTGTTTAAGCTGCAATCTTATTTCTCTTTAGGGAAAGCTGCTCCCCAGGGTAAGACTCCTCAAATTCTCTGATCACGCTTTGATTTTGCTTCCTCTTCTCACATAAATTACCTCTCACCCCCCCCTCTCACCTCCTATGTATTCTTACATAGCACTCACAAGTGCAATCAAGTGACCTTTTATGAACTGTCGAATTGACGGTGGTAGCAATTTTGGTCGTCATAAACTCCCAAATCTTCTTAACCTATTTATATTTTTCTTTGTTATGCAAGCTGAACTAATTTTATTGTAGGCCATAAAAGCCTTGACCAATACAAATAAATACTTGATTATTATTAAAAAAAAGATATCATATAACACTGTGATTTCTTCCATTCTTGTATTTTTACATTTTTTTGGGGTCATCTTTTGTTGATCTTGTGCATATTTCAATCACTTATGTTTCGGGTGTAATTTTATATTTAATTTCATTTGTGTTTATTTAATTTTCATGCACATTTTGTTATATCTCGCTTAATTGCCCATCTGTGATTTCCCCACTTCATATCTGGGATTGAATATTCTTTGTTTTCTCACAGATCTCGATTGATGAGTTTTTTCCAATCTCTCGATCGTATCTTGTCGCAGAAAAACGGCGCCAAAACAACTCAGGAGGAAGTCCAACAAATCCGCTGTTTATCATCAAAAATCCTTCAGCATGTTTCTTCCTCGCAAGGTGAGAATAAAAAAAAAATGGAAAAATAAAATAAAAATTGTTTTTATTCAATTAAAGAATCGAATAAAACTAAGAAAGAAGGTAAGACCAATGCATGTAATTGTTTTAATAAGCTAATTTAAATATCGCGTGTTGGGTAATTTAGAAACTCCCCTAACAAACAAATCAATCCTGCCATTGTGTGAGATTCATTGCTACCTCCGGATAGCATACCTCCCTAGATGTAATACCCTGTTACCATGACAAGTTAATGTTGACCTACTTAATGGGCTGCCTGTTGCTCATTAATTATTCCCTCCTTCGTGATTGGTCTTCAAAACACGTTAATTATCCATGTGTTTCTTCTCTCTGAGGTTCTCTTGATATTGATTGATTCTTTGACGGTTAACCGTACTTCTCTGCAGATAAAATCCACAGAGATATAATCGCCAAGAATGTTGGATACATTGACCTTCTGCTCACAGTGTTAGCCGTGAGTATTTTTAGCTGAAATTTATTATAATCCATGGTTTTATGTTTTGCTATTCAAATTGCATCATGTGCACTAACTCCATGATATTTAATGTTGGTTATACATTTATAAGTTATTAGTTTATTATGTTAGTTAACCATTAAATAAGATTTTTTATCTTTTATTAGTTCTTTATTATGAAACTGTACCTTTGTAGAGCATATGTATTTCACGACACTGTTCTTGCTGTCCCAGACCGCATATTTTTACGGGATATATTTGTTATGTTTTTTCTAGGAAGTGGAAATATAGGCTCAGCTTAATCACGACTGCAAAAAACAAAATCATGAAAAAAAGCATGTTCTCTAGTATTTAATCGATAACATTCAACAATACATTTATATTAAAACTAGCTATGAATTAAGTAAAAAAAAAACATTCAAAAGATATCTTTCGACCCTTGCGCAATTGAATATATTTGCCGTGTCTTTATTTCTTTGCATCCCTCTCATTTCTGACTTGTACTCTTTTGTTTTTTTCGTGTTTGTTGCTCACAGACTTCTAGAGATGGCTGCACGACGCAAAACATCGTATACATTCTCAGTGAAGTTGTGGGCAAAACGAGTAAGTGCATGGTGTGTATGCAGCATGAGTTATGGCACAAGAAACGGGATGTTTACACAAATTTACAGCCGCAATATTTTTTATCTAAGACCACAGTAGTACGTCAAGTTTAACGACACTGTTATTAACCGGCATTATAATAAGTCTGTTTGAGAGACAGCTTTCCTAATTATCCTGCTTTGAGGTCGGTTGGTTATTGATTTGTTTATATCATTGTCCTGATTTTGCAGACACGGGGAAACGTGCCAGCTGTTTAGTGGCGCAGGGGGCCTCGCATGTGCTCCTCCAGCTCATCGTTTACGAGTCGAAAGAGTCGCAGGTTTCCGAAGAACTCTTGTTTTCCGTGCATCAGGTTCTGTCGAAAATTGGACCCAAAGGTCAGTGGGTCATCCTCTGGCTAATTAGGTCAAAGTTCATTGTATGAACAGATCGGAAGTTTGGGGTGAAAGCGCGATTATCGGGCGCTCTGAGTGTGACATTGAACCTGGTGAAGAATTTAACCAATTTGAAGATCCTACATCCGGTTGTTCATGTGCTGAAGTTGTACGCCATCAATTGTGAGTCTCTTTCTACTCCTCACTGTCACTCTCATTCCGTTTTGTCACGTTCATCACTTTGCATGTTGGTCGTATTTTTAGCCGTCAATGCGTCTTATCTGGGCAAGAATGGCGCCATCAGCCATTTGTTTAAACTGCTGGCGCTTAGCAACAGGAAGTATGTCACGCTTTCCAAGTATGCCTTGGACACGATGGTGCAACTGGTCAAGTCGAGTGAGTCATTTTCTCACGGATCTCAAACCATTGCGTGATGATTGATTCAATTACCGTTGTCATATTGATTTCTCCGCTCGATCACTCAACATGTAGGCTCATTGTTTATTAATCTTAAGAGTTCTCGGAATAAATGTCTCATCATCCTAATTTGCCTTTCAGAGAGCAACTCGGCCCGCGCGATCGGCCAGGGGGGTGTTCCGCTCCTGCTGACGATGTATGCGGATTGGCATAGGGTCGACACTAAGAACCGACACGTCAACATCCGCAAGGCCATTCTGTCCACACTGAAGCACATCACCAACCTTCGTGAGTGTCCCCCTTCCGCTGTTCCCGCTAACTGACTGGCTGACCACAGGCTCCGGTCGTAGGGCGTTGATTGAGGCTGACGGTGTCTCTCTTCTCTACTCGTTCTGCCAAGAAGTTGCCGACAGTCGAGAGTTGGAGACGTTAGTCTTCATGGCGAGCATCATCATGCGCAAGTGTTTCCCTCGCAACAGGCTCCCCCTGGTGAGCCTGAGGAGCGTCGTTGGTTTCTCGCTACCTCAGAGCGAATTTCACGTCGTTGATGCCGGTGAAGGGCAAGGTGAGAGTCTATCCACCCGGGAAGGGAAACTTATAGTTATATTTTTTTCAATATTTTGTCTCTCATTTGTTGCATAGATTGTTGATTTGATTGGTCGCTTCAATCTTGTTTGATTGTTTTTATTATTGATTATTGATCCATCTTGATAAGAGATGCTTGGAAATTCGGCAAATGACCAGTGCATGGATATTATTTTTATGATTATGTAAGTGAGATTTATTCAATCGTGGGAATTGCAGATGAAGAATTGTCATCATCAGAGTGTGTCATACGTATTTGCCCTACTCAGCCACCAGGTGACACTGCATGCCAGGCAGAATATTTCTATTCTTGAATTTTATTCTATTTCCACCGAGTGCTAGTTAGTTATTCAGTCAGAATGGTTTGCATTGTGAGGAATGATTTCTTTTCTTTTTTCCTTCATCTTTTTATCTCATTTTACTTTTCTTTTCTTTTTTAATTCACTCAACAAGTTTGATTGAAGGGGTACTATAGAACCTAAATTTGTGAGTTTCCATTTGAAGATTTTTGGAAAGGCCTTTCAAAGATGCCAGCACTAAAATTATAAACTGCATGATATCTGCATGTTTATTTGTTCATTTGTTTGTGCTTTGGACCTTATAGCTCTACATATTTCACTTCCCGAAGAGTTTTGAGCATCTCAATGCTGATTGGTTCATTTAAATTGTTTGAGAATTCAAATGAACCAATCAAATTGCTATATTTGTATTTTTGTAGCTGATGAGAATGGTGGTTATGAGAGTTCCGTTGACAATGACGATGACGTCAGCTCCGAAGAGGACATTGACGCCAGGAGAGCCGAATCTGACGTCTGTGACCTTAGAAAGGAAATTTACTTCTTAAAATTGTAATAATTTGTTTTGCTTTTTTTAGGATGAAAATGAGAACGAAAACAGTAAACTTCCTCCCTGTGAGCGATCTTCCGATGATCTGAATATGTATGCTGAATTCTTCAGCGAACAAAGTGAATTCAACGTGAGTGGTACTATGCATAAATTTGCATAATTAATCACATTATACGCAGAGCATTCTAGAAGAGGAGGCATCGTACGGAATTGAGGACACCATCATCCTCCCATCCACGTTTGAATATTCATCCCTGGATACCCGTTGCTCTGGGTTACGCAGCAGCCAATCAGCAAACAGCTTACTGAAAAAGCCGTCCAATAGGAGCCTCTCTCCCTTAATTCGAATATCCGATGGTCAGCGTTTGACCGAATCCATCTCCGATCTCAAAATCGTCGGATCCAGTTCGAGTTTTGATGACGGCAAAGAGCTACGGCGACCGAACTTAAACTCAAACCCCAAGCGCAGAAGCGAAGGCGACCTCCGACCCCTGATGGCTCCCAATGCACTGAGAAGCGCGGAAAAAGTAGAAATCTCCCCAAAAAGCACAAAGAAACCGCTGCACAGTAAAAACAGTCCTAAAGCGAAACGCAGGGGAAGCAAAACGAAAAGCGTGAAAGAAAAAAGAGAAAAGAAACCGCGCAGTGGCAATCACCCTGTCGTGCACAAAATAATCTCTGAGGACTACGATTCACTGGCTGACGAGAACAGCGAGGAAGACGCAGGGGAAGACATGGAGGGCAACGATCCGCCTCCCTCTCCCGCGGCTCCCGTTGTGAACGCTGCTGAATACGCCAAGATTGCTGCTCTAACCAGGAGTGTTGGCCGCTTCAATAAAATCGCGTACCCAGAGCTGAAAGGTTCAGCGTCTCCCCCTTTTAAGGAAGCCTTCTACGAGAAGAGATTTGGTACTCAGAGGTCAGAGTTCAGATGTTAGTTTGGTCGGTTTTATATTTCGGTTGTATTCGTCCAGGCAAAAGATTTTTGAGGATATTGATCGGTTTATTAATCCTGAGAAACCACTCGATCGAGTTGTTTACGATTTGGATTCAATCGTTTCTACGGCTGGAAGTACATACACCAGTGCTTACTCAACTCACTCAAATGATGATGAAGAGAGGTTTGCATGTCACATACAACATTTGAGAAATGATTAAATGATTACCAATAAACCTCTTCCTTGAATAACAGAGTACGAAACCGCAGCTACTGCGAACATCTGGGGTTCAACTCGCAATTTGAATCTGGCAACCTACGCAAAGCCATCCAAGTGAGTTCTCGGTCGAGCCCTTCTCCGTTCCCTTGCAGCATTTCCTCGCGCCCAGGTGCGTCAGTACGAGTACGACTTAATCCTGAACCCAGACGTCAACACTAACCACCACCATCAATGGTTCTACTTTGAGGTCAGCCAGATGGAGGCAGGCGTCAGGTATCGCTTCAACATCGTCAACTGTGAAAAAGTCAACAGTCAGTTCAACTTTGGTCAGTTTCGCCTCCTCAAATGAGTTCCCGTGTGTATGTCTTTACTCCTACAGGAATGCGTCCCGTAGTTTACTCCGTGGTGGAAGCGATGAACGGCCGTCCTCATTGGCTCAGATCCGGGTCAGAAATCTGCTACTACAAAAACCACTTCGTTCGAAGTTCGCAGACGACTGGCGGCGTCAGAGGAAAGGTCTACTTCACGGGAACCTTCACAATGACCTTTAAACACGAGCGTGACGTGTGCTACATCGCCTATCATTACCCGTACCCGTACACCACCATGATGGTTAGTTGCCAATGTCTCGCAATCTGTGTACTCGACCGTACCATTCGCAGTACCACTTGCAAGATGTCGAAAAGAATTATGACAGCTCACAAATCTTCTACAAGCGTCAAAAGTTAACGCAGACTCTGGCTGGGAACGATGTCCCGGTATTGACCATCACGTCTCACCCTCACACGTACGACAAAAAAGGCATACAACAGCTGAGTCAGCAAACCGATCGCCCTTCATCGCAGGCATTATTTCCGCTCTTCTCACAGAAAACCGCTCGTACATCTATCTCAGCAGCAGAGTGCACCCTGGTGAAAGCAATGCATCGTGGGTAATGAGAGGCACCATCAACTTCCTCATGAGCGATAAGCCATCCGCTCAAGCGCTCAGAGATATGTACATCTTCAAAATCGTCCCCATGCTGAACCCTGATGGCGTTATCAACGGAAAGTGAGTTTCTTATCGGAGCGTGGGTCTGGGGAAGTTTTTTTTATTTATTTTTTTCCTCAGCCATCGGTGTTCGCTGACGGCCGAGGACTTAAACCGCAGATGGCTTCATCCCTGTCCCCATCTGCACCCGACCATCTTCCACTCCAAAGGTCTTTTGCAATATTTGAACCTCATCAACCGGTCTCCTTTGGTATGCAAAACGATGTGCGGTTTATTTTTGAGGTTTTATTTTTTATTGTTTTGTGAAAGGTTTTTTGCGATTACCATGGACACTCCAGACGGAAGAACGTGTTCCTGTACGGATGCAGCCCTAGTCTGTCATGGATGACCAACGATTTCAATAATCCCGCTGTCGTGGGTAACAGAATGGAAGACCAGGGCTACAAGGTGATACGCTTGACCGACGATCGGAAGCAATAATTCAATTTTCCTCGCTTTCAGACTCTGCCGAAAATCCTGCAGACACTCGCTCCGGCATTTTCATTCTCAAACTGCAATTTTGTTGTTGAGAAATCCAAAGAGTCGACCGCACGGGTGGTTGTATGGAGAGAGTGTGGTGTGATGCGCAGTTACACCATGGAAAGCACATACTGCGGATGCGATCAGGGAAATTACAAAGTAAACCCACTCACCTGGCGTTCCCTCCCACAGCGTTTACGAATCCACAGGGCTACCACATCAACACACGCCAGCACGAAGAAATGGGTCGCAGGTTCTGTGAGGCGCTAGCCAGGGTGCGGAGCCGCCACTACCAGAAACCCCTCCTGCCTTTGACCATCACGGCTGACCTTTTGACCTCCACTGGGTCTGACATGCAGGAGCCACCTGTCCTCACGGAGAACTCCTCCACTAAGGATGATGAGCAGGAAGAAACAGAGATTCCTGTGTTGGTATCTCTCTTCTTATCTGTAGCTCTTTAATTTTCATTTTTCTCACTCTTTCTGTTTACTTACCGCTTTTATGTCTACAGATTCATAGTATTTTTTCATGTTATGTAATATACGCATCATGTGACTGCTTTCTTCAGGTTTAAAAAGCGAGCAAAATTGTTGATATTTCTGAGTGTTGCCATAAGGTGTGAGCAGCTTGTTGGTTTCACTGTCTGCTGTGGTTCTTACCATTTGTGCTGCCTGGTTGGGTTTTCTTTATCTTTTGCAGTTTCTCTTTTTTTTTTCATTTTGCAGAAAATTGATTGAAAATTCCAAATTTTCATTCAAATTCTTCTGATTTTGGTTTTCCTTCTCTTGGTTTGTATTATTTTGAATGGAAATTAGATTTTAAAATTTCAATTCTAAATTTTAAAAATTACTAAAGTTTGTCAATGTCTCAATTCGGGTTTCCTGAGGCGCTTTCTATGAATATTTTCCTCTGCAGGGTTGAAGAGGGTGCTACATGCGTGGAGAGCGTCATGGTTGAGCCTCTGGCACTACAAAGCAACACAAGTTCATCAGCCGATAACGAAGAAGAAGATGAGGAGGAGGTGGAGGAGGAGGAGGAGGAGGAGGAGTTAAATGAGGAGTTCTTATCCAATTGATCTCATGGACTCACTGCTCTCTCACACAGACTTCACACCAAAGTTTTCAAACAAAAACCTGATATTTTCTCTCTTCTTTCATGATGTTATCTATAATTACTCTGAATGTTATGTTATCTATTTCTTACTCTGATCTCAACTTTTATCTTTTTTTTTAAACTTTCTTCTTACTTTTTTTACCGTCCATTTTTTCCCCTTGTGTTTATATTCCTACTGAGGAAGTATCAGTGTGCACTTGAGTTAAATTATAGTTCTCACGTTTTGAGAGCTTATTCTGTATCTTTCTATTTACTCCCAATTAATTAGTTAATTAAAGCAATTTTATGAAAACCCCTTATTAATATTATACTCAACTGTGATAAATTATCAACTATAATTATACGTGATTATTATTATTAGTTTGTTTTATGTTTCTGGTTATTATTTACATTTATGTATTCTATGAATAATTTTGTGATTTAATCTAATTTTGTAACACATTCCAATTATTTGTTATTGTTAAAACCATTTAACCTATTTGTTGATTTTCTTTTAATTACTTCCCGCTCACGAACCCTTAGATCTCCCCCCCCTCCAGCTCTGGTGATTTTTATTTCACTGCCCAATTATTTAATCCATAAAAATATTTATTATTTCAGCACACTCTAAATTTCACTGCTTTTTCTTTAATAAATATGATGCTAATAATAATCATCATCAGTGTTTGTTATACTTGCATATTCATAGAACTGCATAAATTATTTGTCATGAATTTATTGAGCATGCATTATAATATAAAATAATTAATAAAATAATTATATGTGCACATGAAATATAAATACTATACTGTAGGATGTATTCATTGAATGATGCAGTTGTCTCCTGTGGCTCTGATTAAACCACTGGACTGGCTCTCAGGCTTATTTCGAGATTTCTGTAGATCCAGGGACGGTTCTTCGCTGAAAGGAGCTTTGTCAGATTTCACTTTCCGACTGGACATTTGCTTCATCAAGCTCCCTAAGGAGAAAGAAATTTAGTTATTTTGTTGGTTAACATTAATCAGTTGACAGCTTATGTAATTATACAAAAATCTTTTGTTAATGATAGACTAGTGATGACTGAAAATCATAACGAACTTGAGCGCCACCATCAGAATCATAACGCACTGCTTATTCCTCGACTTCTAAATCATAACGCACCTCGTCTGGGTGTTTGATAATTTTCAATGGACCATATTCTACGCCGAATACTTTATGAAAATCGATTATAGGTCAGCTGTTCAAAGATTAATGTTATAATAATCGATACTTGAAAAAAAATTAGTATTAATGAAAAAAATTATTTGTCAGAAGTGGGATTCGAACCCACGCCCACATTCGTGGACCAGAATGCTCTGCACCAGCTAGCGGAGTGCGCTGGTAAGGTTAACCTTGAGTCTGGCGCCTTAGACCACTCGGCCATCCTGACATCCATTTCTACAAGAGATACTATAAGTATATATAACTTGATAACACTTAATAGTGATTTTGATTTTCCTTCCAAGAGAGTTATCCTTTTTATTTCCAAATTCAGGAATACCTCTGTGATAATATTCTACAACTTGCAGTGCACTTGAAAGTATCATAGGGTTTCTATTTTATTCTGTTCTAATCTCAACATATACACTTCAATTCAAATACCTTTACTAATTATAAAGATCTTTGCACTCATTCATGTTGGAAATTTAGGTAACAAGACAGTATTCATGGTCTCTAACAGTTCATCTGCCATAATACAGGCATTATACGACAAGCTAATTGGACGTTAATTATTATTTAATTATCTTGACCTTTATACTGACCTGCAAGTCCGTTGGTCATAGCCATGAATGCCTCGATGCCTAGATCAGAACTGGGGCACCCCTTGCATGACTCACACGCTCTACACCGAACGCAAATGCATCGACATCGATGATTATTGCAGCGATCCGACATGCAACACATCTCGAATCCGGTATGTTGTGACGTCACGAGAGGAAGAGTTCAGTTCCCGTCTGATTCTGTGAATATAATATCCGCTTGATTTCTACGATTCCACACTTCACAGCGAATCCAATTGCTTTGACGGTGGAAGCAAATATCGAAGAAAATGAATTCTTGGCAACCACTCAGAAGAAACACACTACCTCTATCGAATTACATCATTACAGTGGATACTCAACATGAATGAACTCAGGATTAATCTGCATCATTTACGTATATATAGCTTGCTACAGTAGAACTGATTACCATAAATTTACCCGGTTCAAAAGAGCTTAGTGTAAATTGGCCATTTATTAATATTAATTATCAAGGTCTCAGCATAATCCTGGTGAAAGGACTCAATCATATATGAAGGTGTGACCAATTGCATATGTATATATATTATAATCTCTCCTTCACTTAATTCTGTTGAATTCAAGAGCAGATTATCCATTTAACAAAGAACATAGAACGAAAGACTGGAAATTATTCTAATTATAGAACTCCTGTGTTGTTGTTTTTTTTTTTCCTTTTTTTTTTCCCCTTTTCTTTCCCCTTTTTTTTTTCCTTTTTTTTTCCTCACAAAATACAGGTACAAAATCATGATTGAGAATCAATAATTATAAAATTATATGTGCTAGGTTGTTTACTAAGATCCACAAAAATAAAAATAAAAATTTTCAAGACCTGAATTCTACTATTGGAATGCAATATTTTCAACAGAAAAATTCCCCTACTATGATTACAATTAAGGCATACCGGCGATTTGAGAGTAAATTTTAATTCACAAAGATTCTAACTGAAATAAAATTGAACAGAGAACATTTACTAAAGAGCTTGTTTCTACATACATAATTCAGGTAATGTCATGGTTAGAACAATTCATGCATTCATGGTTGCATATAATAGAACAGAAGGCCCGGGACCAGGGTTTCCCCCTACTCTTATCGATAAATCCCGAGGGTTCTTTATACTGCATAGCACCATAGACAGTAGTACACAGCGCCCGGCCTTGTTACGCAGTTGAGCAGCACTGCAGAGTCACCAAGGAATCATGGTTGCATAGAAATATTATATTACACCACATAAATAAAAAAATATATAAATAAAAGTAAAATAATACAAATACTGTTGAATAATTGAGAAAAGGTTTAGTTAATATTGCTTCTAAGAAATAATAAAAGGCTGTGAGGGAATTCCTTTTAGTGACAGTTGCCATTTCAAATGATAACTTGGTGACATAAACTCATGTATACATATTGAGACATACATATCCCATAAGGGACAGTGTTGCATGAAGGTAGAAAAATATGACAGCATTTACTGAGAATGAAATAACATTCCATTCCAAAACATGATTATCCACTTTTTTATCCAGGGAGGAAAATTTTTTGGTTTTAATGCAATCAATTTATTAACTTCTAAGATAACTCAAATACGACCACAATTATGGAATTATTGTACAACATCTTGTACAGAGCCTCGATATGATATGATTCACATACTGAATGAAGCACAACTGGCCATGATAATAATAAAGCCATCAGTGGAGTGCAGCTTGCAGCTTTGCCCTGTACTCTGCCATGGATTCGGGGCAAATGGACCGGATGAGTCGCTGGTGAGAGAATTGGTGTTCTTCCTCTCCACGCTCAATGCCTTTCTCAAAGTTGACCTCAGCCTTCCGTCGTGATAATCTCCATTTTCTCATCATGGCGTATATGAGAGCCTGAGGGAGAAAAAGGTGAATTGATAGCAAACCGATTTCTCATAACAGCAGAATTGACTGTAACTCAGCTGATTGATTTTGATCTTAAAACCGAAATAAAACCAACCTCAGGAACCCAAATGAAAAAAATTCGGTCGAGATCGTCGAGAGAGCAGTCACCGCAGATGTCTTTGTAGTGCTTCTCGAGAACGGCCAAAAGTTCAGCACACTGAAATCCAGAAAAAGACATTTAAGAGGAGAAATAAATCAAAGAGGAAAGTTCAACCTGATCGTCATCATCTAGCGGCCCAAAAGGGATGATTTTGGTTTTCACAAGTTTTTTCTTGTTGAGAGTCGGGAGAACTCTCCGTAAATGATTCTGTGGCAAGAAATTTTTTTGAGAAATCATGCATTTGTAGATTTGAAACAGAACCACTTTTAACAATTATAACGTACCACCATTTCATTTGAATTAATGAAATTCAGAAGTGTTTGTCCTTTTGCTTTCCTCCTCTCAAAACTGAAGAGACAAAAAATAATCAAAATTCACAATTCATTCATCTCACTAGAAGAATTTCAATTCAAATGTTTCACTTTTGTGGTCAGAATCACTAAATGGTCCATAGTTTTCTTTTAAATTACAACGCGATCGATTAAAACAATCGTCTGTCATGTAGAATATGCAATTAAAAACATAATGAACACAAAGCAATGTCAGTTAAGCGGACATCCAGACACAACACTCACACTTTTTTTAGTCGCTTAGAAGGGGAAAGCTCAGGGATGGATTGAGCGGACGAGGCAGCTGAATCGGTGTCAGACGAAGGCGTGGCAGCGTCCTGCTCAGCGCTCGCTTGCTTCAAATCGGCGCAAAATGCTGAATACGCAGATTCATCCTCAACTGAACCGAGATTATAGAGCGCTCAACAGCAAACTGCACCCACTGACCTTCATCGACCAGATCAGTTTGCTTTTCCAGGAAATATTCCACTCCTGCGGGGGTCGTGTCTGGTTTGACAACCAAATCTATTTGATACTGTTTAAAGCGATCACAGGCGGCTTTGAATGGTGCGCTGTACTTTGGGTGTGCCTCTCCTGCTGCCTGTGCGGTTAAATCAAAATTATTTCTGTAATTTCAGAACAAAATGTACGGCAAAATATTGCTGAATATTAGCTTCAATGGAACTAAAAAATGTACCAGCATTTTTGTGGTTGTGCAGTCCTCATGAAGAGTTGTGACAATCTTCTTGGCGTCATATTTGGCAGTGATGAATCTACAGAAGAAAAAATAATAAAATAGACTTAATTAAATACAGGAGAAAAGTTTAGTTGTGATTAGATCTTGTAATTTACGTACATGATCAGAAAAGAGAATAATTATGGAATCCAGCATCAGACAAATCGTTGCGCAAAAATACAAGCAACTCACACTGGCTTCAACATCTTCTCCCCTTCGATGAACATCAATCGCAGTTTGGATATTCTCCCTTTCCTGTTAATGATCGACTTCACCTGAAGAAAAAAAAAAACTAAAATCAAAACAAATAGAACTTAGCACTTTGACAACATGGAATTTCTCAGTTGAATCACAGTTCTTTCACTTCTTTGTTACTGATGAAAATTAATAAACATCTTCACTTCACAGTAGAGATCGAGCAACCACAATTTTAAAAGTAAATTCCGGATTACAATTTTGAGAATGAAAGTTGAGACCACGCACCACGCAGGGCCAAAACGGGAACCTCTGGTACTTGAACCACACCACGTCTCCCGCGGAAATGCTGGCTGAACAATCAGAGGATAAAAATCGTGCGAATGATGTCACGAACTACTCACTCCTCTGTTCTTTTGAGGGCGTCAGCATAGACGGAAGCTCCTCGTCCGAGCTCTCGTTATGTGTCGATGAATCGCCTTCATCACGAGCGATGTTGGCATCAAAGCTGCGATGTCTGAAATAAAGAAAAAGAAGAATTAACGGACAAATCTTGAACTGCAGATAGCAAGAGATATTTGTGACATGTTCTGATCTATTCCGATATTTCAAATCAACATATCCCGCTTTATTTAAACTAAAAAAAACTTGATATTTGAGGGGATATATTCCTCATGAATTGATGCATATATTTTGTTGTTAAGTTTTTTATTTCCTAATTTAACACAGGTTCTTTCTCACTCATTATATAGGATTATAGCACAGCCTAGTTTCCCATTCTGATTTTTGTGATGTATTTATATTTTCCATTATCGTTTTTTTTTTTATTCTGTTCATTTCGCCTGTAAATGTCTTTGTGCAAAATTTGGGCTGCCCTTGAAATATTTGAAAAAATCACAGGGCGAATGGCGAGAATTATGTTCCTCATCTGCGATTCTTGTGGCATCGAGGTATAATCAGGGTAATTACTGGTTTCATCTTAATCAGAAAATATTTTTAATTTTTTCGAAACCTTCGTTTTTGAATCATTATATGTTGCATTCCCACTCTCTCTCTCTCAAGTCACAATCGCATCCTTGGTGCTCAGACCAAAAAAGCCAAAATAAATTGACAGTTTACTGAGTCAAATGGAATAAATCATGTTATTTCTTGCCAAATCTCTTGAAAGAAATTCAGCTGACTGGTGGATTTTCGACGGTGACTGAGCCAACTGTTTTTCAGCTGGCTGGTCGGCTTTCCCCGGCTGGCTTCGGAGTCTCCTTTGAAAACGCTGTGAAACCACTACAGGCATGAGACAGAGGTTTGACAAAAAGTACTGAAAGTCTAGCAGGGGCAGGGGGGGGATCCTGGGGGGTTACCCCCCGGAGGGAGAAATTTTTAGATTTTTAAGCATTAAGTTGCAAGAAATTCAATGGTCTTCAAGTAATTTCATAGAGAGCTCTATCAATGAAGATAGTTTAGAAATTTACAAATCAATAGGCCTAACAGATCAATAGTTGAATTGTTCCTCAATCAGGAGGCTACAAAAGGAAGTATTCTTTATTGAACACAAATTTACAGTTAGAGCATCTGTTGCATATTGTCCTGTCCATGGTCAAGGAATCTTCTTTTCTAGCCAACTCCAGGACCAGCGGTTGCGCGCAACGTCTGGGTCGTCACAGGTGACAACGGCGTTCAAAGGCAAACAGCGCATATTGCTATAGCGAACTTGAAACTTCTCGTTCGACTAGAATTGGTTGAGAATGCCTCTTCCAAAAGTAGTAGTAAATGTATCGTAGCTTACCATTGGTTGAGAACCACCAATCAGAGCGTACGACAGAAAAGGTCGCGTTAGATTCGACTACAATGCAAGAAACGACCAGGACAGCTTGCGTTAGATTTAAAGCATATTTACGACCAAAACGATTTTTCTTTCACTAGAGCCCCCGACTCTAGAGCTCAGTAGGTCAGTGAGTGACTGAGTCAGCGATTGATATCTTAGGATGATCCTGCGAGCAAGCATTTCATGCTTCTATTCACCGATCGACTTTCACTTGTCGTTCTGGCTGTTGGTGACGAACGGGTTGGCTTCGAAGTGGTTAGGTATTATCTAGATTGGGGTAGTGAGTCCACTTATTTACCATTCTTTGGGAAAATATATGTGGTCTTAAGGTACTTTTTGATCTGCTTTTTTGTCTCCTTGTTCAGTTGTTGTTGTTGGGTTGTGTGGAGTCAATAGTTCAGAGGGATTGACAGAGTAATAATTAAATATCTTTAATGCCTCAATGAGGTCTCCTCGCATTCTCATGATTCTGCGGTGTACCAGAGTTGGCAGTTATAGTTTGTGGAGCCTCTCCTCGTAATTGAAGTTTTTTTTATTTGGTGGATAGTAGCTGCATTCTGTAGCCATAGCAATAGGAGTCTTGGAACGAGACTAGGTGGATAGCGGATCTTCTCTGGACACCTTCAATTTGTCTACCTCTAACTCTAAGACTAATCGTCCAATAATCAGACTAATGACTAGCTGCCCAAGCCCTAGCGTAGTGCGTGTCGGAACTGCTCCGTTACCCTTGCCCTTGGGGAGCTAACTAATGACTTACTTGGTTAGTTACTTAGTTAATACCTTATAATAACAAAAGCCTTATACTTAGTAATGTGAAATGTTGCTTTTAAGAATGTCTTTTTTTTTTTGTTCATTGAGTGAGTCACGTGAGTCACTCAGTGACTGATATCACTGAGTGAATTGTAACTTATATTCTGAGACTTAATGAATATAAATTTGGAAACTAGATGCAAAACCGCACCTCGTTTTCCTTCCCGACATCTGTTCGGTTACTAGTATAAAGTTGAACAGCAAAAGCTAAAATGAAACCGGATATGAAAAAAAAACGAAACTATGTCAATCGTGCGGTTCAACAAACAGCTCCCTATTATCGCCCATTATATTTGTCTGAATCTGTGAAGCAAATATGGACGATTCCGACGAAGTTGATGAATTTGCCGTTGAAGATTCCGATTCTCTGAGTGACAGGCCATCTGAGCTGAGGTTATGTCGTTCTTGTGCGACATTGGTCGACGCCGATGGTCAAGGTGAAGGTATGTTGGTGAGTTCTTATCTGGTTAATAAATTAGTAAATATTTCCCCTCTGGGGAAACGCCTCTGCGTCTAGTTACTAAATAGACGCAGAGACGTTTCCCCAGAGTAGTTACTACATTACTACTTACTTAGTACTATTACTAACTTACTACTTAGTACTTAATTTACTACTTAATTAGTCTTAGGAGTTAGGTTAGCATTAGCAGGTTAGAGTTACCTGCTTACTAGTCCTCCCTATACTAGTAACTATGACTGATTCCGATCGCCCGTGGCTCAGCCCTACCGCGTCAGGCCCAAAATGAATCCACAAAATTAATTAAAAATTTTTGGCTTCCAGGTTACCTTACAATTCTCATGCAAATAGTCCAACAAATATAACAGCGTCGATGCTGTAGCCTGCAATTTTGCTAAGGGCTACAATAACTGATCCAGGTTTTATAATATCGACTGCTGAACTCTTTTCATATCACCAGCATCCTACTTAAATTACAACAAAAATTATGGCACCCGCGAACGTCGCGCAATGTAAACATCCGCCAGCAGCACGTCCCTCGGATTGTAAATTCGAGCCTTTCTTGAAAATCAGGCGGAGCCTTATGCAAAGTTGAAGACGGATTATTTTTAGAAAAATCAACATGCAGCTATTGACATGAGATGTGGTTAGAATGAATGTTTTGTGATGTATTGATGTGAAAATTAGGAGGCTGTTGTAATATTAATGTTGCGAAAGGCGATTTTTCATAAGGATAGGTGAGCTTTATATAGCCAAACCATATGCCAATTAAATATGCAGCATTTGATTGGCCTACCTGCTTACGTTCAATTCAGAATTGTAAAGGATAAATCCCTGAGACGATGAGTAGCCATAATCATAATGATAATCATTTGTTATCATCTGTGGGGATGATTATTAATATAGCGATCTGGAACCTGGGAAAGAGACAAATTCACTCCTTTCTGTGAGACTCAGTCAGCTCTTCGAGTTAAAGCTGACCTTAAATATGCCCTTTTTGATTGGGAGATCTATTAAACTATATAAAGTAATTTATAGCTCTAGACTAATTGAGTCTTGTAACATAATTACCTCAGCGCCTCATAGTAGTATATTTAGCAAGACAGTAACTCAGAGTTAGTGTAGTTTGTATAGATCTTGTATTTTTACGTACAAATAGATATTTAATAAATCAAAATGCATAGAATATAATTTGTAGATTTTTGTGTTTGCCCTGGTGGGAATGGAACCCATTTCCTTTGGAGTCCAATGCTCTACTGAATGAGCAATTATGGGAAGAATGGTAGTCAGAAACCTGAGAATAAGACGAATTTAAATGTGCCATACCATTTACTGCCACAGAAGCCGGACCAGATAAAAATGCTTTAAGCATGTCTCGGTTGCATATTCACATACATAATTCTAATATTTCTCTTCTCCAGGTGTCCACAGCAGTGAATTTGAAATATGAGAAATTTTCAAGCGAAATCATCGTTTTGCTACTCATCTGTGGCACCTGCAGTAAATGTACGTGATGTCGTGTATCTCTGTTTTTCCTCAAGTAAACTTTCCTTATCCAGATCAAGCAATTTGGTACAGAAATAAATGGACCTCATTTGATTCATTTCTCCAAATCAGCAACCATCCGACTACCATCACGTTACAGGTACAACTGATTGAATGATCGAGATAATGATTCTATGATTGATTAATTGACAGGTTACGTCGTTAAAATCTCGCATATGTTTGTGGATTCTAAGCCAAGTATTGCACAATCAGTTTGATTTATCAGAAAATGAAACCCACATGCAATTCTTACCACCTCCTTCCAATGAATTTGCTCGCTTGTTAATTCAAAACGGAAATGTTATCGGCTTCTACTCTGTCAAACAGAAAGGTAGGTGCTGTTGTTATGCCACAGAATTAATTCCACCCACTCTCCCCCACTAAAAAGGTGCTCTGTACAGAGGCAGTACAATGGACCGCTATCAGATGAACATGGTTGACACAATATACATTCGCAAAGAGCACAGAAATCAAGGCTTAGGGATTCTCCTGATTGAAGATGCTCTGGATATTTCTCCGGGTCATGACCTTGGTTTCAGTTCACCTGTGTCTGAATCTCTTCTCTATGGTCAGTAATACTCAGTTATGCATGTCGTGGTCAGTATTGGTCAGGTATTGTCCTCCTGGCTTAAAGTCTTTGGTTGCATGATTTTTACGAGTTGATGTTTTATTTCTACAGTGCTGAAGAAACTCCTCATTCAGCATCCTGCTTTGAGGGACAAGATCTGGCTGTGTGACTTCACAGGGTGTGAGGGCTACAAGCGGAGCGCTTGGTACGAAATCAAAGCATCACTTCAGTGATCAATGTTTTGTGATGTAATATTGATTTAATTCCAGTCTTTATTTGCATTTTATTGTTTGTTAAATCTAAGTCAATTCTTCAGTTTTGTTCTCATCAACATCTAAATATCATCTCATTTTATTATGTGTTGTCTAAATATTTTTTGTTTTCAGTAATTTTTCTTGTTATTAAATATTTAGTTCTGGCATATTTAGTTCTTTTTTTTTTAGATCATTGAGTCATTATTAGTAACAGTTTATTTTGATATTTGTTTTTTATTGTTCAATAATATTCTTAATCATGTATGCATAAATAATATTCTTAATCATGTATGCATAAGTCTCTTATTATTAATTAATCAATGGAAAACATAATGAAATGTAAATATTAAAACATTATATATACATTGTGGACACAAATTATGAATTCCAGTGATATTCAGCCTTGGTGATTTCATAACTTTGCTGGGAATGTTGTCTGATGTCGTAGCATGCATGGCTGTATATCCGACACACTGGCACAACCTGTATAGCAGAAGAACCCAATATACAAATAAACACAAACGTCATTTCATTTACCGCTTAACGCCATGGCAGAAGCAAACTCTCGCTGTAATAGCCGCAAGACGCTTTCAACTCCCTTCGCTCCCTATGAAAGCCAAGACAAATGAAACAAAAATTCAGCCGTCATCTTCTCACATTGTAAGTGAGACCGTAGAGAGCAGGTCTGCCAATGAAGACTGCTTTGGCGCCCAGTACAAGCGCTTTGAAGACATCAGTCCCCAATCGGACTCCCCCATCCATGTAAACTTCACAGCGATCTTTCACAGCTGCAACTATCTCTGGCAGCACATCAATCTGCGAATAGACTGTTTATTGATAAATGACCTCAGTAATCTTTATAATCACGGTGGCAGGAACTGTATCCAGCTGACGAGCTCCGTGATTGGAAACGATGATTGCGGCCACACCCGCGTCAACGGCTAACAGTGCGTCTTCAGCTGAGATAAATATCAGGTTTTTGTAGCCGTGGGAATATTGTGTTAACCTGTCAAGATTCCTTTGAGGATAATTGGGAGGTTTGTGATTGACTTGAGGAAATCGATATCCTTCCAGGTTAGAGAGGGATCTAAGGACGCACCATACTCATCCAATCCGGATCCCTCTTTCGCTGAGCCCACTCCGGAAGACTTGAAGTCGATACCTTCGAAGTTTGCCAGCCTGGAAATAGGAGTGGAGATATTTTGATCTTTTATTAGAGCCGCGCGGTAGCTTATCTTCTGTATTTACTTGAGGTGTGGAGGAAGTTTGAACTTGTTACGATCATCAGCCAACCGCTTGCCAAAGCACGGAACATCCACCGTGAGGCAGACTGCAGAGAATCCCGCCCGCTCAGCCCGCCTGACGAGCTGCCTGGTGATGTCACGATTTTTGTAAATGAACAATTGGAAGAAACGTAGCACTTGTGGCGCATCCTCGGCTATTCCTTCTAAAGTACTTGTGGCAAACGTACTAAGCGTGAACGCTGTGCCCATAGTTTGGGCTGCTTGCGCGGTGGCTACTTCGCCATGAGGGTGGGCCATGCACTGCATTGCAGTGGCGGCAACACACACAGGGAACGAGATCTGGTGGCCGAGGATCGTGGTTGAAAGGTCAAGACAGGACACGTCTCTCAGAACACGTGGAGCCAATTTCCACCTGTGATAAAAAAATTGAATCTGAGTTCCTTTGTAAAGTAGATATTGATTTGCGTAGACCGATATTGAGCCTAAAGCAATAATAGTGTAATTTTACAATTTACGATATATAATAATCACACAAGGCGGGAAAGGGTTACGTTATGAATTTTCTCTGACCGTGCGTTATGATTATTAAGAGGGGGCGTTATGATTCAGAGATGAATATTATCCTTAAGATTTTCTGCAGATGGAATGACGTACATATATGTACCTCTTAAATGCCGCCACGTTGTCTTTGAGTGTCGATTGGTCGTTAGCGCCACTTCTGTAGTAATCCAAGGCGTTTCGTGGCAGAACTTGGAAAGCAAAGCGCTCAAAGTCGTCGACACAAACCATCGGTTCAGCCATCTTGACCAATGGGCTACCTGAAGTTAATCTCAGTATTCATCTGTATATTTCACTGATTATACTCATAGTCCGTATACTGCCAAACGTATTGCGTGATTGACCAACTGACCGGTACCGCGAATGATGTATTCCATGGTGAAATGGCAGGTTCTATGTATAGTTACATAACTAGTCACTCGTGAATATACGAGAATACAGAGATCGACTGACACAGAACTCAGAACATGGTTTCAAGCATTGGTCCAATCCAACAACTTCATTTTATAATTCCAATGATGGAATTATAAAATGAAGTGATCATA